>VWYH01000905.1:0-27551 GCA_013399365.1 Pampusana beccarii
CACACCTGCTGCTGCAGCACAGGTCCTCAGTGCGATTGCAATGTCTGCGCTTCCAGACCCAAACCTTTAGATTTTCGTGCTGAGCAAACGACCAGCAAAGAGGTCATTAAATGCCAATAGTCGGCGCACCGCTATCCAGAGAAACACCGGGCCAGGGAGGGAAAACCCAGAGGTCCATACCTCGTAGTTCAAACAGGTTGCACGACTTGGTCCCTCAAGCTGTGTACAGCGATTTGACAGGCGGTACATCTAAGAGAAAAAGCCCCAGGGTTGAGGGAATCAGTCTGGAAAGCGTATCCCACAGATTCCAAACACACTGTTAGAGCCCTTCCCCAGCAAGGCATAGGTGTTCGAGCAATAGATGTGACCGTAGCCATACAACCCAGCATCGCTGAAATATCCCTTTTTATTTTGTTCTCTCTTCAGGCAAAAAGCACTGGCATCGACAGGTGGAAGAAGCGTACAAGCAGCATGCGACTGGTTGGTATGAAGTAATAAATGTTAAAAAGAGCAAAAGAAATTAGTGAATTGAGCATCTAAGATTTTAGCCACGTGGAACGTTTAAACGGGGGCGTTATCTGAAATACAACAGCAAAATTATTGAGCCGTTATTTAAGTGCTGTAAATAAGCAATCCAGAAAGAAACCTTGTCTGAGAGAGCTTGTGGTCTCGAGTGATAGCAAAAAAAGGTGAGAGAAAGAAACCATTATTCTTCTCCACCCTATAGCACCTAAACAGAAAACTGAGTGCTGCCTTTTCAAAGATGTTGAGCAATTTCGAGTGCTCTCCTCCCTTTGTTTTGTACGCGGAAAGTCAGAAAGGCAGAAGCAGTGACCCAGGTTAGACCTTCAGAGCCTCAGCCTGAAACTAAAAACCTATTTTCTGTATTACTTAGCGGCGGTAATAGGCTGCAAATGAGACAGCGCGCCTCTCTGCCTGACCTGCCGGAGCTGATTTTTTCCATAAAGGGAGAATGAACACGAGTGAGGGCGGGGGAAGCTGGTTTTGCTGGAAGAATCTGTGTGTTTATCTGTCCGTCTGACACTTGTTTGTCCCTCCCAGGCTGTTCTCCCATGTGGGTGACCCGTTCCTCGATGACACCCTGCCCCGGGAGTACGTCCTCTACCTGCGCCCCACCGGCCCCCTGGCTCAGAAGCTGTCGGAGTTCTGGCAGCAGTCGAAGCAGATCTGTGGGAAGAACAAAGCTCACAACATTTTCCCACATATCACCCTTTGCCAGTTCTTTATGGTAAAGCAGAGCTCATCTTTCCGTTCCCTTTACGCACGCATTCATGAGCAGCCCTTGAATATTACGTTCTCCATCAGAAGGGTTTCTGCTCAGGAGCTGGGGGGGCCTGTTGCCAGAACTGCCTGATGCCCGGGCTTGTCGAGGAGGTTTCTGGTTTTTAAGCGGGTTGTTTTGATGAGCAGCAGCAGCACAAGACCGAATTCTCATCATCTCCAGTGATCGTTAACATGAGAATAGCCGGGGGGGGCAGTGGGGTGAGGTTAGGAAGGTTACCTGGGGATAGCTGATCCTGCTTTGAGGACAAGGGAGGGGCAGACGATTTCTAAACTCCTTTTTTTCTACCACCATGTGCTTTTTTGGACTGCGTCATAGCAAAGGTAGAGAATTCATGCCCACCCACCCAAGCCTTTCCTTTCTCTGCACTACAGAGCTAAGCGCAGGCGGCAGGAGCGATTCTCCGCCTGAGAAATGCTTGTCCCTTTTCCTTTGGCAGTGCGAGGATGGCAAGGTGGACGCTCTCACCGAAGCTCTGCAGGCCACCGTGATGCGGTGGAAATGCAAATTCCCAGCCCCTCTGCCTTTGGAGCTCTACACGTCCTCAAACTTCATCGGGCTTTTTGTCAAGGAAGAAAGTGCTGAGGTGCTCAAGAAGTTTGCTGCAGACTTTGCCGCGGAGGCCGCTGCTAAAGCAGGTGAGTGGCTGTGCTGGCAGCTACGAAGACCTCATGTCTTCATCAAGACTTGGGGCATTTTCGAAACCCAAAACCTTGATGGCACGAAGAAACGAAGCTCATTAGGCCAATACTTGATTTTTCAAAGTGTCGCGAGGCTAAGAGCCTGAGAGGAACGCTTGTAAGATCATCTCACACTTAGTCTCAAGTGTTATCTCCTGAAAGGGAAGTTGACATTTGGTGGTTCCTTAACCTTTCACATAGACGCTCTGTCTGCAAGGCTGAGCATTTCCTGCTCCGCTCGCTACCTCAGGCCGCTGCCACACGACTTTCCTCAGCCACCTAAAGGCTGTGTTTGATTTTGCACTGCGTTTCTGAGGCGCAAACAGGGAGGGCTCTGTCAGAAGCCCTCAGTACCCCGGCGTCCTCGGAGGGAATATTTTCAAACAGCCCTGTCTCCCAACACGGCGGCTCCATCTGGTCCTCTGCTGCTTCTGGGTTGGGGAACCTGTAGGAGCCAGGAGTGGGGAGATAACCAGAGCACCCTGTGCTCCCCACGTGTCCTCCAGTTACCTCCAAACTTGGAAACCAGAACAGCATCAGAGCATTCTAATAGCTCCCTGACTAATCCTCCCACGCCCCATCGCTGTGGTGCTCAGCCTGGACTAGTCACAACACAACTGGTTTAGTCCTTCATTATCGCAGGCTTAGCCTGGAGTTTAAGTGCGTCGAGGTACAGCAGCTTCTGAGTTCCTGGGGTGTTTCTGTCCCCATAACGCCAAACAGAACAGCTGCAGGTCTCTGCCCCTGGTTCAGAGGAAGAGATACAGACGTGCCATAGGTTCATCACATTGTTTTCACCTGACAGTGACCTAGAACTTTTCTCCAGTTTTGAAGGGGAAGGAAATGGCTGTTATCTTTACAAATGCACATTAGGCAGGTTCAAGGACTTCTACAGCGTTTGACAATGGTACAAGTGCTCCCCTGCAGAGCATAGACCTAACGTCCAAATCAACACGGTCAAAAGGGGCAGTTTTTACCCCAAAAACGCTGCCCTAGGAGAAGGAAGCATCAATGGGCTTCCAGCGAGCTCCTGCCCCTGCGATTGCTCCCGTTCCGACCCATTCTTTCTCAGGGGAAGCCGATTGCTGCATTGCAGCCCACAGCTTGGGCAGGTTATCGCATTAAAGCCTCCGGGGCTTTTTCAGAGATCCAGAGTATATTTTTTCTTGCTGATCGAAAAAAAAAAGATGGATGAGCTTGCAGAGCTACCCCTGGCTGGCACTTGGAGCCAAGTCTCTGAATAGCTGCAATTTTGACTGAATAATCAGTCAAATTTAATTGCAATTTTTGGTTGAATAAGCAAGAATAAATTACACTCAAACAATGTATCCTGTGATTTCCACATCTACTGGAAGAGTCC
The DNA here is from genome assembly GCA_013399365.1 of Pampusana beccarii. Classification (NCBI taxonomy): domain Eukaryota; kingdom Metazoa; phylum Chordata; class Aves; order Columbiformes; family Columbidae; genus Pampusana; species Pampusana beccarii. Next base: position 3,344 of record VWYH01000905.1, read on the forward strand.
AAATATTTCGCGTACTTTCACCTCTCTGCTTCCTGGAATCTTTTCCTAATAAAGGTTCTTTTTCTGCAGGATCATTTTGAATCATTATCATTTCTATGTCTTTTTCAACAATTTTGGAATACCTCGCCCTCAGTGGGCAAACTGGTAATCCAACTAATGTGCAGGGAAAAGATTGAATCAACTCTCAGGAATGTGTAAATTCCATGGATTTGTAATTGCTACTGTAGGAGAGAGAACAGAGGAGACTGAAAAATATTCTTTTTAACTTGCTCATCTGGTAATGAAAGGAAGGCCACCCCTTTCCCAGAAAAATGTCTTTTTTGGCAGAAGACCCAGTGGGTTCAAAATTACAGTAACTGTTATCACAGCATCCAGAAAGCCGTTGTTTTCTGAATGCAAGCGAGTTTTGGCAGTTTGGCAAAGATGCCTTGTCAGCCACCCTGGTGTGACCCAGGACCGAATCAGGCCACAAATCTTTAATTATTTGATCCAAAGTGCTACATATATAGGAAACTCGCCTTCAACTTCCCCAGAAACAATTTGTTCCGCTTAAGCTATCTTTAAAGGTTCTGCTCCCAGCTCCTGTTGGGAGGCGATAGACACTCTTACACCTCCAAAAAGCTGCTGATCTCCATTTGTTAACCGCCGTCTTCTCCTTGCAGATGTTCACGTGGAGCCCCACAAGAAGCAGCTCCACGTGACGCTGGCCTATCACTTCCAGACCAACCACCTGCCCACGCTGGAGAAGCTGGCGCAGAACATCGATGTCAAGCTGGGCTGCGACTGGGTGGCCGCGATATTCTCCCGAGACATACGCTTCGTTAATCACGAGGTAAATTTTCGGAGCCCGTTTCGGTCTGAAAATTCGAACGGCGTAAAAAGAGGACCTAGCAGAGCCGGGTTTAGCTGCGTTTGCAGTTGAGAGCGCTCAGAAGCTGCCGGCTGAATGAGAACTCGCCGATGCGCAGCACAGACTATACAGACATTAAGGAATTTGCCTCAGGTCCCACAAGGACACCCGGAACATAGATCTCCCACATCCCACCAGTCATCTTAACACACAGGCTATCTTGCCTTTTTTTTTTTTGGCTTTTTACTCATACTGTCTAGACTTGCTATTTCACCCACCTCGTTTCTTGCTTCTTGTGGGAACTGTGTCCTGCTGGATTAATTCATTCTAACAATGACTTTCCTGTTAGCTCAAAGTGAGCTGGTCCGATCTCTCAAGAACCAGGCCAGTATATTAGCCTGACTGCTATCCACTTCTTCTGTACAGACTTGACATTATTATTAACCACAGCATTTAGCTTTATCATGTAAGAAATTATTACACTCATGGCCTTGATACTTAAGTTACTCATATGGATTCTATAACTGCAGTATCCCATCTTAACTTAGTTTTCTTAGTAATTTTGTTTTCCAACACAATACACAGAAAAAATATATTTTTTTTCCATTTTGTAGATTGGGATCTTGGGCACAGGGAAACCACAAGTGAGATTCATCTCATCTCCCTGTACGTGTCCCCAGGTTAGACCTCTGAGTCCACCTTTGTACTGAGGCTCGGTGGGGAGAAACAGGCACCCCCAGAAAGTGAATCATCTATCTCAGGACCAGATGAATCAGCTTCTGGAGGAGGGAACCTGCTCAGGTGGCCAACTGGACCCCTGAGGTTGGGATGATTAATCCCACCAAAGTGCGTTGTCCAGAATCACGCACACAAAACCTGCGGTGGAGCGGGAAAAAGTGATCTTAGTCCAGCACACGATACAACACAGAGTAATCAGATGTCCAAGCTCCTGGAGAGCTGAAATCCCTCGTGCACAGCGCTCTGCCCCAGCCCAGGCCATGCCAACCTCCCTTCCTATCCAAAGTGTCATCTTGCCCTTTAGAAGCTGCACGTGGCCGACGCTATCACTGATCGCAAAGGGAGTTGCTGATGCAAACCAGCTCGCATCTTTGCATATCTAACTTCAGGCAGCCGCCTGTGAAAGTTTGGGCCCTGTGGTATCAGGTGACAGTGACTAGTTTCCATCTGCCTTTGAAGATACCACAAATAGTCTAGGAGGATTAGTGAGAAAATGGGCTGACACCATCAGATCAGAGCTGCTCGGCAGATTATGGTTTTTCTTTGCGTGATGCCAGGCTTGGCCAGGGACAATAACGCGTTTGTTCTCTTTTAAATGGGGGGCTGCTGTAGCCATTTCCATGGAAAGCTACTGATGGACGTTTAATACGTGTGGATTCCTCATGCACCAGTGAAGATTACGGATTTATACTCACTGATCTTTCCCCCACCTTTTAACTTAATCCTGTTCACATTAGGAATTACAAAGAAAACTGTGTGGCCACGTCCCAGTATTTCTCATCACCTGTGTTTTTTCCTGTGTGTTAATTTGAACAGTTTTGAGAACAGGGTGTCGCAGAGTCAAACCTGTTAACCCCCCAACTGTGTCTCTGCTTCATCTTCAACAGCAACAAGAACTGCTCTTTTAAGATTGAACATGAGTAGGTACATCAAAAATGGTCACTGAGTGCTAGAACTGTGTAATTGCAGCTCCCAATAAGAATTCGGTTCCGTTTTTAATAGGGCGCTTAGAATTAAGCACAAGAATTAAGCACACAGTCATGTTTTTGCTTGCTCTAAAATCTGTCCCCCGCTTTCCCAACTGGAATCAAAGAGAGAAGGAGTAAATAACTAGAAAATCTTTCCAACAGCGAAGAGGGAGAAGCGTCAGGAATTTCCTGAAGGTAAAGCTTTCCTGGATAACGCACAAAGTGATGCATTACAAGGAGAAGGGTTCACGCCTTGCTAAGGTTAAATGTCCAGTATGAAAGTGCTCCTGCCCCACTCTGCTGAAGGTTCCCTTCCATTAACAATCATTCATTTGTGCTTCTGTTTCTCCCCCAGACTCTGCAAGTGATCTATCCTTACACCCCCCAGAACGACGATGAACTGGAGCTGGTCCCAGGGGATTTTATTTTCATGTCCCCAGTGGAACAAACCAGTACGAGCGAGGGCTGGATTTATGGCATTTCCCTCGCAACTGGCTGTTCTGGGCTACTGCCCGAAAATTACATCACGAAGGCGGATGAATGTGGGACCTGGGTGTTTCATGGGTAGGTAAAGCTGCTCAGCCTGGTTTCCATCGCTATAAAAAGGGGGCTCAGCAGCTGTGATTTTTTACCTGGGTCAGTGAAGAGTTTCCAAGAGGGTTGCTTGGGGAAAATGTACTGGCACACAAAGGAAAGGAGGTGCAGATGCTCTCCCCGTGCACGGGATTAGAGGACGATGTGATTTGTTTAGCTGTTTCAGCAACTATTACTCATAGGATCGCTGCTGCTGTTTAACGGAGCCGGAGCAGATGGCTCTGTAGAGCCACTGCTGTGCAGACACCTCTGTGCTGGGACAAGGATCAGGAAGGTTTGAATTTGAGCATTACTTTGGGAAGCAAGATCTGCTGGGTATAATTCCTTGGGGAAAAGGACTTGGGATCAGCAGTGTTTCTTAAGATACTTAGCAAGATGTTCAGAAGCAATTTGTTGCCTGCCTGCCACTGGTTTGAATGAGAATACAGACCTCACCTTTTTGAATAAGGATATGCCTTATGCCTCTTGATTTTGATGGGAATTAATTAAACAGCAATCAAAAACTAATACTTGAGGGGTGGGTCTGGGTGCTCCTGCAAGGCTGTCTGCATCTCTGAGCGCCCAAACGCCTTTGAGAAATCTGGAGCGCAGGGAGTAGTTTGTATGTAAGGGTTAGGAGATGAGGAGAGGCGCGTTCCTGCTGCCCCCCCGATAAGCACCGTGCAGGTACCGAAGTTTGGTGACGGTCACACTTGCGTGCGGGTTGGTCACAAGGGGAAGGGGTGGACACACAGAGCAAAACACAGGCAGCTCATATTCTAAATTTCAGTGGGCAAATGTGACCTGTGGAGACAGTCTGAGCAGAAAGGGAAAGCATTCGGTAACCCACGGCAGCACAACAATTGACACTTGGTAGAAATCAATCCAACATGTTTCCCAAACAGAACAAACCTATGTATAGCGAGTCTGTTGCCATCAAACTCCAACTCATCGTTCATTATGAGAAAAGACCTCCAGTAACCAGAGCTTAAAGAAATGGAAATGGGCAGCCTTAAAGAAAGAAAAACATGGGTGAAGTCAATCAGAGAGTTTCTATGAAGACACAACTTAATCCAGACCCTTCACTCTCCAAATCCAGATTGCCCAAAGTTTGCTAGCCAAAATGGTCTCAGGTCCACACACACTGCCACAGGCTTGCTCAAGTGCATTCCGCTTTGTTTTCTTAGAGTTCTGAGGCCTAGGGAGTAGCATGGGAAAGAATTACTATTGCAGCAGCAACTAAAAGGAAAGCCAAATATTTTGTAACTCCAGCACCCCTGCCTCCAGATAAGCAAAGAAAGGAAATGCCCTTTCCCTGATTACCGCTAAAGACTATAAATCATCAACTGGAGCATGCAATATGGAACATTTATAAAAAACGTTATTACATACCCGGAAACAGTCTCATTTTACACAACAGCTTCCCGCAGGGAATATTATGTTACGGAATGTCACGTGGGCAAAACAATATAGCAAGCTGAGGACAACCTCCGGGCCACGGTGTTCACGGTAGGATCCTTGTGGTAAGAGAAGAACGACGCACAGATGTCTTCATTTCGTAGGCAAGAAAAGTAATCGCGGCGGTACTCACCGGGACCGCAGAAGCGCTGTGGTGCAGGAGATGGGGCCTGCTCGCAGTGCTGGGACCAGGCCGCTGTCGGCGAGCGATGCTGTGATCATGGGGACCGGTTTGTGCTGCGGAGGATGGAAAAGAAAGAAATAACAGCCGTGGAGCTTCCCCTCCTGATCGCAAGACACTGCGTTCTTCAGCTCAAAATCATGTGTTATTGAGATCGTCGTGAAAATACAGCTCGCTCTGGGCTCAAGTGAGGCAGAAGCTGAGCGGTGGCCTGGTTTTGTGGACATGGTTTTATGGCTAATATCCAAATAGCACCTCAAGATCTCTGCCCGGCACACAGACCTTGCTGGCTAGCACTGTACAAACATATAAAAAGAGATGTCCCCGCACTGCGGTAAAGTTTGTACCTCGGCTGCAGAGCAACAGGCTGCAGCACTAAGACAAGCCTGGTGATCTGTTTAATAGGGGAGAAGAGCATTTCCCTTCAAGGCAGAGTTACTGCCCATGAAACCAGGTTGTGCCTTGAGAGACTCCAGGTCCGAATCCTTTCCCTGTCTACTAAAAATAGGGGTGGTATCACTTCTATTCTGCAAACCCCAGGGATTTTCCATACACCTAAACTACGTTTCTTCTCTGGTTGTGGCACATCCCTGCATGATTTCTTCTCATGCCAAGGACCAGACCTGCTGGTAGCAGCGAGGGGAAACATTCAATCTCTGATCAGTGCTGTAGGTTGGAAAATAATTGAAGATAAATTGCTTTAGCATCCCGCACAGCACAACCTGGATCCTAAGTCTGCGTGACCCATTCTTGCCATCCCTTTGGTAAGTGAATGAGAGTGAGAAATAACCTTTAAGTTCTTAGGGGAGAGATAGATAAGGAGATCTGTTCTGACCGAGCCTAGGAAAGGACCTGACCATAGGTATGTTAAAAACAAAATACTTTGTGGCAGAAGCCACAGAAACCAAGCGTTCAAACCCGTGGGGCTCTCCACATATACATGTAAAGGCAGAAGTACGTGTGCTATCTTTGTATCTGTGGAGCCAGCACCACCCAAAAGCTAAAATTTGTGATGGTTCTCTGCACTGCTTTTCCATTACCAGCCAAGCCAGAAATAGTCACCTCCTCTGCCCCAAAATGGACAGAAGTGCTGCAGATATTACACACCCGTCTATTTCAGCTCCTCGTGAGATGCCAAAGCTGTTCTTTGCCCCTTTAATGAGCCTGAGAAATCAGACTTGACACAAATACCAGGGGGAGGAAAATCAGCCCTAATTTTTCGAGCTATATTCGGGGCTCGGTAGGGTTATTTTTCCACTCTCTTTTCCTCCCGTTCTGCAACAACGGCTTGTTCATTTTCCTTGGGAATCCCTCTCCCCTAGATAATGATGAGCAATGTGGCAGAGGAGTCTTTTCCTACACAGAGCTGAGAACTAACGTTGTCGTGTGGTGACAGAGACCTTTTCTCCATCCTTTGCTCCAAGCATCTCCATTCTTCAAGGGGCCTTTCCCCATGTTGCCCCCAGGGACAACACAACAGCATCACTGATAGAGCACTGAACACAGTAAATGTCGTTGTCTGCCTTCAGTCTCTGTTTGCCAAGCAGCGGAACGACAAGCCTTTGGGGAAAGCTTCCAAACAATGACCTATGCTTAGAAGATGACTAAGCTGAAATAGCTTCAGCGGTTTCTGTTTTCCAGCAACATCAAGGAGGTAGCACTGGAGTCAGACTGGTGGCTCTCCTCCAGACACAGCACAATAGGAAGCCTTTGCCTCATCATCATTCACAGCGAATCCTGGCGTCTATAAATAGATATCACAGCGTCTGTGGCCTTTTAATAAGGGATTAGAGAGGAAGAAAGTCTCAGAAATTGTGCAGCAGCTCCTGGGGATGAAGGGAAGAAGGGTAACCAAAAAAATCCTTAGTATTCTCCAGGCCAGCATCCTTAGAAGACATATGGGCAAAGCAGGAAAGGGCTGAGATGGGATGAGGGTTTGGAAGATGCAACACAGCAATAGTGATGGGGCCTAGCTCAGAAATTCAGATTCTCCTCACGTTGAGATATTGGAGTTTTCAGATCGGTGAGGATGGATCTGTGCTCGCTGCACCCGCGCTCCAAGCTGACCACGTAATAGAAGTGATAAATATCTGTCTGTGCTCCCTGCACACGCCAATGCACTCAGGCAGCTTTTGGATCAGAGTTGGCCTTATCCTGCCAGCTGGAAGTGTGTATTTCTGCCTGCGATACATATATTGCATGTATTCTGAGGAGGAAGGTTATACATGATTTCTCACCCCAGCGCCTGGTAATATTTCCCTCATCCTTGCACCCTCATTCCACCAGGTAATGGACCAACAGTGTGGCATTCTTTTCTTCTTTAAACCGGTGCAAATCTTGCGATCTCGCAGAAGATCATTTTACAAAAAATGCAGATGACCTATTTTTGTTCCGTTGTTAGAGGCACTTGGTGTTATTTTAGCAGCTATGGGACCCCTCTGAGATTTTATCCTAACTAGGTGCTAGTCAGGAAGCCACTTCTGACATATTTAAGGCACTGAAAAGTGCAAGCAACAGCAACTATTTCTGTCAAAATAAAAGACCATGTACATTATCTGACAACGGGGTTTTTTTTAATGACTAAGCAAACGTAACCCATACAGTGTAACCTCATCAGCAGAGGGTCAGTGCAGCTTCTGTAGTTGCCTGTCAGCGTTTAGTCCCGAGGGTCTTGGTCGAAGTCCTTGAATGTCTGGCCACAAGAGCTTTATTCATAAGGACCATCATTAGATAAACCCTCGAGGGAGAATAGGATCTGTTATATCCCTTTGGCTGCACTTAACAGGAGGCACCGGTGAGAATAAATTCCCACTGTAGACAGGATAGGGAATAGCGCTGAAAAATGTAGAAACAACCCAGACCAAGTGTGCCGTGTCCCTACCAGGGGATGCTCGTGCACAGGAACCCTGAGACCTGTGCTCTAACCTTCTGCTGAAGCAACAGCTTCTGCCACAAAGGTGAGTGAAAACTCATTAGTTTCCAAATTTTGGTCCACGAGACCGTGGTAATGTGCGGCTGGTCCCCAGATGATGTTAGCGAGCATCCTGGGGCTGCCAGGAAGGTCTTGGCATTTTCCATGAGAATATTTGAGGGCTGACAGAGCCTGGCAGACCAAAGTCTGGGAACCGTTGTTCTGCGAAACTGTTTTGAAGGAAACAGAGAGCCTGTTGAGATGGGATTTGTCTCTACATCACCTAGCAAGGTGTCCTCTAGGAGCACTAAAATACAAGTAATAACGTAATAACATGACAATAGTAATTATGATCAGTTCCTGAAGACTACAGAAGTGTCCTCACTGCAGCACAAGGACGTGAAGTCCAAAGCATTCCCAAAGCCAACACCTTTCTATTTTTGGCAGGTCCTACTCAATTCTGAATACTACATCTTCCCCATCCTTTCAAGCCTTCGCTGACGGAGCCCTGGAAAGGAGACAGCAGGAAGACCAAGGACCTGGGGACGCAGGACCACTCACCATCATCTGCCAGAATGTGCAGGTAGGGACCCACACACACAAATCACACAGAATTGTGGCAAATTTCCACCAACTGGTTTTCCCCGCCAAGTTATCTGCTGGTCTCTTTTCACCGCGTGTGCCGGAAGTTTCATTTGCACCCCCATTTGCACAAGGGTAAAGCAAGAGGCGCCTGGCCCTGACTCCCATAAGTAAATCAGATCTCAGAAAAACCCCAGCGTTTTCATGAAGGTCGATCATCCTGTAATTTTCCTTCCAGCCCTTGAGAATAACCAGCCAGCCCGGGCCCCAGAAACGCTGCCTGTTTGTCTGCAGGCATGGGGAAAGGATGGATGTGGTTTTTGGGAAGTACTGGCTGTCGCAATGTTTCGATGCCAAAGGTGAGTCGGTTCCCCTGGGTCTCTCAGGCTTCGGGTTTAGATGAAGGAAAGAGAGCGGCAACTGCCTGGGGCAAAGAGTATTGCAAGACAAACTTCCATTCAAGTGGCACTGCCAAAGAGCATTTTCATTTGGAAATGAAGTCGCGATGCTGGTGGTCAGTGTCCAGTGCAAACATCTACTTCTTCTTTGGCACTGCTGGCTTTCGGTGCTAAAGGAAAATAACACCCCTATAGGTGCAGTTCAGGGTGCCTTTTGGAGCGTAAAATAAGAGTTTGCAACCCAGTAATATGCTTGAGTTTCAGACTGTAGTAAACAGGCTATAATTTCAGGCTCTGTTAGCATTAGAGCTGATAGAAAATTTATCAAAAGTCTTTTTGTCTGTAGCCAAAATGGTTGGAAAAAAGGATGATTTTACAACTACCTTCTCTCTGAATTACCTTTGAAGAGCTCTGACATTTTAGCCTCCTGTAGAAGTGTAACATTGCAGGTTTCATTCATTGTGGGATAGAAATTTGTTTCCTTTGAGGCGTTAAATTAGCCACGTTCTGAACTGATACTTAATTTGCTCAGATTCCTGATCGTTTTATACGGGAAAAACTCGACAAACAGGTCTAGGCAGAGCCTGCGTGGTCCGGACGTTGTGACCAAAGAGGGTAGAAAGAAAGAAAGAAGAGGCATGATGCTCTCTGATCAAATAATTCCAGCAGCTGCTTCTAACCTTTCTCTTACAGGAAGGTATATGCGTAGTAACCTGAATATGCCTCACAGTTTACCTCAAAGAAGCGGCGGTTTCAGGGATTATGAAAAGGATGCGCCCATCACCGTGCTGGGCTGTACCCAGGCAAGGCTCGTGGGTAAGTTGTGCTCAGGTTTGCCGAGGAAGCAACAGCCTGAGCGAAACAAAGTGCAAATCAGGAAGAAAAATGGAGTTGGGTGCCCTGAACTAAAGGGATTTAGATGTTTCGAGAACCTTTGCAAAGTCCCCTCGCTGGCAAGCCCTCTGTTTCGGAGCAAACTTTGTCTCCTTCAGCTGCTGCAGCGGAATTAAAAGACAAAGCACAAAATCTAGGCCATGGTACGAAATCGGAGCCATGAGCACTGTGAGTGCAGGGCGTTCGTTATCACCCTGGAAGATCCTGTTATTACCAATGTTGTCGAGAAATGCAGCAGTGTTACAGTCACCACATGCAAAATGCGCTTTTTCCTTGATTTTGGCAATGTTACATCTTGATCTGCAGTTAATATACTTGTATCAGACCGCCTGGCTTTACGCTTATCTGGCAAAAAAACCACAGTCCACGTTATTTCCCATGTTGTCCCACCCTCCCATCCTTTCCCTGACTTCTGAGCTTGTTCGTTTGCGTATAGAGAGAAAATTATTGGATAGTCAAGCAGCACATATTGAGCATTGTGATTAGGAGAGCCCAGCCCCTCAAAGCCGTGAGCTTCGGAGAGCAGTACTTCGAATTTTCTCTAAATTGAAATCCTGCCGAGTGCTTCGCCTTGGTCACATTCAAACTAGGGCAGCTAAAATTATACTGGCTTTTTAAACAAAAAAGAAGTGGCTGTACAACAGCAGGATGCTCAGAACTCCCGGCCACATGGCGTCAGGGTTGGCAATATGCACACGACAGAAGGCGGATCCGGGAGCAATCGCAGCACACTTTGCTAGTGTCGTTAAATGGGTCCGAGGACGACTAAAGCAAACCTGTGACACAGGGCTGTTGGATGTGCCGTTCCTTCTAAATTACCCCACTTCTCTCAAGAGATGTATAGATTTGCTTTGACACGGTTACAGCCGTCATTAAACATAACGAAGTCGAGGTTAATAACCCCTCCTTGCTCCTACTTCTTTGTCCTGCCTCTTCAAATATAACGAAAACCAAGTATTTCTTACTACAAGTCTGTGCAATGCTGAGCAGATTCCTGTTCTCATTTGGTTCCCTTAGGCATTGCAAGAATATTAATAACCCTAATAATGGAGTTGATTCTTATCTCATTTTCAGTGATCTTCCACCTGTGTAATGAAATGGTAATTTATACGAGTGAAAAACCAAGCCAATTGAATTAAGTTGGGTTTGAGCCGAGTTGAATCGTTCTGATTTACGGCTTACAGATGAAAATGAAATTAAATTCAAGCTCTCTCCAATTTTTCTCCGCACGCTGTTTGCTTTTTGGCGAAATCTAAGAGAAACAGAAACGGAGCAAAAGCTGCTGCCATTTCTTTGCACACTGGTTAGGGGTCTAGATAGACGTAGAGCAACACGCAGAGGAAAACGTGTCCCGGTTCCACAGCTGCACATATCACAGTGCCTAACACACCGCTGAACTAAAATACATGTCTTTCCCAAAACGCAAGCTGCGTTCGCTCCTTGCTGGGTGGCAGATGCCCTGTGTTGCTGTGAAAATGCCATTTGTCTGCTCTTATTCACGGGTGTTGAAACTTGTTTGCAGGTGAAGCCTTGCTAGAAACGAATACCGTTGTAGACTACATCTACAGCTCCCCGTCCCTGCGGTGTGTGCAGACAGCACACAATATCCTGAAAGGTAAGAACCGAACGGGCAGAAAGAGCTGCATTTCCCTCACTTTCTGGGAAACAGAGGTTTGCATTCCTTGCAATATCATGTGCCAAGTACGTATATCAAACACTTCATCTTCCATACGTACTGTTAATCGACTGGAGAGAATTAACCTGATTTACAGTCAAACTGGAGTAGTAAAGCTGCAAAGTGTTAATGCTTTCCTCACCAGATACTTCCGCTGATACCTGGTTTCCTCTCTCCCTTTTCCAGGTATGCAACAAGAGAACAACCTGAAAATTCGAATAGAGCCGGGCTTGTTTGAATGGACCAAGTGGGTCTCTGGGAACACACTACCTGCCTGGATACCCCCCCTGGATTTAGCTGCAGCTACTCTAAGCGTCGATACAACCTACAGGTAGCAGGATGGGGGGACAGAAGGTCTTGGGTTGCTTTTTGGCTTTTTTGTTTTTAAGAGTAACACTCTGCTGAGTTTTTAAATTGAAGCAGTGACCGGAAGAGCTGCTGAGGCTCCCAGAATAAATTTGGAGAAGGCTCGAGGCTGCTGTGTTGAACACGACATGGCAATGAGTTATCATAAACCAAATCTCCCCGATTACTGGCAAGGCTCAGCTATATTGCTGATCAGGGAGGTCGTCTTTCCATTACCTGTCAGGTGTCCAGGAAACCCTCCAGGTATTTATCTTTGGTTTAACCCTTTTCCTAAAACTGAGGAGTTTGGGCTGGGCTCACAGGACTAGTTTTGCTGACTCAGTTCCCTGATCATCACATTCACAGACTGAACCAGATCGGGGGCTCATTCACACCTTCTTTCCCTTCCCCAGAGGAAAACGCTTGTCTGTCTCTCTATTAGGATTAGCAAGGTGATGGATCTTAATTGTAGATTTTGCAACATCCTGGGGAACGTGTTTACATCTGTCGGGAATTCAAGGTCTCCTGTGACGTCAAAATTCAGAGGTTTTCTATCAAAGAGCTAAACCCTGAGCATTTATCACATCTCAGCAGTTACATTTGAAACATTTCTAGCGGAAAAAAATTGCAGGTTTCTCTCTCAGTTTTTCACGGTGTTCAACTCAAAAACGGTTGGTGCAGGCAAACAAAGCAAACGTCTGGTGAAAAAACCATTTGAATGGCAAATGGATAAGCACCACTGATCGTTCCTCCCGCTTTGCAGAAAAGGGAAACGCGACGATTATTCGCACGGCTTTCAGGGACCCTGCCAGAGCTGCTCCCTCTGCGTTCCCAATATCATCGCTAAAAAACACCATGAGGCTGCAGCCGTGAAGCTTCGCAGCCCTGGTGCCCTCCAGCCTAACACACAAATGCTTTTAACTGTAAGCCGCAGAGAGAAAGGCTAAATAAAACCCAGCAGAAACAGTCATGTGGTAAAGAATAGACAAGATGATCTGTTGGGGCTTCCTACTCTCGAATTTGTGATTCATTTATCCAAGCCAGACTCAAAGAGTTCCCACAAAGAAGGAAAGTCCAGAAAGGTCACACAGTCCTCCACCACATTTGGCTGCGGAAATATCTGTATCGCTGTGACTTCTTGCAGAGACCAGCCCTTTCTGTCTTGGTGTGAGCCTGAGCAACCTCAGATAAAACCAAACCATTTGTAATACACACACATTTATAAGACACACACATTTATGATACACACACAGTATACAAATGTGGAAGTTCCACCTACGTGGGCACGGTGACAAATATTTTGTGGCTGGGCTTTTGCCGTTTATGGTATCGCCAGAAACACCGGTGTTTGCCGGTGTCGCGCTGCACCCGTGTGTTAAAGAACCCTCAAGTGGAATAAGTGCCTTGTGGTGCATCCTTTTGGTCTGCAGCTCAAATTCCAACACTCTGAGGGTATCTAAATAGAAATCCCTACACTATATTTATCCCTGAAAGGGTATCATGTGGATAACGCTTAGCAGAGCAGCTGGACCACAGGAGAGTCTCTGCTTCAGAAAACACACGCCTGCTGGGAAGATTGTGACAAATATTCTTAGCACAAGACCAAACCTGCTAGTTAGGTCCTTTCCTTGCACCGTGGCGTGAAAATACAACCTCCTGCCTCTCTGTGCACATCAACCTGCTCCAGCTGATAGAGCCACCAGCTCTACATGGGTGGGTGAGCCCTGGAACGCGTTAATCAAAGGAGACGTAACTAAATAAATGTGAAGTGGTATCGTTATTGTCACGTGCCGTTGCAAAACTAGCACAAGTGTAATCAGCGTGTCCTATGCTGCCTCCACTAACCACTCCACTTATCATTTTTCCCAGTTAACTGAAATATCTTAATGCAGGAACCGTAAACATCTCGGTCTTGAAGTTTAAAAATCCTAGTGGTCCTGACACAAGACGCAGATCTGGGGAATTGGAAGAGTTAAAGGAACAGATACTTTCAGATGAATCATAACGTGCACTTAAAACTTCATCACTTCTCCTAGTTTACCGGCCTTGTTTTTCTGCTTGCAGACCTCACATTCCTGTCAGCAAGCTGGTGGTTTCCGAATCTTATGACACATACATAAGTAGAAGCTACCAAGTCACAAAAGAAATCATCAGTGAATGTAAAGGCAAAGGTAAGTGCTACAGAGAGAGTGAAAAACAAGCCTGTCCCTCTCCCAAAGACATTGGAATCTCTACGTTCTGGTCATTTCACTCATGTAATTTCACTGCTCTGTCTCTATATTCTATTTACTTTAATATTTCGCCCACAAACCTCAATAGCACAGTGTGACATTGGTTGTAAAGCATCCTGGAAATGGAAATCTAAAGCTATGGGTGTGGGAAACCAGCAACTGAAATTAAAGTGCTTATTTTAATCAGAATTAATTTGGGGGTGGAAGAAAAGTAGTTGCTTCACAAGACAGCTGAGATCTTGCTGGAATTCATGTTTTCTTCAGAAAGCCATTTTAAAGCTAAGTAGCACTGCTTTAACCGTTATCCTGAAAATGGAGAAACGCTCTAAATACGTTGCTAAACCACGCTTTTCCCCTCATATGCACAGTTTAACATGGCGTTACATGACAAATTGAACCCGTTTGAAACGCTCTGCTTGATGTCGGGCGGCGGCCCCTAAAGCTGGCTTCATCTCCCTCCCCAGCCTGCATTTCTGGCTTTATTTTATTTCAGGAAATAACATCCTGATCGTGGCACACGCGTCCTCCCTGGAGGCCTGTACCTGCCAGCTCCAAGGCCTCTCGCCGCAGAACTCCAAGGACTTTGTACAGATGGTCCGAAAGGTAATTACCAGCAAGGAGTAAGGCTCGCTGGCTCTACAAAAAACAATCTGCAATCTGCTTAACCAGGCAGAGCACGCTTTGTTCCTCCTGTCTCGGTTGTTTCGCCCGTTATTGAGCTCCATCCGTTTTCGAAGGCGTGAGAGCGAAGCAGATTGGTTTAAGAGGTTTATGTTAACGTGTTGCTTCTGTCACGGGTAGCATGGGATCAGATGCCCGCCGACGAACTTTGCTTTCTGCTCGTAGATACTGGGGCTGTACAGAGACTCCCACAGTGCCCTCCAGTGCCGAAAACGCCCTGACCACAGTTAACAGGGCGCTACAACACTTCCCCTCCTCGTTTCACTCTAAAGAGTCGGGGAAAAGGCCTGAAAATTATCACCGAGTCTTCCGCCTTCGTTGCTTTACTCCTACAATCGTTTCTGAAAATGGGCTTTGGGGGAGAGAGAGGAGTGAAACTCTTGAGCTCCCTCCCTGCACGCTGCTCATTGCCTTTATTTCCATCTCTCTTCACACAGATTCCGTACTTGGGGTTTTGCTCGTGCGAAGAACTCGGAGACACGGGTGTTTGGCAGCTCACAGACCCCCCCATCCTCCCTCTCACACACGGACCAACTGGAGGCTTTAACTGGAGAGAAACCTTACTACAAGAATAGGCAAAGCTACACGAGTGAGGAAAACCCATGGCCTTTCCAAGCTTTGGAGAATGTCCTTTCTTTCTTGTGTTTATCGACAGTGGAAAAATAGTCATCAGATGTTCAGTGGACCACACAAACAGCTGTTCTAGCATATCTCTCACACAGCCACAGCCACGCAAAACGTCTCACGTACAACTAGGCCAACACGAAAGGGAGTGATTTGAAGGAAAAAAATATTAAAATACAGATTGAAGCTCTGTTTATTCAGTAGCTCGGGTAGGTTTTCCCACCTTGAACGGAGCTCTGATAACACCAGTAACTTGCACTGCCTTTTGCACCACGTTAGAAACAACTAGCATTGTGTAAAAGTCAAGCATTCGGGATGCTGGGGTATTTTTTTCCACTACTATTTTTGCAAAGCATCGGCAGGCTTATTCAGGACCACGTGCTGACACCCCCATCTCTCACAACCCCCAAATTCTCAGCAGCTTCTATAAAGCAAACCACCACCAGCTGGAAATGAGAGTCCAGTGTTGCCTCTGCAGGCAGCAGCAGATTGTTCCTCTCCTTTATTTCAGCACTGTGTCAGGGGTTGCGTTGGGCACACCGCGGATGCGAAGGCTGAGAGACGCTGATCCACGTCAGGAGCAAATTCGGAATTTCTCATCAGTTACAGATGAAGTTTGCACATCAAAAAGGCAGCGCCGTTGCGAACCGAGCCTGAGAGCAGTTTCTTTTGAGTGGATATGAAATCAGCCTTTCCCAACCAAACCTGATGGATTTCGAAAGTTCGGCGTTGTTTCTTTCCTTTATTTAGATTATTGAAATCCACCCTTGTGCGCAGACCCAGCCGAAAGTGTTTGTGTCGTTTAAATTCCCTTCAGAAGACCTTGAAAAAGTCTTTTCTACTGTGATTTTGTGCTGGTCATTTACACAGCGGTGGCTTTCGGTCCCTGCGAGCTTTCCTGTCAGCTCTGATGAGGTTGTGCAGTAAGCAGCTTTCTTCAGGAGGTAATGATGAAATCAAGAAGATGCTGAAATTCAGTCTCGGCTGCACGCTTTGCTGCTTTTTGCTTAATTCCTAAGTGCCATCTGTCATAAAGACAAAGCAGAGCTGGAAAAACAGTGCAGTTAAATTTAGGAGCAACGTGCTTTGGCCTGTTGAGATGCTATTTATCTGGTTGAGGAAGGGTTAGAGAAGGGGAAGAGAAGCTGTAGCTAAAATCTTCAAAATCACAAGGAGCGTCCTCTTAGTGCAACAACCTGCGAGATGCCAATAGCAGCTGCTTCACAGGAGAACGCAAAATGCGTCCCAGTGGGTAGTTTACAGTATAAAATGGCTTCAGAGCAGGTTTCTTATAGATTAATTTTATCTTAAGTCATCTGCGCTGGGTCGAAAAGTTCCTGCAGACGTTCGTATGGGTCTTATCAGTATAGGCTGGCTTTCAGAAGGTACTTAAAAATGTGCTTAAATGGGATGAAAGAGATTTAGGCATATTCCTTTCTTCGTTTGGGCCGTAAGTCTGAGTATTCACATAAAAACCATCAAAGGCAAGTTCAGAAGCACCAGGAAAGAAATTCTGGCGTGCTAGGCACCCCTCTTCTGTGCAGTTTTCCTCTGCAGAAAGTGTTGATGTCCTCACTGGAGATGTTTGTATGGCGCGGAAGTTTATGCCCGCTGACTTTGACAAAGGCTTATTATTCCAAGCGAGATCCAAGTTGGATTTTTGTGCTGGTTTCTTCTAACCGGTCAAGCCTTCGACAGGAGAGGACTGAGCTGCACTTCCAGCAGTCAGAACGAAGGAGGAGCGATAAACCGCAATCCCATCCTCCTCAATGGGGCAAAACACGCTGCAGCGGCCGCGTAACAAATCGTAGAGGGGTCCAGCGCATCTCTGAGTTGTATTGAGCTTGCCAAGTAGAGTACATGTAGATTCTGGCCAGATTGTGAGTCAGCAGAGAGCTCATCCTGTGCAATATGTACATTGTCACGATCCGTAACGATAGTCCATTATTTATGCGTTTATGACTATGTAATACACAGTAGGCCGTTCATAAGTGCATTATTATACCAGGGATGTATACTGAAAAGTCAGGGAGATAACTTATGAGATGACAGAAGAAACTGCTCCCGTGCAGCTATACTGCTGTCACTTTAGTTTTTAACTGTAATTTAAACTATTTTTGGCTGTGTACAGACGTTCTGAAGAGCATTTCTGCCTTGTTTTCCTCCGTGCTTACTCACTGCAAATTCTCCGAGAGTTTAAATAAATGACAATCGCACCAAAACTAATTCGGTTATTAGTGCATGTGTAACTCTCCGAACTTTTAGTTTTCATGCTATGGGCCAGCAAGATGTAATTTGGGGCAACAAATATTGCCTATAGGAGGCTGCTCAGGTCCTATTGCAGTTAAGTGACATGACAAGGAGTTTATTTAGACAGAAGCATGACGCAGAGAAGGAACAAAACCTGAATGCACAATTTGAATACTAGACTAGCTGATCTTTGCATACAGTAAGTAATATAGAAAAGAGTGTTCTGTTTGAGAAGGTAGATGTTAAAATATGCTCTTCTTAAAAAATATATATATTTTTGGATGTTTGGGAAAGTATTTTGACAACTGTAATCTTATCTCAAATTAGATTTTTCAAGTGTCAGGAACGTCAGAAAGGAAAATCTTATTTTCTCCGAGCATTTTGATTTCTCATAAGGGTTTTGTGTTAAGTAGTCTCACGTTGATAAGGCTCATTCGGGGGGGGAAAAAAGTGTACCTTTTAAGTTTTTAGTTTATTTGTTAAGAATACCAATCAATTGCTGCTTCACTTTCACTCCATTGCTGCTCATTAATGTGTATTTAATATCACCTCAGTGTTTTATCCCAGAAGAACATTAGACTTGATCTATCTAAAGTGCATGCAAGCCTCTTTCTTGCCTTCACCATGAGCTGCATCAGATCCCAGCAGTTTAATTAGGGTATAGAAAGCAAATAGCAGTTCCTAGATCTTCCCCTCTCTTCCCGGTTGAGGAATAAAGCTGGAAACCTGCCACGAATAAGTGGTTTGTCCGGTATTTTCATAAACTGCAACTTAAAGGGCTGGGCTAGAAAAATACAAGAATCCAAGCGCAGAATCAGGTTCCAGCACAGCAGCAGCTGACGGAATGACACTCGGCACCAGAAGCTGGAAACCAGCATATTGGAAAAAGTTCCCATTTGATAGGGAGTTTACCCTTATCACTACACTCTGTATCTCCCTGTGCTGAAGTGGATGGGGGGGGGCTGCAGCGGCTCAATTTCCAGATTAGTACAGGTGCCAGGTCTAAATTCTCATGCATTTAGCGCAGTAGAAGATACAGCCAAATACTTCAATCCTCCGAGCACAGAGCCAGGTTCTCTATGAGCGTAAATCTCAAGTCACCAGGCTATAACTTCAGAAAAAAAGAATATTATTTCCCTTTTCGCTCGGTCTAAACAGTTTCAGAAAGAAGTCAGCTGATGGTAGAACCCTCCTTCTCCGGTGTTCGCTTCTGGTGTCTGCGTTATTATGAAAGTGAGAATTTACATCTCCAGATAAGTGCTTGTTTACAAGAATTCTGCAGGAATTACCGCTAGCGAACGCAAGGCCAAGTGGTAATTCTCCAAGACAAAGAGGGCAGAAAGGATGCTAAAGCGCTATTTCCCAGCGTATTATTTTGTGTCTGCAGCCCCCCCCAGGTAGCAATATCTCAGGGACATGGGTTCTGTCATCCCTGACCGTGGATAAAAAGGTGGGGGACAGGGTTTTTCCAGCACTGTGACAAACTCAGCTCCTGCTTCACCCCCTGGGTCCTGATCCGGGGCCTAAGGGAACAAAGAGGGAGGTTTCTCATTATTTCCTCAGGCTTGGGATGAAGGTGCACAAAGCCTGGTCCTGCCACAGGCTTCTCCCCCCGCTTGTCACTGGTTTAATGGGGAGTTTGGAGGACTCATATCAGTGCAGGGTTGAGCCCTCCCAGTCCTGATTTGAGAAACGCACGCAGAACGAGGTTTAGTGGCCGATGATACTCATTTCAAAAAGCAGGACACCAGGTAGCCGAGTTAGGCTGTAGTCAACTAACCCGCGTCTAAACCCAGAGCTCCAAATGAATTTGCAACGCCGCACAACTTAAAACTGAAATTTCTAATTGAATTTGCGTTGAAATTCCACGTGCAAACTGTTGTTTAGAGGGGAAGCCTTAATAGGTTTGGTTTGTGGGGTTTGATTTTTTTTTTTAAGAGCCTAAACATAGGGGCTGTTATTTGAACTTTAAAATACATGTGAAACGATGGTGGAAGCAGACGTGCTTAAAATGAATGAATTAATTAAAAAAATTAAGCAGCGAGCGTGATTGGCTGCGTACACTCTAAACCGCTACTTACTTCTCACCGCTTCCTCAAATACTTGTTCCCTGGGGACTATTCATGTACCATATGTGATACATAACAGAAAATGCACAGCCAGTTCCCTCCTATTACTTCCCATTAAAATGTATTTTCTGAAGTTTCTCTCTGTGGACATCTCTTAAAACTTGATGTTATCAATGGAGACTTTTTATTTTTCATTTTAAACATGTCGTATCGTTCTGTTTATTATGTTTTTTCGTGTGAGCAGATTGTATTTATTTGAGAAAAAAATGTTTGCTGTTTAAAAAAAAAAAACACAACAATAATTGTATTGCCAAAAATAGCTGTAATTACCTGTGACATCTGTATTTTTTTATTTTGGGGGGATTTGTTGGTTGTTTTTAATCTCAGTTTCAAGTGCTAACCACTGTTAAAACAACCACTGCATTTTAATTTGCTTATTACATTAAATGGATTTCTCGAAGTCGGACAAAACGTCTTGTAGGTGATTTAATAAAGATGCCACACACCCACACCTTGCCATGCCTATTTAAATTTTCATCTCAAGCGTCTCCGACTTTGCTGAATATTCTGACACAGAGCAGCAATGAACCCGGATGGGGTGTCAGCCTCGGTAGCACCAAGAACGGGGAATTTGAGTTGCGTTTTTCTTCCCTCCACCAAAAGATGAAGTTCATGTATTTGACAGCAGATGGCACAAAACTATCTCAAGTCTGCTTTTCCTTCTACTGCACATGAACGGAGTTTTCCCTCTGGGTTGGGGGCAGGTGATTTCAGTCTCTATTGCTTGATGGCTTTTTCCCCCAGGATTATTTTACTGTCAAGTTTAGATATGTGGAACTGGAAGCACAACTTTCACACCGAAGCACTTTTTACCTTCTCAACACGTATCTACTTTCACAATCTGGGTTTTTTAAATCCAGCAGAAGTTTTATCAGCCAGCAAGACTCCTTTCAAACCAACTAACTACACTAAACCTCACGGCCTGTAGCTCTGTTTTCCAGTAAACCCCATCGTATTATGATTAACACAAAAGCCAGAGCTTTTTTCAGTCAAATATACACTGAGTGATGCGCTTTCATGCACCTGCAAGTTTAATGGTTCTAGTAAACTGGAACTGAAATGCATAAGGTGTTTATAACTAACCATTTTGTCCTATTCGTTCAAACGTGTGCCCCGTAAACGCACATGTTTTTTAAGCCATACTGATTATAGTCAGCTCGTTTTGACATTAGTCATTCGCAGTAAATGTTGGGCAGTCACAGAAAACTGCCAGAAGGGGATTTATGGAAATCAGCACGCACGGCTACGTCATGAGAAGAGGTTTGGGTAAATCTTGCCGTGTCGCTGGACATCACACACCCAGGGGACACAAAAGGCTTTGCTGTGCCCCAGGCTGCTCCTGAAATAATCAGGACACGGGAAACCCAGCTCGTGCCACCGGTCCCCTGGGACCTGCGCGATGCTTTGGTGCTCAGCGAACCTTTCACAACCACCTCACCAATACTCTTAATTCCCCAGAGAGCCACAAACCACACGCAGCAAATTACATTTCTCCGGTTATTTGTTTTGCCGGGGATCCCTGCAAGCAGAGCAATGCAAACCTCCCGTGCACGCAGAGGTACAAGATGCAGAGTGACGCAAGACTATTTTTTCCAGGGATTTAAACCATTCAGCTGGGTTTTCAAGCAACCTTCAATTACTGCACGACAGCGGTGTTCACCTAATAAGCTCTGCTTTCCAGGGTGGTCCCCCCATCTCAGGGCATTAAATCCTGCACAGTGCACACGTAGGATCGCTGCAGTAGGGGTCCACGTTTCTCTTAACCTTTAGGTGCTTTCCCCTCTATACACATCACCCCCGCACAGATGCTGAGCGAGACAGAGCCGGAGGGGGCGCGAGGCGAAGCGCCCCCACTCCTGTCACCCACCAGTTTCATTTTAGGGACCTGTGAGGTCACAGGGTTCGCAGCAGCCGCCAACACCTAGGAAACGCGAGAGCGGAATGGCGGGGAGAAGGGAAGGAGGCAGAGAGCTCGTAGCGATGAAGTCACGGTAAATCTGCTCCCCCGGGTGTGAAAAGGGGACCCGCTGCGCAGCGGCCCCGGCAGACAGAGGAAACCAGCACAGACCGTCTCGCCCGCACCGCAGCATGACTTTCACCAGGGTGCTGCACGTCGTGGCTCTGTTCCTCATGCAAGGTAAGCAGGACGCGTCGCTTTGTACGATGTCCCCTTTGCAAGCAGCCCAGCTTGGAGAAATTCCATTTCCAGAGCTCTGGCGTGCGGCTCTGCTGTTGTTGTTTTCTCGTTGACAATGCTGTATTGCCACCGAAGTTCCAAAGCACGCTGGTGCTGAATTCCGGCTGACTCTTAAACCCAGTATGGGTTCGTCTCCCAGTAGCTGGCAGCATGCTCGAGATGGCAAAGCATTGGCAAATGGGAAGATTCTCCCTGAAATCTGGACAGCAGATCGCTGCTTACTTTCATGGCTTGGATGTCTGCGTATGCCTCTGCTCACGTATTGTGTGAAACGAGGCTAATAGAAGAAGCCAGAGTAATTTAGAAACCTCTCGCAAAGGACTTTGAAAATGAAAAGCGCTTTAAATGCTCAACCTCCATACTCCTACTAGAGGATGCAGCTTAGACCTACTTTGCTAATCCCCTCTCCTTCATACACAGGAGAGTGTGCGAGGTTCACATTTGACCATTTCAAATAGGGAAAGCCTTAAGGAAAGCAGCGAGCCAGCGATCCGCAGTTTGGGGTTCTCGCTGGCTTCACTCCTGACCTTTGCAGGAGAAACACAGGCACGAGTCTGGTTCTAGTTGATTGAACGGTCCCTCTCCTTTCTTAAATGCTGGAGCAGAAAACACAGCAGTGCTATTGCTGACGCTTTGGTAAGACTCTCGCACACAAAGGTTTGTTAACATAGGACCCATCGAATCTAAACAGCGACAAAGCATCCTGTAATACTGCATGCTTAGGATATTTTATTACCGTTGATTGTGTTTGACAGAAGAAGCTGTCAGTTATATCCCAGCTGAACAGCAGGCTTGCAGCACACTTTAGACATGCTCCGAATCAGCAGCTTCCACTCAGTGTCCGACCCCTCTTCCCCCAATATTCCATGATGAATTTGTGCCTGCTGACGACCGCTACCTGCTCTTGGCCATCAGAATTAATTCAGGCTCCCACTCACAGGTTCAGCAGCCGCAGGTCAAAAATCACCCGTTAAATACGATTTCTCTATAGGCTACAGTTGTAAAGATAACTCTGAAATTATGTATTGAGTGCGTATCACTGCAATAAGCTCTGTGTGCTTTCTAATGGCTCAAATCATAGCAACCAGAGGCATTCTGCTCAGTTGCACCCTGCAATTCCTAGCATGAAATTGCTGCCGTGTTTCACCAAGAAGGTGGATATATCGCTGTAGTTGATGCTGGACTAATTTTTCCAGGTAGCCAGGGCACCTGGGATCCGCAGGGTACAAGAATCACTGTGCTCTAGAGCTGGGACTGGAGCGTGTCCCATGTCACCACGACCGTACTGTGGTGGGCTCCGGTGGCTTGAAAACCCATCAAACTGCCCCCTGTACATGGAAGGAAATTTGACCTGTGAGTCACGGTCTGAACGAAGCCACGGTCGCTCATGGAAATTATCTTCATGCTCCGTTCTGGGGGCTGCTGCTTTCTGGTTTAGAAAAGCGAGCAACACCTCCCCCTTTTCTGGTTCGGTCTTGCTGCTCTCGCCTCAAAAGGAGCGACTTGAAAGACCCCGCGGTACCGGTAGCGACAGGAAATCGTCACTACAGAAAAGCACAGAAAGGCCCCGTGGAAAACCACAGGCAAGGCCTTCTCTGCCACCTGAAATCTTGCACCTCCTGACACGGGGCTTCACAAGTGAAACCTGTGCGAGGTTTCCCTTTTGCTACCGCTCCTCGGCAAACAACCCCCACGCGGCGCGAGCTCCATTTCTGGCGTATTTCGAAATATTTTTGATGAAAACAAAAAGCTTTCCCGAAGCCCAGAAACATCCGTTTCCCCAAACTGAAATGCTCGTGTGCGTAGCAGGAACTTGCAGCACGCAGCTACCTGGAAAATCAAATCAAACCACACAAAACAGAAATGAAAAATAAACCCCTCTTACTGCCTATTTACTTAACTCTGACCCAGGCACTGCTCTTAGTAATTTCTGCAGGGCATGCTTTTTCTGGAGAAGACAATTCATTCCAAGTCATCACATATTTTCACAAAGTGTATTATGTATCTTAGAATTTCTGGAGAGAAAAAAAAACCCATACTTTACTGCCCGCCTGTAAAATGAGCTGGGAGGACAGAGAATGAAATTTCATTTTAGTAACCTGTTCCGGGCCAGGTTTGCAGATCTTGCCTGCAAAAGAAGTTTCAAAGCCAGTTCAAAGCAGTCGCAGCACTACGCTGAGGAAAAAAGCCTCATTTTGCAAGGGGCTGATCATTCACTGCTCAATCAGGTCCAGCAGCTCCAGAATGCAACATGGAATAATGAAAATTCACGTTTGTATTAACATACAGGGAGAATGTGCGCTAAAAGGGTCTCCTATCAATTCTTCAATGGCTTGTGTGGAACAATACTCAATAACTAAACCTGGTTGCGCTGGCAGATGGAGATCACAGACCTCTGGTACAGGTCTTACCCAGCAGCTGTGATGACCTATCTACTGACTGTGATTATTTATATCAGTACAATTGTATTGGCAAGTTTCCCGATGCAAGAAAACCTTCACATCCTTTTAAAAAAAAAAAAAG
>VWYH01000905.1:27636-442688 GCA_013399365.1 Pampusana beccarii
GGGTCACTCCGGGGTGGGCTTTCCATGGCCGGGCTGACTCACCTGCTACCCAACCGCTCGAGATGGTTTCACACTCGGCCCCTTTCTGGCAGGAAGCTGATGAAATGGAACCCCCCCCAAGAGTGGTCTGGCACTAGAGCTTTTAGCAATAAACCATAGTTACCACCAGCATCAAGAGATTAGCACAAAAACCCACTCCTGCCGTACAAGAGAGACAGGAGAGGACATGCCTGGAAGCCCTGGGTACTCTTCTGCTCATCAGGGAATTCGACGTAGTGCATCAAGAGGGAATTTTTAGAAAACAAGCAGTGATTTCTAATATGTGCTGAAAAAGCCAAAGTTACAGTTATTATATTCCCTTCCACTCCCTATATCTCATATCTATCTGTCCTGCTCTCTCCTCTTTTTGGTCTGAATTCAACGGCTCTGCAAGATGAGGATGACTCGTTTGTACAGTACCTAGTCAGCATCCCTTCTTGTTAAAGCCTTTGGGCTTTAATGATAATACTGACTGGGATTTATCCCAATAACACTGGGTACCTAAAAAAAAACCCACAACAGTTTTGGAGGTCTTTTCTCCCTCATGACTGCTACACGTCCCCATTTTCAGCTCAATTTAAGGGCAGAAAGGTTACGGTTTCTGTGCTGCGATTGTGGGAAAAGTCCCTGGGACTTGCTGGCCGGGCCCCAAAGACTCTGATGGGTCACCCAGCAGAAGGAATGAAGCAAAGATTAAAAAGTCTAGAGAGACAAAGGGGGCTGCGCTGCAGAGTACAGATGTCCTCAGGTGGGCTCATTAAAACCAAGGTAATTAGGCAAGGATAGGGGAAGCGAAACAGCCAATTAATAAGCAGTTAATAAAGAGGTGTGGGCTGACCAGAGTGTTCATTTATATATCACAAAATACAGCCAAAGAGGAGAAGTTATTTTTTCGAGGGCAGATAGAGGCTTGGGGAATGGGGAAGGGAAAGCTCCTGAGTTCATGCATCTATGCTCTGTATTCAAAGGTCATATTACTTTTCTGACCGCATATCAAATCCTCACATAGGAATAAGACCCCGTGAAAATAAAAGCGAGAAAAAACGTAATTTTCCTCACTGACAGCATGCACCCCCTTTTCTTCTGTTTATTGCTACTACTGTGCTAGCACAGCACCAGCTAGCGATGCTTTGTGCTAGAACACAATGTTGTTGATTCATTTAAAAAAATGCAATAAAGAAAACTATCCTCATTCATTACTGCTTTGATTGTCTGTCTTCCTTTTATGTACCAAGACATGTAGCATGCTGGGGTTTATTTTCCTTACAGCTTTAAGAGATCAGAGGTACAAACTTATCCATTATTCGAAGGATGAATTATCCATCCAACTGTCTAACGTAACCGTGCACGACGAAGGCGTCTATAAGTGCTTCTACTACGGCATCCCATTCAAAAGCAAGAACAAGACTGTTGAGATATTAGGTAAGTTCCCTCAGCTGCTTTGCTCCAGAGGAGCAGAACAAAGCCAGCTCTTTAACTCCAGAGGGGCATTTTTGCATGCAACTGCATGGTGCTTAACACACCGTAATCCTGGTCTGAGCTCAGTCCCCCAGAATAGCGCTATGTATGCAGCCATTCATAAAAACGAGTGGAAAGATGTACTGTAACTGATTCTAAATCTTCTTGCTGCAGCTGCTCCTTCTAATCCAGTACTGGAAGTGTCCCGAGACACAGAAAGAAGCATTACGCTGTCTTGCTATACCCATGGGTGTAAACCACAGCCCCGGATTACCTGGCTGTTAGACAACGGCATAGAGCTCCCTGGTAAGTGTTAAAGGATCAGGGACTGGTTACTAACAATTTCTTCTTATCAGCCCTGGGTATGTTTAAAAATAACGGAGGGTGAAACACCTTCTGTAACACATCTGCTGGGACTCGTCCTCCGCTCGTTTAGTACAGCTCAACCCCCAGTGGTGCCAGTTCGGAGAAAAGTCAGCGTTGAATTCCAGTGTTTATGCAAGGGAAAAGGCTGATCTGCTTTGCTCAGGTTCAACACCACCACTTGGCACCAGAGCCTCTCCAGAGTCTGGAGCAAAATTCCACTGCAATAAAACGAAACCAAAACCGGAGGCACGATCTTCAAAGCCCAAGTATAAAGTCAGCTAACAAATCCATTATATCTGTTTCCATGTTGTATGCGGCAGATTTTCCTCAGCTTTGCTGAGCGGCTCAGGCACACACCAGCAGCCTTTCTCTCTCGTTAACATGGTCATAGCCACCACATAGCTCAGCTTAATTGTGTACTATATAAATAGCTCCTTTGAAGACCATGATCTAATAATAACTAGTTTACTAGCTCTAACTGTAGCGCATTACACAGGAAATGTACACCCGTATCAAAGTCTGAGAAAAATACCCAGAGATGCAAATGTATTTTCTTTCACAGATTAACAAGCTCTCATTTGTATTTTGTATCACCAAGAAACACATTCAAAGCTTAGCCTGCGATCCTCCCCACAGCTCACCCCCCCAAGATGGCTTTTTTTAACTAAAACTCAAAAAAACAATAGAGAAGTGTGCTGGCCTAAATATATAGCGTTTGGAAGAGCTGGGCTGTATGTAAGGGCCTGGGAGAACACCAGCTGTACAAATACACAGAGTTCAGAGAAGCAATATGCCACCTCTAGGCTTTTATACATGGTTTTCCAAGTGTTCTTCTAAAAACAAGGGTTTTCCTTCAACTTAAACCACCTCAGTTTTGGCCTGATACATATACACGGTTTTCCTAGTGTTCTTCTAAAAACCAGGGGTTTCTCAAACTTTCTGCATGTGCCTCTGACTGCCTTTGAGCAACACTCACTCCATTCTCAGCTTTAATCAAACACCACAAATATTTATGCTAATCAGAAAATAGCTAGTACGTCTTAATTACCGGCAGCACCTCGGTTCCACCAGGGCTCAGCAGGGGCAAAACAGCTGTTAATCACTGAGCTGTTGCTGACAAAGATGATTTCGTCCCTAGCAAAAACATTTGGAAATACTTTTGACCCTGCTGGGGATGGGAAGGAGGGTTGAGAAATAGTGGTCTCTGCGATATGGCAAGTTATCTGTAAAGGCATATTTGGAAACAAGGAATTTCTTTAAGAAATAAAGGTGTTATGAAGGGTAACAGATTAAGAGAAAACAGTTTGTTTCCAGAGAGCCTCTGCATTACAGGCAGACAGTAAAGATTATTGTGCCACCTTGGGCATTTAAGGTAAATCTCTGAAAAAAACTTCCTCTCCACCAGAGCTATTCGAAGACATCACTGCCACATGAAATACACCTTTATTTCTCCATTTCGTATAAATGAATAGAAGTCAGTATTACCTAAAAGAGTAGGAACTACATCAGACAAGTTACGTGGCTCTCTCTAATTCATTATGGCAAGGCAATTAATCTTTGTTTAACTTCAACCCACTGCAAAAGGAGAAGAGTCAAACCTGCACTGACTTGTACAAAATTTAACAGAGTTGCACCAGTGCTTATTTATTACAATCATAAATATTGCACATCAATACAAATCAACTTCTTTTTACATTCTGGGTAACAAATCCACAGCTATTAAGGCACAAAATCGATGCCCTTGGATTACGGCGTAGCAGAATCAGAACTTTTCTAGATCTCGGTCGTGCTGCAAACAACAGGTCCTTGCATGGCAAAGCAATTTATTCTGTTCAGTAAGGACCAAAAGTGCCGGGGGGTGTTTGGACATTTCACTGCGGCCCTGCAGGGCAATTTCCCCACACAAGTCATGAAACAGAGCAGAGGCAACTGCCGAGGAAGAAAACATGACCTTGCTGCCTTTGGGCTCCCGTGTAACCCATTTACACAATGAACCACTTGTGCGCAGTAATCATGCGCTGCTTTAGCAGAGCCCGGTAATGCAGATAGCGCCTGGGAGGTTTTTTCATTAAATTGCTCTTGACTAGAAAGCACTTAAATGTTTTCTTCCGACGGGTGTATAGGTGACACTAAGCACGAGCTGGAAGCTGATGGGAAGAAATGGACCACAACCAGCACGCTGACAGTGCTCGCCTATGGGCCCGGTTCAACCGCCAGCTGCGTCGTTCGCCACCAAGCACTGAGAGAAGAGAAGCTGATGGCATCTTTCCGCTTTGAGGACATCCCTAGGACGGGTACCGCAGGCTCCTTGAGCAGACACTATCCCATTTTACCTCTCTGAAGTGGTGGAAGTTACGCAGATACACATGCAAAGCCCATAGTCTACTGCTGTGTGTGTAGGGTCTATATTTAAATGAGAGGCCTACCTGGGGCTAAAGAAGAACTCCGAACTAAGATTTGGGGGCTTTTTTTCTGCTTCTTAACTACCTTAAAATTCATTAAGTCACAGCAGCCCAGGCTGGTCAGTTCCTCAGTGCTGCTGCTAGAATTCAGGTATGTTCGGCCTAAAGCTTTAAAGATAATTCAAACTTTATGTTCTTAAAAAGCTGTGAGCTTTCCGCGTCTTCTGTGTATTAGACACATCCACCTGGAAAGCTGGTGTAAATGCTATAAATTAACACTGAGGCTGCTTTTCTAATAATTCTTAGAGTTTGCCTTCTGCCCAGCTACTCATCTTTAGGATCGATCTAATTCGTCTTACCTTGTTCTTCCTTAGATTGCTTGCTTCAACAAATGCTTATAAAATGCTCTGAAAGTTGTATTGTTGGTTTTTTTTCAGCGACAAATACAGATCCTGCACCAGCTGTGCTAGAAGTGAATACACATGTCACTGAACATGAGCAGTCTCCAGGTAGGCATTAACTGCTTGGCCTTTTCTAAATTAATGCGCAAGGCAGATAAACGCAGTATCTATCACAGAAAATATCGTGCAGCGCCTTTACCTAGAGCTAGGGCTGCAAAAGAGCAGTTGCCATCAGCACCAAGGGACATTTTGCTCAGGCTTCAGAACCGCTTTGTTTTCTTTCTCCCCAGTGACTGCGGCAGAGTCAGATGTGAACAGCAGCACAGCCTCCGCTCCAGGCTACCCACAACATACTGGTAAGGGTTTCGCTTTCATTCTTTTTTTCCTCTTTTTGTAGCATTAAATATGTTCAGAGGACAGGAAAGCTGAAGGTGGGAGGGTGGGACTCTAAGTCTAACCACAGATCAGATAGAGCGACCCAAACAGCCCGGAGCATGGAGCATACCGGAGCAGGCCTCATTTTTTATGGATCAGTTCAACAGCAAAGCGTCTCTTCTGATATTTATCTTGGGTTTGGGGGGTTTTCCTTTAGGATCTGAACAACTAACCGCCCCTTCTGCAGTACCAGAGGATCCAGTAGTCAGCAGCTCGGCATCAACACCAACCCAGCAAAACCTCCAACCCCATGTCACATCTACTTGTAAGTTCGGTCTTAGTTACATGCATTTACCAAACCAGGACAGAAATGCTAGCGAGAACAGCATTACATTCCACATCACAAACCGGCGCGTAACATAATAAACAGCACTTCTTTCTTGTGCGGGGAGCCTTTGGTTTTACAACCATGAAAGCAGACAAAACCCCTCCTGTTAGATGCAGGAGAACATCAGCAATAGCAGCAGCAGCTCGGTGTGCGCCAGGCTGGGTTTCTCTGGGCGGTTGCACTAGATGGCACTGTGCAACAACAATTATCAATGCACAGAGCAGCCTGCAGGTTCTGAGCTGAGGAATTGTTTCCAGCGGAAGAACGAAGAGCTCCGCTGCCCAAATGGGTTGGCCAAAACCCACCGAGGTGGGCAAAGGCGCCTGCTTAGTGTGGCAAGGCCTGCGGGGAAAAAACATCGATCGGCTGGTTCAGAAATACATGAACTCTTCATTTATATTTGTTTAGAAGTGCTACATTCTCATTTCCATTCCTCCAGGGGCTGAAACATCATTCAATGGCAACATCACAGAGGAGATTTCCACACCAGACACACCACCAAGTCAAAATATAACTGTGATTTCCATCATCACCTTCGGTATGAACTCATGAGTACTGTTCACTGACAGTTTCCAAACATGCAACAAGCTTTCTTACAGCAAGCTGCTTCTTGCTGACCAAGTAATGGTAATTACGCGGGTAATGCTTGCAATCTTGGCGAGACACCATTTTTAGCATTTAGAAAAAATGCTAGATGTTTGTGGCACAAGTCTACCGATTTCCAGCAGCTTTTCTTGTTCATATGAGTAGAAAAAATTTTACCTCATCCTAAAATTAAATCAAATAAGGTGACTTCTACACTCCCACCGTGTTCATCTGGCCTGGTCCAGGATCTATGATTCTGTCCGAATTACCAGAGACATGCAGGAAGCTGTTCAACAGCACAAACATACACCTGCCTTTTTTACAGGGGAAAATGTGCAGCCCGAAGGCATCGAAAAGAAGGAGAAGAATCTCCTCCTGCCGATCCTGGTGGCTGCTCTGATTTTCGTGCTGCTCGTCATCGTCCTGCTTTTTATGAGGAAGCTGAAAAAAGCTCATGGAGTGTGGAAGAGAGGTGAGTGGTTGGCCATGTCCAGCAACTTTATCCAGGGGGGCTAGAGAAATGAGGAGCCTGTTGAGCGGGGACAAGACGCGGCTCCTCCAGCCACCGATTAAATGTCGTTCTCCCATAGACAAGTAGCTGTGACTTGTTGCAAACAACCGGTGCAGAGTCCCTGTAACTGAGCTTCAGCTGACACGAAAGCCAGTGAAATTATTATCTTAAGCATCTCTCGTGGATGATGAGGATGATTGAACCCCCATTTTATGGCTGGTCTCTCAGGATTTTTATGGGGAAAAGCCATGGCAAAATCTCATTATCTTAATTGCATTTGTTTTCTGCGCAGAAAATGATGTTTCAGACCAGACAGTGGAGAGTTATAAATCCAAATCTAATGAAGACAGTCCAGGCCACGAGAAGAATGGACACGGTAAAAAGCTTTAACCAACATAAACTGATTCCTGTTAGAACATTGCTGCTGACCACAGCCAGGGCAGATTGCAGTCAATCTTACCCTGCAGAGATATTTGCAAATTGCATGTTTAAAACCTGAATATTCTAAACCCAAACCTTTCATAACCAAAGGTCCACCACAGATATTATAGCTTCAGCAAGAGCGATGCAGAAATGAAAATCGTTGCTTTCTATTTGATAGGTTAGACTGGATAATCACAATGGGTATATCTAGTTTCTAAATATGATCTGCTGAAACATTATTAAAAGCAGTATGCGTGGTATATACCAGGAATGCTACTATTGATAAACTGTCCTGAATGGCTCTTGTCCCATTTCACCACCAAGAGTGCTTCACCAGCCCTGTCCTCAGCCGGCAATTACAGACAGGGGCAGGGCTGGCAGCCTCCTCAGCTGGGCTATTTCTGCTCCAAACTTGGACTCCTGTCCAAAAAAAGGCAGCTTTTGGCAGGTGAATAGGCCCAAATGGCAAAAACGAGGGGATTTTGCCGACATATTTCAACATTAGTTTATTGCAGCACCTAAACTGCATTAGGAGAGAAAGGGGCTTGTAATTATTGTAGAAATATTTTCAAAACTTTCCTCCTTTCTCAAATACTTTAAAATAAAAAATATTTAAACCATGCAGGTACCTCTCGCTTTACAAAACCAGTAATAAATGTGTGTTTATCTTTCAGTTGTCAATCAGAAGCCCAACATGCAATATGTAACAGATGGATATGCAGAAACAATGCAGAAGAACCCAAGAGACACAAACATTGCAATAAGTGAGAAACTGTTTGGATGCGGAAGGGAAACGAATGTATAGCAACGGCAAGATGTGCAGAAACACCACAGTTTCCTGATACTTGTATTACACCATTCAGACATCAATATGATTTCAGGCAGCACAAGGACAAACAGCTGCCCTCAATCCAAAGCACAGCTTGGGCTGCTTTTCCTCAAACAGTGGGACCAGTGCTCCTCCAAACCTCTTAGCAATGAACACACTGATTCACCTGTAATCCTCAGAGGATTTAATTAGAAACAGAGCTCATTGATCCCAGCTCACGTCCTACCAGCAGAGGAAGATGCAATTAGAGCTGCAGGACATGAAGATATTTGTGTGATGCTTCATCCACCTCCTCTGTAATACAGGGTGATACTGCACAGGAAGCTCTGGGAGCTGCAGAGCAACTGAGGCTGATGTTATTTTATTTAACAAAGCAGGAAAACACCCTGATGTCCAAGGTGTTAAAAAACAAAGGTTGTCCCCCTTGCTAGGGCTTCAGCCTGTGTTTCTCACCCGTGCAATAACATCGCCCTCTGCATCAGCACCAGTCTGCAAGGGGCTCTGAAAGCAAAACATTTGAGCGCTATAATTGCACAGTGTCCCACATCGCATGAGCTTCCGGGGGGTTGCTGAGATGGTGGGAGTGTTTGGGCGAGGGGCTGGCAAAGATCGAGAGGAAGGGCAGTGTTACCCACGGGACTCCCCAAATACAGGGCCAAAGTCACCTGCTCGCTAGGAGAGCCACCAAGGCATTGTGTCTGTGATGCTATCACCAGGAGCCTTTGCTGTTGCAGAAAGATAAAACTGAATTCCTAAAATAAAGGAAAATATACAACAGGAAGCTGTCTTTATTTTCTTTCTCACCGGAAATAAGAAAAACGCTCGAAACTGCTTTTGAATACCGAATTAAACAAAAGCCCGGGAGGCGATTCCTGGAAATAATTTTAATTTTCAGGTGGAAAGCGGCTCCGCCCAGCCTGGGCGCTACCACGCTCCCCGCGGGGCAGGGGGGGACGCGCTCCCCCCGCCGCCCTCTCCCTTGGTAGGTGCGGCGCGGCGTCCGCCGCTGTAGCCATGGCAACCGGGCCTGGAGACGAGGCCTTGGGGTAGAACTGCGAACAGTGACGGGACAGGGCGAGGGGATTCGGAGACGAGGGGACAAGGCGAGAGGATTTGGCTTCTCTCAGGCGTGTTGAGGGGCTCCCAGGCCACGGACCAGGCCTCGGTGAGGTGATGTGGCTAGAGAGACGGACACCGGCTGCCACTGAGGTGACAAAGGCCTCCCAGAGGGTAAACTCGCGTGTGACAAGCAGTGGCAACCCTGAAAAATTAGAAGTTATATTTTGCATTTCTGTATCTCAACGGTTGCCTGTGTGCTAAAGCAAAACTCACCAAGTACCCTTAAAGGGCTGGGTCGGGATGTGACTGGCCAATGTGCATTTTTGCTGCCTCTGTCCTTCCAGACAATTCCTCTTGGAAGTATCTAGTGGTGCAAATGACATTTAAATGCAATCAAATGAAAAGAAACTCTTTCTCTAATTTAAGCATCCCAGTTCTTTTCACAGTCT
Organism: Pampusana beccarii; assembly: GCA_013399365.1. Taxonomy (NCBI): domain Eukaryota; kingdom Metazoa; phylum Chordata; class Aves; order Columbiformes; family Columbidae; genus Pampusana; species Pampusana beccarii. Next base: position 36,922 of record VWYH01000905.1, read on the forward strand.
TGTGTCACACACTTTCTTGCTGATAGCTTACATGGTATAAAGTTGAATGAAAAGAACATATAAGATTTAATAGAAGTTAACAGATAAAGTTTTGTTGCTTTGTCTTAGCTTAATTTTCTTTTTCATAAGCTGTTTATGTATCATTAGCTTCGTTACCACTCAAATTTTAGTTAGATGGTACTAGATACTAATACTAGATACTCTTCATACTAATAAGTCATGTATTTGCTGCATCGGGACCTTGATATTAACTACTTAAAGGAAAAGCAGTGTAACTGATGAGAATAAATAATTGTTTTAATATAAAAGATCAAATTCTGAGCCTAAGCCATTGATACTACCCACTATTCCAGCTTTTAACAAATATAATCATTATCATAAACAACCTTTTTATTTTTACTCATGTTTTTCAAATACAGGGCTGGTGTATATGATCAGTGCAAAACGTGGAGTTAATTCTTCAGATACAAAGTGTATTTCAGTTTCGTCTCCACACACTTGCAACATGACTAAAAAAGATTTTCCCCAGAGCATACTCAAGCAACCAGATTTCCACCCTGCAAATTGGAAAAGGCCGTCTGTAAGTGAAGGGAGCTTCACCCCCAGCCTGTGTGACTCCCCAGACTCTGATTTCGAAAGCCTTGTTCGGGAGAGAGAGTATCAGATGCAACTCCAGCAGCGGATTCGTGAAAATGAAGAGCTGGTAGGACTGTATTCTGGCGAGCTGGAGACTGACAGCTTAGAAGAAGACAGCTTGGAGGAAGAGAGCTTAAAAGAACAAGAAGGAGCTGAGTGTGACACAAATCAATGTACAAATGAAATACAAAAGCATGTTGGCAGTGGAAGGTAAGGCATAGGATTTTAGTAGATGAGTAGAATAGTTCTGACACTTTATTTATGTTCCTCAGAATATCTATGACATATTGAAGACCAGTTTATATTGCCGAAGTGCTATTAAGAGCACCTACGGACTTAGTTACGCACAAAGATGTGCTGTTTCGTCTTAGCCACGCTCATTCCACCCGTTTCTCCAACACGGCCGCAAATGTTTTCTTGGCTAAAACACCAGTGCAGGAGGGTGAGATGGAACTGTCAGACCTTGGGGTGGTGCAGCAGCTCTGAGATCATGGACTAGAGGGTTTCTGGAGCTGGGCTGTGAGAAAGGACCAGAAAGAAAAGCAGAACCAATGCCAACACATCCTCTTTTCGTTCCTAACAGAAAGACCTGTGCTGAACAAACAAGGCCACTTCTTTAGAGGCAAAAACTGGTGGGCTGAATAAATGCAGTTTTGGCCTTATAGCTGTATAAAACTAAAATTAAAATTTCCAGGGTTACTGTCACCTTTAAACATTCTTTAGAAAGTGTTAACTTGGTACCTAAAGCAAAATCTAATTTGCTGCCATATGCGTAAAAGGTTTAACACTGTATAAATTGGGAATAATTCTCAAGTTTAAAGGGATTAAATTAAACCTGAAGTAATAATAATGTGCAGTTTCAATTTAATTGTCTACTTAAAATAAAATGACAAACAAATGAAGGCTAAATGATTAATAGCATGCTTTTATTCACCTCCTCAACAGGCAAAATGGCCAGTTATTGAATATTTTATTGTGAGTGCAAATGATGTTAATTGTGCTAGAAACATGCTCTAATTTTTAGTAATTTTTTTGACTGAATACTATGCTGAATGTGAGGCTCTTCATTAAATGGAAATTTGATTTTATTTTGTTTGAACTTAGCCTAGTAAGTACTCAAACACAGTCCATTAACCAGAGCAAATATCACAGCATATACATATGAAACCCCCTCTCTACATCCATTACTAACCTCGGAATTTGAAGAGGAAACGCTGCATCTGTTGTCTGCATACAACACTTTTGTTGATGAGTACTGAGTCCATCTAACCTTTATATCAAGTCGGGGGGAGGAATAAAAGGTGCACTTTTTGTCTGCAGATGATTAGAGGTGAAGGGGCTCTTCACACTCATTTTGTTCCTGTGCGGTGACCTGGCCTGCATAATACAATCGGGCTGCTGTGCACACATTTCCGCACAATAGAACTCTTTAGCATTATACTCCGTCGTTTGAATCATTGCAATTATATCGCATATTTCTGTACTCACTTCAAAATATGGTCACCTATTTCTGTTTACCTGTGGTGTACAGCAACTGGGAATAATAACGTTTTCACCAGTGTAAATCGTCTGGTCTCTAGTATACAGAATACCCTGGCACCAATGCTTACCTGAAATAAAAGCATTGCCAGAGGAACACATGGTTTTCTTATTAGGAGCCACTTAAAATACAGGCATAGGCATGTAACTGATTTAGAAAGGAAGAATGCATGATTTATGGAAATGTTAGCATAATGAACTATGCCACAGTTTGGAGAATCCAGCAGATTAGTACGTTTCTTCTAATAGGGGCTGAAGAGTCAACTGGGTTTCAGTGCCTATAAATGTCACTCTGAAAGGCTTGGCCATTTGTCAGTGCCCAAGAAACCAGAACCATACTGCAAGTCCAGTTAAGAAAAAACAGTGTTAAAAGCTTTTCCTCCCACTGTCCTTACTCTTGCCACTGCCCACACATCTCTTGGAAGCCAATTTGTATGTATTTGGCTCCTTCCTGCAGTTGGTTTTCCTCCTGTTGGAGGTAATGAAATTTTAAAATGAAGAGGAGGTCCTGCCTAAATTTTCTGCTAAAAAATGTTTGATAAAACTGTTCTGATCCCAATCCCACAAATTGCCATACTTGATGCACTGAAATAATTCTGTTGACCGTATTTGCAGGACATTTGTTGGCTCAAATCGCACACTGCAATAACGGATTTTTTACGGAAATAATTTTGTGTTTCTTTCTTAAGTAGGAAACAACAGTCTGTGGACAAATATCTCAGCCTGAGATACAATCCTAACTGGAAGAACACAAAAGAGGCAGCAGAATTTTCGGAGGCAGAAAAATCACGTCAAGTTGCTGGAGGAAGCCGCGTGGATTCATTTTACCTCCATTCCAAAGGCTCCCCAGAAGAAAAGTATCAGCAGGAGGCAAGGTTAGCAGATTCCTTCTCAGATTTGGGTACAAATACAGAATTACGAAGCTTTCATGAACCAAATGCTGTGATCAGCAGTGAACCTCTTAGGCTACGTACCAAAGGGAAGGAATCTGCAGACGACCGTCGTTTCAAACATAGTCCCAGTACATATGGCAGCGCTTTTTCTCTTCAGAATAGAGAAGATCGACCTCAAAGACAAAAAGAAGACTTTGTGGAAAAAAATAAACGGACTTTAGGATTACGTTCAGGGAAGACAAATTCCTATCTTCAATTACATGATAAAAAGCAAGAAGTAGTTCAAGAGCAAGTAAGTAATTTTTACATGTTTTCTAATTGGTATAAACTGAGGACTGTCTAGAGTTAAAATCGAATAGCTGCATGGTCAGGTTTGCAGAGGAGGTAAATAGATTCACAGTCTATCACATAATTGATAACTTATGATTTCCAGTGAGAATCTTGTTCATCATTTATGGAATATTTGACAAGCCCTCAGTTACTCACAAGCCCAGTGATGGCCTTGTCACAAGCCTAGTTAAGCTATGTGTATTTTTGGCCATGAAGCATGTCAAATATGTACCGCCTCACTAGTTTTTAATATTTATGCTAAAGAAATACTGTTTGCCCTCCTATGGGATCTACATTGCACCTTATTGCTGGTTCTTTTTTTGCTGCCTCTGATTTTTCTCTGCTTGGCCAACATGAATTTGGTAATGATTATCTCTGCTAATACCACATTCCAAGTTTCGTTCAATGCAGCAAACGCCAATTGCTTCTAGTAGCAGAACACTCACAATTTTTTTAACTGCAGTAGGAAACCTCAATGCCACCATTTGGCTTAAAAAGCTGTCTTAGTGTTTTTCCACCCACGTTGGTCATAACAAAAAAGTGCACCTGAAGGTATGATTAAGAACCGGAAAACACATTGTGGTCACACTGCTTGCAAGGGCCATGTACACTCTTCCTTCTCACTGTCATTTAGGGCCACACATGTAGGCATATCCAAGAAATACGTGTTAGATTTGGGTGGTCAGACAACCCTTTCCCCCTGCTTGCTTTCACAGCCAGCCCAAACACTTATTTGAAATCAGTCAGCAGGTAGCAGTGATGCGGAGTACTTGGGTTTGAAGGGCCCAGCTTTCTTACGATCGACTGCGAAATGTCAGCCAACTTGTATTAAGGATTAAGTGGAAATGTAATTACAGTTCCTAATGAACAATTATACATGAGTTTGTTGCTTTTACTTGCTACTTATTATGCATAATGGGAAGGTGGGAGTCATTGAATCATTCCATGAGTTGTGGCATAGAAAATTCTTAACTTGCAAAACTACAGAGACTTTCTGCTTCAAGTGACACATTTTCCAAGGCTAATGAACAGTTGACACAACACTAGAGGGCATCTGCTGACTACATTACAATGAGTGTGGCGGTGGACAAGCTTTTTTCTAGCAGAGCTATTAAGAGCACTTATTTTTTTTCAGTTATAATTCAGTTGATGGTAAAAATAATTAGCGTAGATTGATGCTAATGAAAGCTGTGTTGATATGATTATGTTTACTATTTGGGGAATTCTGAAAATGCTTCATATGTAAGTATTGGAGCCAGGGATCAGGACTTCGTTGTGTAGACACTATTCAAAGATAGGTAATAAAAAAAATATGTTAAAATCAGGACTGAGATTACATTGCTGAAGTAGCCATGGGGAAAGCAGAGCTGTGAGATAGCAGGAGCCAGGCAGCATGTGTGTAGAAAGGTGTGTTTCTTTCCTCGACAAGTTGATACAGCTGCAGCAGCATCACTGTCAGCTACCTTCGTATTTTCTGCAAATAGGCATAGGAAGAAGTACTCACCTCTCTTGTTCTTAACTGAGGCATCCGTTGTTCCATCTTGTTGGAGGTGGGTGAAAGATGGCCCGATGGAAACATCTTGATAACCAGAGCCGGTCCATGAGCCGACTTTGGTCACCTCACCTGGAAAACTGTATCAAAAGTGCAAAAACACCAAGTGTGAGGAGAAGCAAACAAGCCACATGTCTTCTGCTGGAGTGCTCAAACCCATTCTGAACACTGGTTCTTCCCAAACTGAATTATTTTGAGCTTTTCAGTATGTTGAAGCTGGTTTTATTAGCATGATCGCTGTTGGCTGACAGGTACTGTGGTAATGAACTGGTGTTTACATTGAAGTAAGTACTTTGCGGACAGCTTGTTTCCAACTGACATTACATTAGGTAAAATATTTGTAGCCTCATTCTTGCAACATTTACAGCTGTCTCTGTGCATACAGACAGCAGGCTGGATGTACCAAAACATACCACAAACGTGTGTTGATCTGTATATTTACTAACTCATATAGCATTTTATAAAGCATCAAGTTCTTTGCAGTGTTGCCTGATTCTTTAAGAACCTGATGATGAGTTTCTTTGAGAGAGAGAAAGAGACAGAGAGGAAGAGAGAGGAGTAGTGGCCCAATCTAGCTCAGCTGTACTCAATATGAGTTGCTTTCCTACCTACAAGCCCCTTACTTCAAAGCAAGGAACATAATGTACAATTTTTTAATGGCTCTAGACCAAGGCACTCAGACTCTCTGTGCACTGCGCCTTACCTCAGTGTAAACACCTAATCAAGATTGCCTGCGCTTCAACAATAGCAGCCAAATGCAATTCGAGAACCACAAGCCTTTGAAGTCCTCACTGCAAAGGCCGGTTTTCTAGTCTGGGATAATGACATGCCATGATTGCTGTCTTTGTTGTATCTTTTCAGTAGAGAAGCAATTATGGGCCTCAATTTAACAGAATAGGCATTACACAGCTTATGATTCTCAAAATGCAATTTCATTTGATCATTTTCTCAATTTGATTGGTATTAATAGAATAGTTCACAAAAAAATGCTGGCAGAGGTTGTGTCCTGTTCCTCTTTCAAAGAGATAATGTAGAAGTATGCTTTACCTGCCCAGTAAACTATCAATACAGTGAGTCAGTTGGTTCCACCAAAAACGTCTTACTGACTGCAAAGCTGTATCGATTCACAGTTCAGGAAACCCCTGTGCTAACTTTTAATTTGGGAGCATTTCTACTCACAACCACTTCTCCTGTGTTAGCCAGTGTCACACCTGCTATAGTACTTAGCAGGATAATTCGGGACAACACTGCTATAAATAAAGAAGCATTGTTTTTTGTGAAATTTTATAGTTTGGGGAAAAAATATACACTTTCAAGAAAGATTTTCATTATTGTCGTATTTACAAAGGTGTCTTTTGGCTTTGAAATCTGTAGTGCCAGCAGCCACTCTCAAAAAATTGCTCCAATTTGATTTCCAGCCATCATGCTACCGTAACTGTGGCCACGTGAGGATGTTCCTCTTGTTTGCAGCCTTGCTATTTTGCACAAGCTGTTTGATATTGTTCCCAGGCTATGTGTATTAGATGTTTTATTTCTGCAACCGCTCCTTGGGCTTTTCTACCAACATTACTGCGTTTTGCCATCTTTTTCCACGTGACTCTATTGTTCGAAACCTTGCTATGGTGTATGTCATCTATCAAGATCTTGGTACACTGGCTGATTGCTTGGACAATTATGATTCTCTAGTTGCTTTTCTGTCATTAGGTGCATCCACTGGCTCTCATATAAATGGAGAAAGCCAGAATTGAAGAGTTACGGGTACATTTCTGTGCTGCATACTTCCTGCAATTTTCTTGTCCTCTCTTCTTCTTAAAAGTAGAAGGAATACTCCCTACTACCATGCCACTCTTAACTGCATTTTTGCTTCCTTTTTCATTTTCTCTTTTAGCCATTCATTTTATTATTATCTATTATATAATGCCTAACTTTCATGGTTTAGCTTTAATAGGAGGCAGATTATTTCTCAGTCTTTCCCCAAGGCTTTCAAATCCTTCCATCTGTTTGGATTGTGACCATAAATATTCTTGGGTTTTAGGCTGCAGATCCTAAAATTGTTGATAAGGAGCCAGTTCAGAGCGTCCTGCCGTTACGGACTGTGGAAATGGAGCCTGAAGAAAAATGGCACCTGAGAGCACAGCAGCTCAAGGTTCTTTTTCAATATAACATGATCATTGAAATATATGTAAAAGCACTGAAGTTAGAGTATTTAAAGCCGTAATCTCCTTACTTTTAAAGTATCAATTACTGACAATAAATCCTTAGATACGTATCAGTAGATAATCTCCAAAATTTAATGCATATGCTGCTTTATATACTGAATGATAAATCCCAAATCTCAAGAAATTCTGAGCTCGAAGAATCTTATTTATTTGGAACGTGATTTGGTTGATGTAAAAGCACGAACTAGTACATGGTCGTGTTTGATGGTTCATGAGGATTCTGAGCTAGAACTTAACTACTGCTGCATTCCTCATGAACATCAAGGGGTTTCCATAAACTATAATATATATAACGTAAAACTATAGATGTCTTTTATGCTGGCCTGTCAAACCTGGGATAGTCTTTGCAGCAATAAAAGAGACCAGGTTATCATCACTGATGCAAAACCAAGAACTGCAGAACCAGAATTTCGAGCCAACTGGATTTATTGTTGGCAAACCTAGTTACTGTCTTTGTAGTACAAGTATTTGAAGTAATTCAGGAATACTGTTTCAATTCCCCGCTGTTCACTTAAGACTGGAAGCTAAGTGTAAGTGTAAGTGTGTTTTACTTGTGTAAAACACAAAGAAGATTTTATGCTGCCATTCATTATGAGAGATGTGCTTTATATACAGAATTTCACAATGAAGGAGGTACCACTTTACAGGGCTGCTCATTCCATTTAAATGGGAGAACACTGGCCTGGTCCCAGTTTGGCAGCAGTTTGTGCTTTCCACCAGTGGCACAGTGTGCCGGGACATTAATCGTTACAGCGGAGGTTGAGCTAACAAATCATCATCTTGGCACCAGGAGTCAGGGTTCCCCAATGCTAAAGCTTTCGCCAAAACGTTCTGTTCTATATGTGGATTTAATACCTACCATTAAGTATTTATTCTGAGTGCGTATGCTATGTAGTGATTGCAAGTGTTGCTAACAAAAGAACCCTAGAGAGACAGGAGGATGAAATGGAGGATTTTAGCACTGACAAAGATTAAATGGACTGAGAATGGGTTTGTATATTCCCTAGAAGGAAAGCCATGTCTTTCCTCAAAACAGGTACCACCTGATGCTGTAATTGGAAAGTGATAAATCTTAAATAAACTCCAGCTCTCGAGTATGTCATTTAGCTCAAGACAGTAGTCCTGGTGTGCTTAAATTTTCAAATTGCATCTTATCATTTGGATAATATTTTGCAGGACACAGGATAGAGAGGAGTGCTTGGTTTAGAAATTAAATCATTTACATCATTGACATAAGGCTGTTTCTACTGTGGACTAATCTGAGTGTACATAGCCATCTTTTCCTGAAATTTAGTACAGTTTACTTTCATGGGAAGATAAAAACCAAGAACCTATTTGATTGCAGAAACATTTTCCCCAGATGGTTGACAGTGAGCTACCATTTGTCTGCAGGATTACAAACAAGTAGTCCTGTGCATTTAAGGGCACATATTTTTGCACCTCATTCTGTATTTACCACAGTGTCATTTCTTAGACTTTAGGACACGGATGCTTTTCCTTTTACACTTCGCTCTCTGCTCAGACCTCACTTTTAGAAGTAATTTCCATCGCAATACTCATTCAGCCCTATAAAGCATTGCTATAAACCTTTTCTAGGGGTGAGTGTGCGTTAAACAGGGGTGGCTGGCTCCATACATCCCTGATTTTTTAAGAGACAGATGACTATGCGCTCCAACCTGTTCAGGCCTGCTGAAGGCACCACATCAACACTTGTTCAAAGTCCAGTACATGCTCAGAAGTCAACTTCATTGTCACCTGCACAGCTATTTAAGGGCTGTCTAAAATAAGAACGTTGTCCTGAATTAAGATCATAGAACATAATCTAGTCAAAACATCAGCTAATCAGTTAATTTGTAGAATTCTAAGAAATAGCTACATGAAAGGCATTGTGACATGCAAACTTACCCATACGCTTGTATATTGTTGATCTTAATGTATCTACAAAATAGCAGCTACTGAAATTCACCCTACTTTTCATAACTCGTTTTAGGAGCAGCAGAATAAGTTGGCCCAGAGAAATAAAATGAAATCCAAGCAGAGTCTCGCAGGGAGAGCTTTCCCAAGGAATGGCAGCCAAAAACCACCAGCAAGAGCAGCAGAACCAAAGTCTCGGCACCACAGTCACCACCAAATCTCAGAATGTCAGCCTCGTCCCATGCGGGGAGTGGAGCAAGACAACAGCAGCACACTGCAGAAATGGCTGTGTCCGAATCCTTCTGTTTGCCCTGACGCTAATACAGCAGCAGGTTTAGATACTTGCGTAAATCGTTGCCCAAATTCAAGACATTTTCTTAATCAGGATTTCGACACATCTACCTATCCTTTTCATCCAACATTACAGACGTTTCGCCCGGTAGAATTTACATGTCCAGCATATACCAGCAAGGAGAACAAGAAATTTCAGCATGATTCTTCAAATGGACTTCCACATGGCCAGCGACGTTTATGCGGCCCAGCCCCTGTGCAGCATTTTGCAAGAGAAAAGAGTACCAATGGTCAAGCGTATCAAAATCAGAGGAATATCTCATCTACTTTTAATGCCAATTTTCAAGAAGCAGTGAAGAATCAAGTACCGCTTCGGCACTGCAAAAGACAAACTTACACGGATAAAAGATATCAAAACTACGCTAACGGTAGTTTATGGTAAGGATAGAAGTGTTGAAACAGTATTATCATAACACTATGATGCCAAGAAAAAATAGAAAAAGACAAGGAAATGTTTTAAAATCCAAAGTATAAAAATATTTTGCTGCAAGCCTGCCACTAGAGATTACTACTAACTTAAGATTCATCAAAACTATTGATTTTTAAATACGGTATTGGAAAAGGACAGTTCTGAACTCCAGGCTCTCCTGCACATAGAATTTTCCACAACTGAAGGTTTTCTTCTGAAAGGCTAAAAGGTGAAGTTTAAAAAATAGCTGGCAAAGAGCACGGTACATAAACTAAATCTACTGCGAGCTGCATGGAGTTACATCAAAACTTGCCTTGCAGGGTGAGCATCCAGAGTCATTTCAGTGCCAATTCTGGCTCGCTACACAGAGCGAAGGCATGAAAATCCTTAGTTATATAGGATCTCACCTGCCTTAATAAAAATGAAGGTTTTATTTCACATAGACAATTAATTCTTTCAGTACTCAGCAAGCCTGATCCGAAGCCATGTAAAGGCAGTTGTTGTTATCTTAAGCTAGCTTTGAATCAGGCTGAAAGTTTCCACGTAGATAATTTTTCCATTTAATTTAAACAGTTTACACACACTTGGGTGCAAGCGAAGTCAGTCGTTGTCTTTCCATCTTCATGTATATTCTGTGAGCAGGGACCATGCCACATACAGATTGCTTTTTCCCTCATCTGCTGTATACAAAGGATTTCTTTTTAACCCCTTTTTCTTGTTTGACGCTTTCTCAATCTTCTCTTCACAGTTCATCAACGGCCCCTGGTGCAGCCTCCCAGTTTACACAAACGATGGAGCCACATCACCAGGAAATCACTCACTTGACAGAAGCTCATCCAGCTGACGGGCACTTGTTCAGCATGCTTCCACCTGCAATCCCACAGGTAGAAAGTGGTTTAGAGGTAGATCCAGAAAAGAGTGAAGGAAATCAAGTGGAAATAAGCCGGAGCGACTCAGAAGGATATGTCATGCAAACGGAAAAGCAAAACCAGCCTAAAGTCAGCAAGAAGGTAAGCGAATAGATATGGATTGCATGGTTTTACATTTCTATTCCCCCCTCTGATTAATACTTTTTTTTCTTAATAATCCAAAGATCTTCACACACACAGAAACACGCGCAAAACACAACACGAGATGGGGACTGAGGAATATTTCATTGTTCCAGAGGGCACACTGATACACACTGACTTGCCCAGAGTATTAAAAACCAAGGAACAAAAGTGGAAATGGACACTAAAATCATTTTAGTCTAAAGAGCAAGGCAGTTCACCACCACCTGTGTCACTTCCAGTCTTGATTAGCTCTAAGAACACACAGAGCAGTGTTTGTCCTTTAAGTTATCCAGTGATAAAATGATTTAGAATAAAGCTATTTGTAGAAAGCAGCAGGTAGCCAGGCCTCAGATCTGAGCAAACCATTATCCTGGTCACGCTCATTTGCTATCCAACTCAAATCTCTTGGTTTCCAAGGGAATCGAACTGAACAACAGCAAACTTAGACGATTTGTAAAGCTAACGGCATAAACATTATTACAAGTCTCCTGATGATCCCATTTTGGTCCTAATTAAAACTTGGTTCTTTTTGTCTTTTCTACGTGTCCAGTTTCATACTGTAACCAGTTAACGCAGACGCAGTGGAGCGGCACAGAGATATCCCTGTGTGCCCATGACAAATTAAATGTTTAAGAAGTTAGCTCCGAGTCTCAGGGCAGACAAACTAAGCTGGAATAATTACTGATGTGTTTCATCTAGGAGGCAGTTTGTGTGTTGCTGCTTGAATTCCTCTAAGAAGAATTAGCTGGATTATGATAGTAACTGAAGGGCAGATTTCCTTCCCTTTCTGTTCCCCGGAGTTCAAACTGCTGTTTCTATCCTGTATTTTCAGCAGCTTTCTCACACTTCATGTGAGGAATGCCGCAGAGAATAAGACTGTTTCTGTCTCACAGCAAAATGCAGCTTTTCCTAATAAACACATGCAGTCATACAACTGATTCTGTTGTAGACAGCTAAATTATTGACTCTTCAAAGTACCTTTAATCGAAAGTGTAAATATTTCACAAAAGAAATGGATAACTGACACAAAGAAACATCAAATGGAAAATTCAGTGTATCAAACTAGTTTCTTTGCAGCTGAGTTTAACTTGAACACACCCTTTGCAGAAATGTAGGTTTTATTTGCATACAGAAATGTCTTGGTGTTTCTGCATTACTCTGTGGTTGAAATTAATATAGAGCTGATCATAATGAGTTTCCACTGACAAGTATTTAAAATGTAATCCATTTGTAAAAATTAATCTAATATTCTTGAAAGAGATTAAAAATATTCTGGAAGTATTGGGGCCTTTGTAGTAATGTCGTGAAGTACTGAAATGGCATCGCCCATCACTCATCTTCTGTCTTCCCTATGCATTTGCAAAGCCTTTGCATGTATTCTTCAACTGGCTGGGAACAATTTTCCATTGCAATTTTGAGAACAAGGAAAGGTTACTATTACTAGTAACGTTTGCCTCATATTTTTATCGCTAAAATCAGGTACTTTTATCCGCTTCTCTTTCACAGTTTCTTTGGAGTCATAACAGTCAAAAGGGTCGCTTTGAGCTGTTTAAAAACAAAGCTCACAAAAGATCGGTTTTGGCTGAGAAAGTATTGCTTTGTGATCTGGATGGCTGGCAATTAGCTGCTTAGATTCAAAGGAAATACAGTGCAATTTGGCTTGTGCAATTAACTCGATCTTTTTGGTCACCATCCTCATATTGAGACGTGCTTTGGTCAGACTGAGACTGCGGGTTGAATCCTGCTCTTATCTTGGGTGTCCGCTATGAGACCTGCTTTAGTTACGCTCTCTGTGAAATCATATAAAGGAAAATCTATCACTGCTGTTTGTTTTTCAGCTCGAAAAAAACCATAGCTCGAAAGCCTTCATAAATCTAAACATGAAGCTTGGAGGCCTTGGACCTGACTATGAAGCAATCAAAGAGAAAGTAAGCAGTCCCTTTTATATGATCTGCTTTTCAGTTGTGCAGAGTGAACTTGGGCAGAGGAGAACAGGTGGATCCACTGAGACATTTCATTAACCATACCCTCTTTTCCTTTTGTCAGAAAGAGAAGTTAAAGCAGCAGAAGGAATATGCAAAGCAAATTAAGGAACACAATAAGAAAAGCATTGCTTCAGTTCAGAGTTTACCTACAAAACCCCAGGTCGTATCTTCAGTGTCAAGACAGAAGGTAAAGATAGAGTCCCTTTACAATGCATGCAGGGAGAGATTCTGGACTTTGTACAAAGAAAAGGAAAAGCGTAAATTTAACTCAGAGCGGGTTAAAATAGTTTCTCCATTTTGACCTTCCTTTTAATAACTGACTACAGTTTACATCCTTGTAATATTAACCTGCAAAACTCCCTGCTACAAGCTATGACTGAGGACAAGAGCTTAATGAGACTGGGGGAAAAAAATGTTTATAAACTTAATAGACTCATGTTACTTTTTCTTTTTTAAGTACTGAACACTGTCAGAAACAAGATCAGGATTTAGGAGAACTATTAATTTGACTCCACATAGAAACCCTTAAATATTCTTGGAAATATTGGTCAGCTTTCTCTTAATCAGTTCCCCAAATTTTCATGTTTTTAGGCCCTGGAATATGCTAAGAAGATTCCTAGACCAAAGACTTTAACGGCAAGACAATCAGATGAAGTGGTGAAAGAGAAAAGAGTTCTGCCACAGACTTTAAATGGACAGAGTTTACCTCAAATTGCATCCTTGGAAACTTTGCATAATAGACACAAGCAGGAGAAGCAAGTTGTAGCTGCTTTCAGAACCCTTCGTATCTTATAATATTTTGAAATTATTAGATATATCTTCAAGGCAAAAATATCTGAACTATTTAACTATGAGCTATGACCATCACATCTTGATTTGCCATTCCATTCAAATTGAAGTGAGTTAAGTTTGTTAAGTTTTAGCATCAGTTCTACTATACGTGATTTTTTTAAATGTGAACAGTTGCCTATATAGCATTTTACATATGGTCGTGTCTGTGGTTATTTTTCTGTGAAATAAACTGATGGAGCAGGTGCGTCTTTCAGACTAATCAGCTGTTGGCTTGTCACAGCTGGACCTTTTTTAGACATGTGGACACATGGACACGTACACGAAACATTAAATAAACCCCATCAGTTTCATTGGATGATCTTCATACCAGCGATGTTTCTCTTTTTGAAGTGCAGAGGAGCCTTTGGCAGCCTGTCCAGAAATAAAGCCAGAAATAATCCATTACTGGTAAGGAAGAGAACAAAATTGTGCACCAAACACAGCAGTTGGTAATGATACGATACTAATTATTTAAATGTTACTCTGTTATCTGTTAGTGAATAGCTGCCACATCAAGACCAAAGTTTTGGAGCTTCATCTGAGACAAGAAAATTCCAAACAAGTACTGGCTGATCATGCTGGCAATCTGTTATTAGCCAGAAGCAGTTGCAAAATGTATTGAGTAACTAGTGGCAATTGAGGGCTACATGTTTGAGAGGAAACAGCTTTTAACAGATTAGAGCTATAAAAATAACAACAAACAGATGGGTTTCTTATGATGGTTCAATTTGTTAAAAGTAAAGCTAGTGACGTGTAAGACTTAACACATTTCTGGGGTAATATTCCATTGGCTGGATGTCTCACAGGAAAGAGAATTTTCCAGTAGGTGTACAGTGAAGTCAGCGCATAGAAGGGATGACATATATTGCTGGGAAACTCCTATACCTTTCATTTCACAGAATCCTGGGTGAGTTTGGCCCAGATCCTACAGCCCACAGGATGTCTCAGTCCTCCCAAAAGCAGGTCGGATGTTAAAATACACCCTGCGGGATCTCCAGTCAGGCTCCAAACCTCGTATGAGAAAAACTGACCACCGTACTGCATCCCTCCCTCGTGGAGAAAGGATGAATTAGACTGTTAGACATCCCAGGCGGGATCTTTGGGGGAAACGTGGTGAGAAAAGCGTCTTTCAGTGTGGGGAATGGGGGTCAGGCTGCAGGGGAAGTGTTTTGCCTATCGAAGTGCGGCACTGGACATCTTGCAACGTCCATCGCGGCTTCTGGAACGGGACCGTCCTCTGCCTCATTTCTTTCTTTTCTCCTCGCCTTTGGGAGCTGCCTTTGGCTGCTGCAGAACCTTCATGCCTGTGCTGTGATCCAGCTGGGCTGGGGAAATGTTTCCATGCTCTGCCAGTCGCTGCTTTTCTACTTTTATTTTTAAACGGAATGGTAACACTTCGAAGCATCTCTGATTAGGGAACCTCAACTTGTTGTTTCTGCTTAAAAGTGATAATCCCCCCTTAATACAAACCTCAAGTACCTATTTTAATGAAACCTTCAGATGAATATCAAAGAGCTATTTACTCGTATCTAATATTTTAATTAGATTATATTCTCAATTTAACCCATTAAACCCCCTTTGATGATCTCCATGTTTAGTGTTTAGCCCCAGATGCTGGAGGTAATGAATATTGGACCTTTGATTTAATGAGAACTTCTGCCTTTCCAGTCTGACTCCCTTTGTATCCCTCTTTTTTTATTTTTTGAGCTATAGAATTCAGTTAATTGAAGAAGTCTCTTACCACCACACATTAAGGAACCTAAATTAGCATCCCTTTTCTGATTAGAAAATGCAAGCAGACATTTTCTCTTTGATCTGAGGATTGAGTTGAAGTAGGCAACAGCCCCCTGAAAATGAGCTGATGGCCTTATTATTTGGCTGACATGCAGATGCGTCCATGTGGTGCAAAATGCTTAATGTCTTAATTGATCACCTTCCTCCCTATCTGCCATCCTACTACCTTTTAGAGCTCCCATAAATTAAGGTGATCTTTTTGGGTGGGTGGTGTGTTGCGTCTGGGCTTTTTTTTAATAAAACAGTGAACTTTTAGGAAGCATTTGAATACTAAACTCATGCTAAATTGAAAGCCATGTATACTTATGTGATGCTGCATCTGGGAGGGGGGATGGATTTTTTTTTTTAAAGCGCTGATCATGATCATCTCACAAACCATTTGGAATGGACCGTTTGGGTGTTGTGGGTTTTTTTTTTCCCTCACAGAAAAAAAAAAGACATTTTTCACAGCATATGTGGAAAGAAAATCTTTTGATCTACCTCAATACTAATGCAAATTTTTCCTGTACCTAACAGATATGGTGGCACAAAAAGGGACCATACAACTAAATGAGGGGCATCCATCTGCTTAAAAGCAAAGGCCAAAACTTAATGTATTTCAAATTAGGAAGGCAAGGAATTTAAATAAGCAGGCCTTGAATTTTGCATTAAGTATTCAGGGGGAGGTTGAGCTGGAGTAGAACCTGCTTGCTGTGTTCCCAGGGCTCCCGCACAGCTATCCCAGAGCACAGGCTGCCTTTGTGGGGGCAGAAACGTGCACGGCACCCAACACAACTTCGCAACATTTACAAAGCCCCTTCTAGTGCCACCGTTTCTTAATATTTTAGATTCAGGAGATGTAGAACCTGAGACCTGGTCGAAGACCAGCGGTCAGTTCTTCTTAAGAGCGTCGTTGCTGCAATAACATCACCGTCACGTTTCTTTCAAAGATAACTGAGGTCAGCTTCGCACCGCCGTCTCACAAAAGGCACAAAGGGCTGGCTCGTAGGCTGCTGACTCTGACAAAACCACACCGGTTTATCACTTAAAACCAGGAAATAAAGCTTAAAACCCGCATTCCATCATCACATCTCTAAAGACAAACTGTCAAAGAGGAGGATTGTAAACCAGATGAGACTATGTCTAACTTCTGCACTCACAAGCTATAATATCCAAACACCCAACAAGCCAGGCATTTGATCATTACCATTCTACAGTAAATGATAACAGTACAAAGAATACACCTTTTAAAAATTGGTTTGGGTGTTGCCCAAAGCTAAGTGCTCTCTGCAGGAGAATAAGGAGGCGCATGAAGAAAGGACCAGCGCTGCTGACTGGCTCCATGGAGTGAGAAGGAGCTCTGGATGCACAAAGGGTGACAGGTAAAGGCGATGAATCTCCCCTGGTGACAGCTGGCAAGGTGAGGTAAAGCAGACTCTAAACAGGAGCGATACCGAGCCCAAACCTGGGTAGAGCAGATGCTAAAGAAGCATCCAGCTGGGAAGGATCTGCCTGGTGAAGGAGCGGATGTCTCAGGCAGTGATTGCTTCCTTCCTCTGTCTCAATCTCAGGCGTTATTGCCCTTGTTTGCCCCAAATTTTGATGGATAAGCAGCCTGTTCCCAAAGCCACCTCCTGTTACCCAAGCCTGGGGGCACAGCCCTGCAGTCTGTGTTTACTTGGTACTGAGGTTGCTGACGAGCAGTGCCTTTGGTTTTAAACACGATTGCCGTTTTAAACGTTAGCCAAGGTGCCCAACACCGCGGAGAGGTGAAGGTAGGTGGGTGTTCATGGGTTTTATTCTATCGATTGGCATAAATACTTCATGAAGAATACAGTTCCTGCAGTGGCAGCGGAGGGGCAGCAGAGACTCCAGTGTTATTTGGTTCATATTCTGACCCTCCCTCATGGACCTGGCATGTCCTGAGTGGGTTTCAGCTGCCCCCAACCCACTTGCCATCACCAGCATTGTCTGGGTTGCAGCACAGCAAAGATGCTGCGCTGCAGAGCCCGCACCCAAACCCCAGGATCCTTCCCTCCTCCAAAACCACCATCAGACCACAAATATCCCCAGCCCATGGCTGTGCAAATGCCCCAGACCCTGCCACTGCAACAGAGACAAGCACCAACTTTTGGGTGTTTGGTGCAGTGGGAATGTACTCGGTTATGCAGCATCCGCTCGCACCCCTCGATCTGTGTTGGGAGGGCTGACACCACCGTTTTCTTGCGCAAAGGAGAAAAAGTTGCTTTTGCATGTGTGTGCCCAAAAACTTCTGTCGCTTGTACATCTTAATAATCTACTTTTACTTTCTCCTGCCTCTTTGTGTTCTTTCCTGCCTGAAGTATTTTCACACACCTTTGTCTTCAGTAATAAGAGAGAAC
This sequence comes from Pampusana beccarii, assembly GCA_013399365.1. Taxonomy (NCBI): domain Eukaryota; kingdom Metazoa; phylum Chordata; class Aves; order Columbiformes; family Columbidae; genus Pampusana; species Pampusana beccarii. The sequence goes on from VWYH01000905.1 coordinate 54,787, forward strand.
ATACAACACTTTGCACAAGTAAAAGGAATCACTCATAAATGTAAAGAACAAGATTTTTAATACCCCTTTTCATTCAGGTGCAATTTTTAAAAATTATTACGCCTTTATACTTGGTACTAATATACTCTCGTACTAAACTGAAGGGATTTTTCTTGTGTTTCACATGAATGGCAGCATCGAACCGGTTTCCATCACCTCCCTGCCTATAGCTCAGTAGGTGTTGAGAGCAGAGGACTCGCAGGGCTGGGAGAAGCATTTCCAGCCAGCGACATGGCAACGAAAAACGACCGGCCGGCGCCTCAAATCACAGCGAGGCTCTAGGAGACCACCGGTTGGGTTTACCTTCTGGATTACAATCTTTAGGGAGGTGAGGGGAATTGTAGCACAATTTATTGATGAAAATGGTTGTCCTAGAAGTATTTATAAACACTGTGTAAAAGACAACTAGACATTTTCTTGACAGATGTTTGGGTGTTGGGTGTTTTCCCCCTCCGACATGTGATCTTTATTATTTTATGTGTAAAAAGCATAAAGAGAAATTCACAAAAAGGAAGCAAAGACACATTTCAATCATCTGTATTTTACATATTAACCAGGGGACACGTTTTCCCTCGCAAAATCACGTCCCGTGATCCAAAACGCACTGAAAGTGCTAACGACACCGGACAACCGAATTAACTTTCTGTTTTAAGAAAAAAAAATGAAATAAGAACAAAAATAAATAAGCTAACGAAACACCGACATGCCAGCGGGTTACTGGTGCAGCGGGGGCTGCACAGACAACAACTGAGCAAGAACAGCCTCTCCTCTAGGTTTGTACTGAGAAAAACTCAGCCCTCCCCTGGAGAAACGGAGCCTCTGCCACGCTCCCAGTGCATTTGCAAAAACAAAAAATTAAAAAAAAAAAAAAAATCATCAATTTACCTGGAAATTAAAACCATTTCGCTGGCAGGAAGATAAAGGCAAAGCGATCACGGACGGTGCCCGCTCGGCTGGCTGCGACACGGAGCTCAGAGAGGCGCTGGGGCAGATGCAGGGGAACAGGAGCCAAACGAGGGACCAGCTCTGGGGTTCTTTGAAAAGAAAAGCAGCCGGAAGGTGATTCACACCTGGAAGCCGGGAAGGAATCGCGCTGCCGACGCAGGTGACTCTCCAAGCTGTAGGAAACCTCTTTGCTAGCTGGGATTGCCTTTGCTCCGAGCAGGATCGAATTGTTCATGATGCTCCCCCTTCCCTTCACCGTAACGGAGTTAAATAAACGGTACCTTTGCTCTTACCTGTTCGTTTGGAGGGCGTTTCTAGAATTAATTTTTTGTTGTTGTTTTAGTTTAGGCGCGTCCTGGAAGCTCAGCCCGGGATCAAACCCGACCTACCGCACTACGGAGGGAGACAGCGAGTTTAACAGCGAGTTTAACGGGGCTCGGCGTGCCCTGCCCGCCGCTCTCAGTAACCACAACACGCTGGCACCCGCAAACATTTATTTTAAAACCGAGGAAAGTTCGAGGGAATGAGGCAAGTCTGGTCATTTCGAAGGGAAGGGGAAACCTAAAGGAAACCCGCCTTGTTTTTCTCTCCCCAATCAGATTTGCAGGCAAAGCTCAGGCTTGGGGTGATGCTGGAGGGGGGAAAAACCCCTTCGCTGCCTTCGCCCTGGGCCCGGCTGCCGGGGAGGGGGCTCTCCCCGCATCAACACCTCCTTCCAAAACCGTGCCCCCCTTCCCTCTGGGCTCCGGCATTACTCAAGGTCGGGGTGTAAGGGCGACTCGCGGGGCCGGGGCAAAGCCGCCCCGGATTGGGGGCCGGGCCGCGGTGCTTCTAGAGGCGGTGGGGGCAGAGATCCCCCTCCTCCAGGATGTCCACCTCGTCCTCGGGGTCCTGGAGCAGGAAGGGGCCGGGGGGGCCCTTGCGGGGCTCGGTAGCGGCCGCCTCGGGCAGTTCGGGCTCGGGGGAGCTCTGCTCCCGGCTCTCCTCGCCGCCCGGGTGCTTGGGGTCGTCTTGGGTTTTCCGCAGCTGTTTTTTGTGCTTCATCCGCCGGTTCTGGAACCAGGTTTTCACCTGGGGAGAGCGGGGAAGGATAATAAAATAGTGGTAACAATAATAATAATAATAATAATAATAATAATAATAATAATAATAATAATAATAATAATAATAATAAATTTAAAAGGTGGGGATGCTGCATGGGATAAGGGGAGGGGACAGGTGCCAGCCCCCGTTCCAGGCGGGCCGGTCCCGGTCCCCGCCGCCCCGGTACCTGTGTCTCGGAGAGGCTGAGAGCCGTGGCCAGCTCCACCCGTTCGGGCGTGGAGAGATAACGCTGGATCTCAAATCTCTTCTCCAGGCCGGAGAGCTGCGAGTCGGAGAAAACGGTGCGGGCTTTGCGGCGGCGACAATGCTTCCCGGGCAGCTCGGCGTGAGCGTGGTGCTGGAACAGGGCTGGCACCGGCACTCCTGGGGGGACACACGGCAGAGACCCGGGCTGCCCGTGGGCTCCTGCCCTCTGCGGCCCCCGGGCGAGCTGTCCCTCCGCCTCTTTTCGTTTTATTATTATTTCTTTCGTTTATTTCGTTTTTGAGGTAGTCTAATTGGTTTGGGGTTTTTTTGGGGGGGTCTTGCTGTTCTGGAAACACAGGGGGTTGCAAAGCTAAACCTGCCCCAGCAAGGCAAAAATAGCCCCGGCGGTGCCTGCAGCTTTTCCACCGCCGCCGAGGCTGGCAGGAAAACTTTCACCCTCCTGTCAATTAAACCACAACGAAAAGGAGGAGGAAAAAAGACAGGACACCGTCTGGAGGGACAACGTAAGGAACGAGAAATGTTACCGGTCCAAAGCCAAAAATAAAAATAAGGAAAAAAAATAAATAAAGCTAAAGAGAGGGAAACCCTCGAGATGCAGTGGAGTGAACGCCAAGCTGCAGCTCGCGGGGGGCTCCTGCTCCCGAGAACGAAGCCCCGCGGTGAAGGGAGCTCCGGGAGCGGCTGGCGAAGGATGCAGCCCCCGTTTCGGTGGAGGATGCGGGAAGGTGCCTCGCTGCCCCAAAAGGGCTCGTCTTTCACCTCTGCAGCGTGTCCCGTCCGCTCCTGCGGACTCTTGTCCCCACCCGAGTCCCCACCTCGGTGTCACCTGGCCACAAACTCCGCAGGTTCCTCCTGCGAAGGGCTGCACTTACCCGAGGTGGTGAGAAAGTAGGGATGGTGGTGATGCTCCGGCTTGTGCAGGGCAGGGTGCGGGTGGGGAGCCAGGAGGGTCGGGGTTGGCATCAGGGGGTACCCATAGTCCAAGAGGGGGACGCGGGAGGCCAAGGAGCCGGGAAAGTGCTCGGGGGGCACCTCCCGCAAGGGTTTGGGCTTGTGCAGCAGAATATCCTCGATGAAGAAGGAGGTGGGCCTGGGTGCGGAGACGGGGTGCACAGGCGAGGTGAAGTTGAGGTTCATTTCGGTTTTCCCCACCTCGGGCAGCGGGGAAAGCAGCGAGCCGGGCTGAGCGCTGGCTGATGGAGGAGAGAGGGTGGCCGGCTGCACCTCCCGGGGCCGAAGATAGTAAATAAAAATAATGATGATAATAAATAAATATATAACAATTAACAAAAAAAAACCCAACACAAAAATGGAGCAAAAATAAATAACAATAATAATTAAACAAACATTTCCCCCCAGGCAAGAAATAAACTGAAGGAGCCGGGGGGATGCGAGGCGGGTGGGCTTGAGCTGCGCGGGGAGATGCGCGCCTTTGAGGCGCGGTGGGAAGGGGGTTCTCCAGCGAGCCAATAGCGATCGTGCGGGCGGGGGGACGGGCCCGCCGGGCCCCCCAAACCACCGGCGCGGTGCGGAGGGGGCGCGGAAAGGCTGCGGAGGGGCGCTGGGGGGGCTCCGGGACCGCGCAACCGCCCCCGCGCAGCGCGAACGCACCGCCCCGGGCAGCGCGGTCGCTTCAGCCCCGGTCCCAGCGCTGGGATTGGGGCATTTTCCCAAACATGAGTGGTTTTTCCTTTTTTTTTCTTTTTAATAAAAGGGAAAAACTTGAGGGGAAAAACCTAGTGGCGTTTTCCCGACCTGTCCCACGCTCCGCTCCCAACTTGAGTCTTTCCGCTCAGGTTATCACCCCGTTGGGGTTTTGTTCCCATCCATTCCCCGCTCAATGTTGTGCTAACGCTTCTCTTTTTTTTTTGGTCTTTCCTCTGTTTGTCTTTTTTTTTTTTTTTTTCTTCCCCTAATCTGTAACATTCATTTCCCCGGAGTCAATTTGCTAAAATGAGGGTGATATACCACATCATAGCCGAGATAATTTCGGTTCGCATCTCAGAAAATTGCTCTAATTATTGATGTTAAACTCAGGGAAATTAAAAGAAGGCACTTCTCCTTCATCTCCTGATTTTAAGCTCTAATTTGTTGAAATCGAGTTGTCATCACAATTCCAATCACTACCGTTAATAGTAAAAGTGTTCTAATAGAGCCAGAATTCGCACAACCCATGCTATTAGATAATTAAGAAAGATGTTAGAAAGGCAAGTGCTAATCCTTGGGCACACGGACAGCATTTCCATCTGATCCAGCAGGTAGAACAAATTAATTACCAGAATCAATTAGTCCTAAAAGTACAGTTCTCAGGGAAGTGTAAGCCATGTCTTCCATATGGATGAGCTGGTAAATGGTAAATAGACGAGGAAAAGCCTTTGAAAGAATAGAAATGGCAATCGTCCGGTTTTAATGAACCTGGAACTCGGCGCGGCCGAGTTTTCCAGCGGTCCCGTCTATTCGCCACCGGGCACGATCACGCGTGGGCGAGGGCACGGGCAGCCCCCCACATTAATTATAACGCCTGGTAGCTTTTAAAATAAATATGTGGCTCCTTCATCAGTTCCACTTGGTCAGAACTCAGGAGGGAACCAGCGAACTCCCCGTCTCACCGGGAAAACCCACGGGAGCATCTTTCTCTCCATCTTTTTGTCCAGGAAAAAGATATAAAATAAAAGAAATCAGTTGTAGCGTCCCCTCCTGAAACGCCCATTTCGGCATCAGCCCGGGATTTTGGCCGGGGGTTTAAAAATACAACAGGTTAATAACTTTCTCTGAGGAGCAAATGAGTAAGCAAATGAATTAACAGTGATGAAACGGGTCTAATTCCCGACTTGTTAGAGGAGAGAGCGCAGCCAGGGGCGTGTAAGCCGCTTGACTGGCCATTTCATCAGCTGAGATTGCTTCTCAGGGAGCGCTGGGGTTTTACTCACCGGTGGGGTGTGTAGATATATCTATTTAAAGCAGATCTGAAAGATTAAAGGCGTGTTACTCCAGCCAGATTGGGTCAGAGCTTTAGGACTCAGGCAAGAGCTTGCTTGCCTGACAGCCCTACTGAGAGCGGCTGCTTTTCCAAGTCCCTCTTTATTTAGGGTGCAGGGGGGAATGGGGCCGCTGTCTTGGTGTTAACTGGCAGCAACAGCAGCAAAACTCGGCCCCAAACCAGGCAGTGGCATTTGAGGCGCAGTAGCCTCTCCCTGGTGCTAATTCAAGGGCAAAACCAGCCAGAAGTGATAACCCCCCATTTGTGGAGGTCCCCTGGAAGGAAGGTAGACCCTGCACTGCAGTCCTCGCACCCAGGGATTTTTTAAATTTAACATTTCATGGCTTTTTGTGACTGGAAGGTGGTGCCAGGTGCTTCCCACCTTCAGCAGGCAGCGTTGGCAGGGTGGTCTCTTTTCCCTACAAACCTCTTACCTATTTCCTCCAGTTTGGGGACCCGTCAGCATGAATCTCACTCCAGGACCCCTAAAGAATCCCGGTCCCAGCTGTACCCTCGCTCTCCCCAAAGACCAGTCACCAGACCACACATTAACATTAACCCTTTTTTTCTGTCTGGCCAGACATGTGCGCACAAGCAGATATTCTTATGTATTTTTGCATACATACACACACAATTCTGTTTACTGTTAAATTTGCAGCTGAGTCAGGTCTCCAAAGAGACCCTCTGTGGCCTCCTCTAATGGAGCGGGGTCTCCCGTTGGGGTGGCCCCACAGCTTTTCCCCAGATCTGGCAGAAATTGCCCCAAACCTGGGTCTTGTTGAGCTTAGGGATACATCTGGGAGACAAAACGAGATGGAGTGGGGTCAGTGCAAGGTAGAGAGAGGCAGCAGGTTGGGCTGATTTCCTCACTGTGTGTTTGCCTCCCCCTCAGTGGGGACCAGAGCTGTATTTGGATGCTCTTGCATCCTTCCCCGAACACCTTGTGGGACTGTATAACGTCTCATCCTGCAGCCCAAAATGATTCAGAGCATCTCCAGAGCCAGAGGTCTGTGAACCCAGGTAGCCACACCACTGTGGAGTTGGTTCATTGTTTCTTCAATAAAATGAAATTATTTCTACAGGCTTGAAGAGCTTTATAAACTTTGCTGGTAGCGATGCATGCATATCCCCCCATATATGTACACATACACATCCTTCTTTTATTATTTAATAACATACATAATACATACACTTTGCTTACAAAAACACCAGTCATCATTACTTGCACACTTAAGATCATTTAGAGGAATTATGGGGAAATTTTTGCCTAGGAAAACAGAAATTTATTTGACTTAAAATGTAGAGGGTCATTTAAAAGGTCAGTGCAGCTACATCGATGTTAGTGGCTTTATTTCAGTGTGCTGCATTAGGGATAAATTTGGTGCAGTTTAAAAATACGTGCACTTACCTTCCTGCGGCTCTTGAAGAGGTAAGGTAGCTTGGAAGCCCAGCCTTTTCATGCCTTTCAAGACAAATCCACTCAAAAAGGAAGGGTTAAATTAAAACCAGACAGCCTTGATATGATCAAAATGGGAGCCTGGCTGCAGGAAAGAGGTCTGAAGAGCTCGGTTTGAGTAGCCGCACACGTAACATAGAGAGTAGGTCTTTTGAACACAAAGCATGGCTTAATGGAGAATGTTCCATGCATGATGCTTCAAGCAAAACCTCCCCGCATGCGAAGGAGCAGTGTGTAGTGTTGGTGACACTCCAGTGTGCCTTCACATCAGGTCAAGCTTGGGAGGGCTCGGTGGATGGGCTTGGAGGTCAAGTGCTGCCTAAAACAAGAGCCCAGCAGGTTGTCTCGTGATGGATGGTGCAAACAACAGGGCTGAGAGAGGGCGGGAGGGGAAAGAATGCGTCAGAGGACAGTTGGTCTCCTAACCAGGGTTAACGGCAGCAAAAGGAGAAGATCCAACCAGGTCTTCAAATGCTCATCACTCTGCCACCCCTTGGCTTTCACTGCCTTGAAAACATGTTGTCCCGCAGCCCACGGAACAGCACGCTCCTTCATTTGTAGCTGAGATGAAGAGAAGACAACAGAAGGTGAAATAAAGAGGTAATCAGCCTGTTAATTTTACCCCGTGACAAGAAACACTCAGACTAAAAGCTGGGTGTCTATTATTCTAATAGAATCACTGAATTTACCCGCAAACCTCACAGTAATTTCAGGGCTACAGTTCTGGGTAAAATGCACAGGAGGGGATGGAAGTGTTTGTGATGTAAGGCGACCACATTAGGAAGTGATTGAGGCAGGAAGGTACTTTTGAGGCTTTTATCAATCCCCATAATGGCAATAATTTTGGGGAGAAGAAGGGATATGGCACCAGTAACAGCCCAAAATTTAAAGAGTAAAAGCTTAGGCTGTGGCTTCCTTACACATGTCCCATGGTCTTGGAGGTTTCATTCTCAAATCCAGAATTTTGTCTCTCTACTGAAAATTTGCCTTATCTGATGATCCTGAACATTTTCTGAAGACAGGATATTTATATAATGAGAATCAAAATTATTAACGTTGGCAGGTTTGGTCTAAACACTTCCCCCAAAATAGTGACTCTTATTAACTAAGACCTAGGATCTTTTTAATTATCTAATATTTGTACTCAACTTCAGCAGGGCTATCTGTACTGTTCCAAAACACAGTAAGATTATTCCTTCTTTCTTTCTTGGTTTTTTTGTTGTAGTTGAATGAGCCAGAAATTGGGAGGGAGGCTTAGAAGTTTCTCTGGGACCTGCTTTCAATGAGTCTGCATTTGGTTACATATCAATTCCTCCTCATCGTGCGACCAACCCATGGGCATCGCTTACTCCCCCGAGGCAAAAGTGATTATTTCACCCAAGGCCATCTGTACTTTGGGATCTCAGCTAATCCTTTGCTCTCAAAACATCCATTCTTGCTGCCATAGTCACTGCTTTGCCTTTAGCACATTAATGCTTATTTGGTTCCTTTCATTCCAGCTGTGTAACAATCATGCGCACAACTCCACGTTTTGATTCACTTTTTCGCGCTAATGACTCAGAACGTCCCTTGTTGCTCTAATTTCATGATGTATGAACCTTGTAAGCCTGTGCTTTTAACCTTTGGGGAAGGATAATCCTCCTTTTCCCTTTCTTATCCATTCAACCTTTATTTTACTCCCATTGTTTTGTTTTCCTACTGTTCTTTGTGGTTTTCCTCTGATCATCTGTCGTGCTTTCTGTAGCTCCAGGTTCCTCATGAAGACCTTGTGCGCCTTTGCTACTTTGAGAAATACTTTGAATGTATAAACCCCGAGTCTCAGGCTGGCCTAAGCCAGGAGTAACTTAAATAAAGAACCAATGGAGCACATAAATCTAAATGACGCAAATACTTTGGTTCTTTTCAATTCCACTCTTTACTTTTCAATGTTAAAGCGTCTCGTTCTGAAGCCTTAAAAATAAAAAGCACACAAACGATGCACTCCAAGGTCAGAGGAAGCTGTTATGACCACCACGTCCGACCTCCTGAGTCACACAAGCCAGAGTTTTACCCCATAACTCCTGTATCAAACTCATAAAAAACCATCCAACCTAGCTAGACTGGAGGAAGAATACCAGTTTTTAAACTGTTTAAATCATATTTGATCCGTCGCAACATATACATAGGAAATATGTGTTTATAAACAGGGTGAACGAGCAGCTTTCTCTTATGTCTAGATCTCTAGCAAGCCTCTCCATTCTTCTGCATTTATATTTTGACCAGCTCGATTGAAAACCTGGGATTATTTACAAACTCTACACTAAGCTTTTGTAAATATGATTCAGCCTTCAGTTAAAAGGTCAATCTCTACTAGAGTAGACTTCATAAATCACTTAGGGCAAGACTCAACATACTGGCTTAGTTTTTCCTCCTCGTTTAAATACACAAATTGTTATATCAAATTGTGGAAGATGTCCACAAATGTCACATCTCTCATGCATCTCTCACACCATGTGTCACAGGCACAGTGATGGTCACAAACTGACGCTGTCTTAGCCAATCATTTTGTTAAAAGAAAAGGAATCGTTCTTTATTGAAAGATAATTAAACCTTCTTCTTTCATGTCTGCTCCAAACAGATTGCAAAACTAGTTGGACCTAGTTTACAAAAAAGATAACCTTTTTGATGATCAAAGGCAGAGATTGGTTCCATTACTTGCATTAGTCAGAGTTGTCTGTGCTGTGGCCTTCAGAATAAAGGGAGAAATGTACTTTAGAAAGATCTGAGTAACACACTTTACTCAAAACATTTTTGTATTATATTGCTTCTTGACTGTTTCAGCTTACTCTGTATCTGTGCACTTTATTTTAAGCACTCCAGAAGTGGATGACAGGTCTGGGGGAAAAAGAATCTAGTCAGCATCTCGCAAATGCATCTTCAAATAACACTTTAAAACTGGAAATTACATTTTGAAATGGTATTTTGTACATTTCCAAGGATGAGGTATTCAAATGGCGATACGATGTAATATATTGTCTAATGATAAAAACACTTTCTCATATTCGTCAATATTATTTTTAAATGGAAATTTATCTACTCTTCAAAGCTAAGGTTAGAAATGATCAACGCAATGCAATCACCAGATTCACCAATGCAAAGAAAGTATTTATCCTCTGCCAAAATCTGCTTTTGTTTTATTTTGACTTTTTGGGGATCAAGACTTGGCATTCAACAGCCCACAGCCGTCTTTGCAAATCAGTTTGCCATTGGTTATTGTATGCGCAAAATTAAACGTGAACGTCCAACAGGTCAGGAGCCATAAGCTTGAATGGAGGAAAACAGCAGCACAATTATGGGAAACAACATGTCATACAAAACATCCTCAAAGCTAAGGGGGTATTTTAGAATATTATAAAGCTTGTGCATCTCTCTAACAGGGTCCCAAATACGAGACGTGTGTGTGCACGCTTGTGTGTCTGTGCATTTCTGTCCAACTGAGATCGGTACTTGAGCCTCAAAATAAGTACAAAAAGGAGAATTTTCCAGTTTGTATCCTCTGGCAAATGCAATTTCCCTCCCAACACACATTAAATTCATTTAGCCTAGTGCATTTTTAATAGACATTATTCATCTATTACCTTAATGAGCTTGTGGTGAAAGCATATTGCCTCCCAATTTTAACAAAAGGAGTCTAATATTGCTGCAGCTTTTTCCCCTTTTGCCTTTTAAGGCAGCAGCATGGAGGGGGGAAGAAAAAAAGCTATAGAGACAGATAAGGTTTTTATTCTGTGTCACAACACTACATTAAGAATAAAACCTTCCACTTAAACACTTAAATGAAAACATCGAGAAACTAATTTACCATTTGTAACCACATGATTTAAGTAGGAGCAGCTTTAATTTTCTTCCCATTTTCCTCATATTCAATGTGAGCCCACATTAGATTTCACTGGCTCAAATCACAACACTTAAAGCCACTTTCATTTTCTTTTTGATTAAATAATTGAAATTCCTGTCACTGCCTGCACTTTACTAGCACACAAATTTTATGTGTAAAGATAAATACTCTTTCTTTCTCCCTTCCCTGCCTGTAGGCTTTTTTTTCTTTTTTTTTTTTTTTTTCTTTTTTTTTTTTTTCAGTTTAATCTTAAAAGCAGGCAAGGTTTAGTTTATTGATGGTTCCATAAAATGGATCAGTACTCCATTCACCTATTTCGTGGAATTATACCGCTCCCATTAAGTGATTGTTTGGAGAAATTATGGAAAGCCATCTTCTCTAATTTAGCTGTCGTCGTCGTAAGGTTATTGCCATCCAATCCTAAAAGAACAGGAAGCCTAGTTACTCATGTGCTGTTCCCTCTCCCACACGCACTTCCATTAATGTCTGAAGCCTTGATTTTTATTTAAGTATTTGTTTCAATTAGGGTAACAAGTTTTATTAATGCTCCCTAATAAGTTGCTCTGACAAAATTCAAGACGCTTTCCATCGCAGCTCGGTGAATGGTGCAGTCAATACGCGGCATCAATTGGCGCTGCCTGTAACGAGCAGCGGATTTGAAGGCGACTTCCTGCTGTCTTTGTCCCTCGTGGCCTTGGGCAACAAGGGGGGACAGTTGTCACATCCCCAGGGGACAGGGAGGGTGGAGGTGCTCAAACAAGGGACTTGGATGAACCCTGGGATTCATTATCATTTCTGGCTTAGACTTTGAATCAAGAAAACCCGCACAAGCTGCTTTGGTCTGGGTCCTCTGAAGGATGGAGGGATCTAGCTCTAATCAACAGGATTTAGATTTGCTTACCTTGGTGTTTCTGTGCTCTAGTTCCTTATATATGAAGCATATATATATATATATATATCTCTCGTAGGTGCTCTGTACTCATCAGCATCAGCCTCACAATTTATCTGAACACTTTCACGGCTACCAACTGCAGGAGATTTGAGGTAAAATAATAAGTGTTGCCTGAAGACCACAGCAAAAGACCTGCAAAAGACATTTAAGTGAATTTAGAGAGACTCTGGAGCCCGTTACATCTTTTACTTAAATGACGCAGGCTGGAATAAAACTTTGTGTGTCCCCCTTTGCAGGACTAAGGAAGCAAACAGAGGAGACAGAACCTGGCTGGGTGCACACCGGGCCCTGCTGTTTTAATCTGTTTTCCTAATTTTCCCCAATCAGGAGGTGTTGCAGGGTCATGAAGAATGCAGGAAAGCAGTGAGGATGTTGCCATGATGAGGAATAGGAGATATCGAGGTAAATCGATAAGGAACTTCCATGAACACCCAGCTTCCATAAGAAACACACATTATGTTTCCCAGCAAGGACCGTTTTGCCATTGCATTGCTGTGAGTTCTCTCCTAATCTGACACTTTGATTTTTCCTGGGCGATGCTTACAAAGTGTAGAGGCCTTTAGAGCATCACGCGGGAGAAGTCGCTCCCAGGAGGGGTCATGAGGTGCAGGAAGATTTCTTCCTCTTCTGCAGCAGCACGAATAAGAAGGGCAATGTGTGTTGCCTCTAGACTGAGCTTTTCACTGATGTGAAATAACACACAGCACTGATATACGCGGCCTGCAATGGCAACGGGCAGTGTGGATGTACCTGTGACACCCAGCCGAGCACAACACGGGCCGTAAGAGCCACAAACACCACCGAGAGCACAGGTGTCTCTGCACTGGTTATAAATGAAGGCGGAAATTAAGAATGCGAGTCTAAATCAACACATTATAAGACTGGCAAAGATTAAGGCAATAAATCTGCCCAAAAAGCTGCCATGCAAGTGGCTTTGTATTAAGTAGGACCGGCAGCCAGTTTGAGAGCACATCTAGTCCATCTCCCCACCCCAGACGTGTCCTGCGCTCCCCACCTCTGACAGCCTGGCTGCTGAATTTCCTTCCGATCCCTCTTCCCATCATCGCCATTATTTTTAGATGCTCTATATCAGCAACGCCAACCTAATCAAAGTTTCATTCCTCAGCACACAGCGACCTCCTCCTGTTTTCTTAGATGAAAAAGCCAGGGTACGCTTACAATACCTTACTGCCAACCTCACACCCCCACCAAAGCAACGATGACTCTGTATTTCCTATAGAGCTATTTGAGAAAGAACTTGTGAGCTTCAAAGGGTTGTCCAGGTCTTTTAACTCTATCTGCTGAGCTAGTGAAAGATACTGCCAGCCTGGCCAAGCTTGTCTAGGAAAAATTAGAAAGGCGACTTTCATTTTCATTTTTCATATAACACATTAGCCCACTCCACACCATTTAGAAGCCTTCCTGACAGTGTTGAAAATGCGTTTTCTAATGGGTGGGGAGGGAGGCAATGAAAACAAACTTCCAGAGGCAAATTTGCCACCAGGGTTCGCAAGCAAGTTGGGTCCAGAAGTTAGGGACCTTGCTGTGAATGAGCCAACGCAATAGGTCAGCCACGGCTCTTAATTCTGAAAGAAGGGCCAAGAAACAGAAGAAAAACATCTTTGTGGTCGTCCCTCCCTTTCCCTCTAACTATTCACCCCAGAGGACATTGTTAACATATAATAACTGGGCATGGCAGAATCAATTAGGCAACTCATAATAAAGCAGATGCTGCTATTGTGAAGACAATGCAGTCAAAGTATGGGTATAGGAAGACCCTCAGCGCAGTCCAGGCTAAGCAGATATGATGCTAATTGAATTCTTGCTGGCAATTTTTCACCCCTAAATGAACAAGAAAGAGAGGAATCTTGGAGTCTCATCTGTTTAGCCTGTGAACAGGAAAATGTTTTCAAGCCCAGTAAATGAGCAACCTAATCCACAGGGATGTTAGCAGGAGGGGTTTCTAAAAAAATATCAACGCCCCAAACCCCTGATACGTTGAAGATGAGTTGTGCCCTGTTCCCACAACACCAGCAGTGATCGGGGAGTTGGTTGTTTTATTCAATCCTAAGAAAACCCAGCATTTCTGCTTGTCCGGAGGTTGGACATCCCACATAAGGCAGCGAGAGGGCTTTTCACGCCGCCATCGCCACACCAGCCCAATGCATTTCCAGAGCTTTAAGGAGGCTCTGGCAGCACAAATATTTCAAATATGAACAGAAGGAGGACCCCCAGCTCTCCCTGCCAGTGTTTGGCCTCCCCCCCATCCCCAAAATGAGAAACCAGGCCTTTCCCTGGAAGTTTAGATGCCAGTTTGCAAGTTCAGCATCACTAAAGCAAAGGTGAGGACTCCCAGATTTTTATGGGGACTGGAACCTAAATTCCAGGGTTAAACCTGCTGGGTATTATTTTTTGGCTAAGAGCCTTGTTTTTTATTACTCCTGGCACAAAAGAAGTCGTTTCTCCACCTCACAGTTATCAATGAGTAATTAAGTCTCTTCTAGTAACCCTATGCCGAGAAGGCCTTTTAAATTAAAATATTTTCCGTTCGATTTTGTTAGCTGCTAAATGAAGATCAGGAAAAATAGGCTAATTACAGCTATCCTAATTAAGCCCCTACAATAACCCATAATTGCACCCATATTTATCACCTTTGTGCTGGACACTTTAACCTGTTGTGGTTTGTAATTAGCGCGTCTGTGTCGGGGGCTGTAATATCTTCTGCCCCTTGTCCTGCCAGAGTTTTGATTGAAAGTGCGGAAACAAATTCTGTTTGTGCAACTGTAAATGGGGTAATTCATGAGGCTTTCTTAGTAGCGGCAAAGCTAGGTTAGAGAGCTGGGCTGGGTTTTAGCGCGCTAGGTGACTTTAAGTGTGTTTTATTAAGGAGAAATTGTGGTGTTACTGCTCGAACGTGGCCTTTTTGGAGAAGGGAGAGGAACCCCACAGCGCAGCTCTGCAAGAAACCCAAGGGCTCGAAGGGTCCCATGATGTAAAACTGCGAAACAGGGTTTATGGCTAAAATGTTAGTATTTCACAGGCCCAGAATGTGGGGCAGTGGGGGGCGACTTGCCTGTAAAAACCATCCAGCTCACAAGCGCAAAAATTTGGGGTCTTTCTGGTTGGATAAACCCTCCCCGATAGGCTTTAGGGGCTAAAATATGAGGGGACACATATGTATCCTGTGCACTGCAAAACTATTCCGCCCATCTCACCTTACCCAGCTGAAAAAAAAAGAAGTGTTGGTGGTCTGTATGCACAGCGAGGTAGCAAATGTGTTCAAATAACAAATTGTTGTCTTCTAACAGAAGTGCACTCATCTCAATTAAATTGGAGGAGGGCTGTCAGTCTTTTGAGGACAGAGTTCCAGATAAGCCCCACAATCAAAGCCGCAAAGACTTCAGCAGAAACCACAATGTTTGTTAGTTGCAAAGAAGTTCACTGTAAGGCACAGAAAAAGTAAAGAAAAACGAGGGGTGTGATCTTTGCGCTAAACAGCACAGCGGTTATGGAAATACTCAGAGGAAGGAAAGAAGAAATTTGTTAAATCATGTCATTTTACTGTTCTGAAATAAAGGGCGCCCAGCACTTTCGAGGCCATTCAGAGCTGATTTATCGCTTGAGACCACAGAGACAAAATCAAGCCATTACAATCTTTTAAAAGCTTTCTTGCAACAAACTAAAAATATCCATTGCTGGCAGATGCAAGCTGTCAATAAGGAATTTAAGAACTCAGTATGAGGAGTGGAAAGAGTGCAAAGTCTTGATAAACATCTCAAATTGGGTCTTACTCAGTGGGAAACAAGTAGTTTATAGTGGTAATTGTAAAGGGCATTTTACATTGAATCAATTAAATGAAAATCTTTTAAACCCTTTTTAAAAAGAGACCTTTTTAAGTTAACAGGTGATTTTAATTGGAACCATGGGACTTGCATCACGGGAGGTGGGTTGGGTTTTTTTGTTGAGATTTTTTTTTGGAAGCATTCAATATAGGGGAAAAATCGATACACTTCCATCAGCATTCGAGCTCCTAGAGTCTTGCAAGTTGAATAGTGAAACTGAGCAAGAATTACAGTTTGCTCTGGTTTTATGTGGCTTTTTCTAGCAATTAAACGTCTCCATCATAACTCCTTAATTGTGAAAGGTACAGGAGAATTTATCAAGACTGAGTTACCTTAGGATAATTCTTTTTAGTCAAAATCCTCTGCTATAAGCTAGTCTATCATACTATAGACTTGTAGAGGTAATTGACCTTTAGAGAAGATGTTAAACATCCCGGATAACAGTATCCAAGGCAGTAATTGCACATGAGCAGGATTTTACTTCTAAATTCCCTTTCTTACTTCTTCACAACCGTAAAGGATGCTCTGCAAAATGATCAGCAGCACACAATGCCCGTGAGCACACGGTCCCCAGGTGAAAACACGGAACTGGTTCCCTCGACGGAGCCCCGGAGGCAGATATTAGGTGGGTTAAACTGTGGATCCTTTCTTCCTCGCAAATAAACTTCAGCCTTTGAGTCTCATCTCCTGAAAGTCAGAGGGCAATGTCCAGTGTATCTGATCCCGACAGGGATGGCTGAGATGCAGGTAAAGGGGTGTTTGCAGACCCACAGGGAGGAGAAAACCGGGGTGGCAGAAAAAGCTGCAAATGCATCACACGGCCTGCCTGCGGATTTTTCACAGCCAGCCCAAGGAAAACTCATCCCTTCAACAAAAACAACTAAGCCTCTGACGGTGCTCCCTTTCGCGAGCTTTAAACAGCTACTGCCCGTGAATTTAAACTGTCCATTAGAGAAGAACCAAAGCTGGAGGCTGCTTGGTGGAGAAACTGATGCATTGCACAAGGAGAAAGCTCCTCTGGCAGCCGGGGAAGGGGTTCAAGGAGGGACAACCCTGGGACCAAGCATCCCAGCACCTTCCCTGTTGTTCTACCCTCCCCTCCTTTCCCGAAACACAGGACTGAGAAAAGAGGCCAGCAAGGCTGAAGACATCAGGCATTGCCGCGAGTTTATTTACTTTACAGAAGCATTCGGATCATAGGAAACATGAATGCCCCCCTTCAAAGTATCCAACCAGCCCATATCTCCTGCTTGCTTGGCCCCGTGGAGCTGAAGCCTCTTTTCCAGAAGCCAGGAGCTGGCAGGCTTCAAAACCAGCTTTAGTAGGCACTAAAACACCCTGGCCAACTGTCAGGGGTGGCTTTGTAGCCCTCCTGCCCTTCCCTGACCCTGCAGTGACTTTCTTGCACTCACACTCTCCATTTATTAGTAGCATTAGTAAACCCTTTAAACCCTTCCAACTTGAAGTCTAAGTCTCCCTTCCCTGTTATCTTCCTTATCATCCTTCCAATCTAAAGGAAAGAGGTGGTGGGAAGTAAGAGGGTAACAGGGAGCATCTGCCACCGTTTACTGTTGCCTTGCAGTAAACCTTGACACACACATAGTGTTCCCAAACCGGTGGGGAACCGAGCGGCTCCAGAAAGCTCCCAAATGCCAGTGGGGCAGGTGGGGAAACTGAGGCACGGCTGGTGAGTCATTGCACGGAAGGGAGAAGGCAGCAATCCAGCCCGCACGTCTTTGGCGTCGCTCCCGGCCTTCCTCGGTGGAATTGATGTGCTTCTGCCGTGCACTAAGTGATTAGTCTGTGGCTTCGCCGAGTGTAAAGTTATGGAGCGGGAGATCCAATCACAGGCACAACTCCGGTTGTGCTACAGGCCTATTTGAAAGGGTAAGTGTTCTGCATTTTTTTTCATGCCTGCAACAATCTAGACAAATAGGCTTTTAAATTAAGCAGTGATTTGGAATATAAGTGAGTGCATTTAAGCTGCTAAGAGATGGAAAGATCCTAATGGCTGAAATATTTGTCATATCACAAATAAACTGGCTGTATCGGGAGCTACTAATATAACTAATTTTTACCAAATCCTTCACTGCTCTGTGATAGAAAATGAGGTCAGCATGGGTTGAGGCAACATAAAATGAGCAGCTGCCAGAAGGCAGCACAGAATACTGATAAAGGACTCTGCAGAAACTGTATTGCCTGCCCACAGAAAAAAGGAATCAGTTTGTTCAAATTAAGATATAGCTTTTCCAGAGCATCCGGGGTTTTAATGAAAAGGTGCCAACAAATACAGGCTTTCAATGGATCCGGAATACAAATGCATACAGAGATAGTCCCTCAAAGCCTCCCTATCCCCCTGGACCTGGGCTCACCCCGTTTCTCCACATTTTAATCGTGAGGTCTATGTGGCTTTTGAAAGGCACTGGGGTGTCAGAGAGGGCAGGAGTGTGCATGGGGTTTCTACAGTTCCGCTCGTTCCTACGGGGCTTTCTAACCACAGGAATCAAACCCTGACTTAATGTGCCACTCACAAGGAGGAAAAGTGAAATGAAGAGGGGTTCAGAGGACTTGGCCCACCCCAACAGAAAAACAAACCCAAAGCCCAGTGAGATGGAGCCAGGAGCAGCTCTTGCACCCCTAGACGTTCAGGAACCAAAAGCAGCTCCCCAAAATCACCTTATTTCTGCCGTGCCCCCGCGCGATGCCACCACATCGGTATGAGATGCTCTAAGGTGCTGCTTTGAGCCGCCGTGCTGATGATAACACACAAGCGCTCGGTGTCGGAGATGCAGCGACAGACCGTGTTTTGCCTGCCGTGCTTCTAAGGCTGCCTCAGACATTTGGGACCAAGTGGGATGCAGCCGTACTCTGGCTAGAAGAGGAAAACAACATAATTGTTTTCATTCCCATTAACAAAAAGGCACCAAGAAAACATTGGAAGGGGAATTTCCTCCCTCCTCTGCTGGCGTGAAGAGCCTGTCTTTGAATAACGAGAGGATTTGGTGGTGATAATTTGCCCTTTTCATCCCTAAACTCCAAATGAGTGAAAAAATGGCAAGTAAATCCACTAGTCAAATTGGAAACTGAGGCAAGAAACGTCTTCCATAAGGGAAGAGGCTGAGTGTATTTTGCCCACGGACAGGGCTGGCAATATAAAGCAGATTTTCTGGCTTCTCTAACTTCTCTATCAGCAAACTGGGAGTGACTCCAGCGTGGCAAAAACAGGTTAGAGAGGGGACCAGGGTGTCCGGTTATTATTTGGCATGGTCTGTTAGCGCAGGTTCACATATAATTCCATCTTCATGAGCCATGTGAGAGCGGCTGTCCCGGGATCGATCCACAGAGAGCTCTGGAGTGGGAACAGCGACCGCTCGGGAGCACTGGAAAGTTTAAGGAAAATAAGATTAACATGGATTAGCAATAAAACTTAAAGCTCGCCGCATTTCCTAAATGGAATGGTAGAAAGGTTCATATTTGATAACCATTAAACGGTTTAATGAAATAATTATAACCCAGACTCCTGAGCCCGGCCACAATCAATAACTATGAGCTCTAAGCAACAGCATGATCCAAGTTCTGCCATTTTCGCAGTGCTCCCCAGCAGGCAGAGTGTGTGACTATAAATTGCGACTGACAGTAAAGTTGCATTAAAACATCCCCATCAAGGGCAATAATAGATTAAAGGCTACTGAGGCACCGCAGTTGGCTGGTCAATACGCTTTATTTTCTGCATCACCCCCAATTTCGCCACCCTCCCGCATACTGTTAGTGCGAGTCGATTTGCTGTCAATGACTAGCCCTGGCAAAAGATGCATTAATGCACGCTCACAAAAGCACTGCGCATGGCATTATCACTTCACTCACTTTCAAATTACAGCCTAATGCCGTCTCCAGGCAGCTTGCGACGCGTTAACACTATGTGCGATTTGTTGGTATCGGGTTAAATATTTCATGCCTAAAGATTTCATCCGAGATTTGATGACAGAAATAAACTACCGCCTGGTGGGAAATCATTCCGAAGAGTAGAATTAGTCATCGTTGGAAAATTGACGGGAAAGGGATGATGATGCGAGATAGTGGAGGAAGAACAGAAAAAGCATGAGGGGAGAAGGAGGGCTGGGCAGACAATTAAAGGCAGATTTTCTTAATAAATCCAGAGATGGGGCAGAGATTACAAATCGGGCAATTGCACCTTGCTCCCAAATACCAGGCTTAGGTGCTCCGTTACTGCTTTTAAATGGCGAAGAAGCCCACGTGACTAATAGCAAAGCTATTAATCCTGGCTTTTAATAGCAAAGCTATTAATCCTGGCTTTTTCAGGCCCCAGCACCTCTGCATTGACTGCGTCCTCCAGCAAGAGCTCCCGGCTTTCAGCCTGAACAAAACAGCCACGGAGTCAATCGGGTGATGAAAAAACAGACACTTGACCAGAGAGAGGAGACAAGTACTGGGGCTCAGCAGCGAGAAAGCTCCTGGTTTAGCTGCGTTTTGCCGTTCCAGCGAGCCCTTCTCTAATGGAAATTTCAAATCATGGCTCGGATTCGTGCCCTTTCCTTACAACCAGCTCTTGCCACCCACTACTGAGCACCCAGCTCCCGCTTTTCCTGAGCTGCATTTACTATTTTCTTATTTCTGTGTGAGTTCCTAAGGATTATTTGAAAGAGTTAACAGTACCTTTGCAGGTAGGGAATTAAGCTCAGGGAGCTTCCACTTCTCCAAGGTAGAAAAACCAAGCACAGCTTGGTTAACTATCCCTAAGGCTACTACAAATGATAAACCTGGCTTTACTTGCAAAACACGAGTGTTTAACCCCAATAAACTATCTTTCAATAACACTTTCTTCTCTAATAAACTGTGAAAGCTCCTCCAAATCTCCGTTTCTTTGCATTTTGCAGTGCATGTAGGGAATAAAGCGAACCTGACCCCAGAGCACACACAGGTTTCCCTCCCTCCATAGCGAAGTTATTAATGTTTGATAATAAAGCTGTACAAGGAACCCAGAGCTTTTTTCCTTACTGGACTCCCCGTGCAGCCCCTTGGGCTGTGGGTTTCCAAAAAGCTGAATTAAGTGCTTGGAAAGTCAGGCTGGTTCTAACACTAACGTATTCCTTACCCATCCTATAAAACAGCCACACCACTCTTTACCTCTCAAAATAGACCCCAAAACACTTTGAAAAGGAAAAAATACTTAATTCACCTTGGTGTAGACCCCCAGAAAGCAGCCGGCAGTGTCCAAGCGGATTTCTGAGCTTGTAAAACAGACCCTGAAGCCAAATCCTGCCTTGTGAACGGGCTGTTCGTGTCACCTGCAAAGGAACCCACGGTGCCATTTCCCGGTCTGTGCTGCCCTCCTGTGGACAAAGCCGGAATTGCAGGCAGCCCCCCAGGATACCCCAAATCTCTCTTAAAATGTATCGAACCGCGGGGGTGCACTATTATTTCCACGGTATCGCGCTTCCCACACACATAATTTGGTGAGAAAGTGTATTTAACGACTGGTTGTTTCCTGGTTATTATTAGGAAGTTATAATATCTCCCTGGCAACACACAGGACACTGCAATGAGCCGGCACAGACACCGTGGGGTCACAAAGGGACTTTCCTGCCCAATTAAGTCACCGTCCCACACTCAGGTCACCCGCTGTGCGGGATTGGGCTGGGACACAGTGACATTTCCTCACAGGGGCTTGTCCAGGGCTGTGTTTGGGGTGTGTGCGCAGAACACAGATGATAACGCAGGGATGTGTCAGTTATCGTTCCATGGTGCAGCACAGAGAAGCCTCAAATTAACCTAAACCCAGTTTTGCTGTTTTGCACACAACTCTGGAGGCTTCTTTGTCATTAAGAATGTGAAAACTCACAAGTTTGACACTGTTTTCATTCCTTTACTTCACTAAAATTGCCTGTGGCCTTGTGCAAGTGCTGGCGTGACCGTGACCCCCACAGCAGCCCCTTCTCTCCCCCTTTCAGCCTCACCCCCCCATGGCCTGACCCTTGGCTTGGACCGGGGCTTTTCTTGTAATTTACACTGTAAAATCTCACACCTTAGCTTGAACACAATGGAAAATTCAAATCAGAGCTCTGACAGCCCCTGCAATGCCCTCCTGTACAAACTGTGCTGCCTTGAGCCTCTGCTTCTAAAATACCACTTTCCAAAACCCATTTTCATTTAGTGCGCTCTACAGCAATAAAGGAATTACGCATTCTTAATGGGAGATGCTGCTAAGGATTGAAAATATATGCCATAAACAATTTTTTAAAAATTTAATTCAAAATTGGGGATAGAAACCCAAAGCCAAGTTCCCTCTGTGCCATTTCACGGTCTGTGCTGCCCTCCTGTGGACAAAGACCGGAATTACAGGCGGCCCCTCAGGATGCCCCAAATCTCAGTTAAAATGCATTTAAAGGCTGGAGTGTCATATAATACACCTGAGAGCTCGGTGCTTTTCACTTACTGTCACCTACAGCAGTAAAAGTATTGTACACTGTGAATGGGAGATGCTGGGAAGGATGTAATTAAATGCCATAAACACTGGGGGCGAATTGAATGAAAAATTGGGGGGGGGGGGGGGGGCAAATTTAAAAAAAAAAAAAAGCCTACGTGACATTCCGGAATCTGCTGCCCTCCTGTGGCCAACGCCAGGAATTGCAGGGATGCCCCAAATCTCACATTGGTCACTAAACCTTGGAGTTTCTCATTTTCTTCCTGTTATTTTCTTGAAATCTAAACAACGTCAAAATGTTTAAGAATCAAGACATCAGTGGCACAGAGCACCTCCCTTTTACCACCCCACTCACCCCAAAAAAGACCCCGAATACCTGTGTGTGAACTGGAGTGCTGTGCTGTGATGAATTGCAGTGTGTTTAAACACCCTCAGCTGCTCCCTGTTGGTGTTGCAGCAGCTGAAGCCCAGGGAACTTCAGAGGCAGCAAAAGGAGCGATAGACTGGCAGAGAATTGGTTTTTCCCTTTGGTTAAGCACTGCTGTTAAAATAAAATGTAAAAACCTCTCAAGTCTTCTCCAACATTGAGAAAGAAGCTGCTCTGTGAAGACAGAAAAGTGTTTTAACACATGAAGCACTTAGATAAATCATGAGTACTGAATTGGTGATCACTGACTAATCCACCTCCAAACAATAAGCAATATAATTGTGATGAGTTTTATGGCCTGGAGTCACAACTTAAGGAAAATTGTTACTCTATTGTGGCAGGTTTCACTGGGAGTAGCACTGCTGCTATGTGTAACACTTCATGCGTATACAAGTATGTAATAAAATACTATATGTAAGAAAAATATTGCTTATTATTGTGGAAGATGGTACCCAAAGCCCACTGCCCACCCAGCAATGACTTTTTTTAAATAGCAAGCCACTTCTGAACCTGCCTGCCCAAAAGCAGGTTTACTTGAGCCAATAAAACCTCTAAGGACCAAAGGATTTTTTCCATTTGTCCATCTTTACCATACACTTTCTGTGATTAAAGTATATTCTTTACTGGAGACTAATGCTAACTAGTTCTGAAAATTTTTCTGGAGTGTGTAGCCCTATGATCTTGGACTGAAAGCAAAGCTCAGCCTATGATATTGTGTCCCTAAGAGCCCCGACCTTCAAAACAATGTTTAACACACCAATTATCTTCTATTACTTTATGGGAAGCAGTTTCATAACCAGAAATGGCTTGTGAAGCTCCTCTACCTGGAGCCTGTGTTAATGCTTGTGGTGAGATCATACTCACCTCAGACGTAATCTTTGTTTACCAGATTTTCACTTTATTTTTCACACTGTTCAGTACATATAAAGAAGTGAACACAGAAACATTGTGATGCCCATTAAATAGTTTTTATTCCTTAGGACATGAATTGCATTTCCACTTTTTTACAGTACTGTAAAGTGCAATGGTATTCATCTCCCCTCCTGTGCACATGTTCAAGTATTTAAAATGCCCGAAAAATGTTTTGTTTTCTTTTATTTATCCTTACAGCAGCTCAGTTATGGAGTTTTAATCTGGCAGAATATACCCAGATGTGCCTACAGGTTTGGGTCCTTCAATCTAACCCCCACCTAGGGGTCCTCCAACACCAACTGCTAGTGGAATGCGCTGCCCCAGCTTTAATCCACCTCCTCGATGGTTGGTCCAGAAGAAGCCCCCCCAGAAGGAGGAGCTCCACCGCCAGGGAAGCCCCCGGGCATCCCTCCAGGCATCCCACCCGGCATCCCTCCGGCGCTCTGGTACAGCTTGGTGATGATGGGGTTGCACACCTTCTCCAGCTCCTTCTGCTGGTGCTCAAACTCCTCCTTCTCAGCAGTCTGAAAAATAAAGAAGAAAACAGCTCAGCATTTGCTGCTCTCAATAAGCAGATCAATCCAAAAGTTAATTTATACAGAGTCTGGGCTTATTGTTAACATCTATTTTTATAACAGATCAGTTATAGCTTTCTACAGGCTTGGGTCCTTCTATTTAAGGCCCACCAACCTCCTGATTTAAGACTCCAAATCACTCCTATAGCATACACTGCTCCTGGAGGAACAAGGATCTCATTTAAGAGATCATACTTGCAAGCTAGCCTGCTCCAATTAGGAATCAAAAAGTTACATGTTTGCAAGCTGTGGTCGCTCAGACATCCAAGGAAGGTACTTGGACCAACACAAGTCTTTCGACTTCTGGTGGAAACTACGAATGGCTTTGGAAACACTTTCATCACAGCAACCAGTAGTGTTCCTCCATCCTCTTTTTCTTTGGAGCTCAGACACTAGAAGGAAACACCAACCCAACACAGGATATGCCATACCTGATTCTTGTCCAGCCAGTTGATGATTTCATTGCATTTGTCCAGGATTTTCTGCTTGTCCTCATCAGAGATCTTGCCCTGGAGCTTCTCATCTTCTACAGTAGCTTTCATGTTGAATGCATAGGACTCCAGGGAGTTCTTAGAAGACACTTTATCACGCTGCTTCTCATCCTCTGCTTTGTATTTCTCTGCTTCCTGAACCATCCGCTCAATGTCTTCCTTGCTGAGCCGGCCTGCAGAAGAAAGCAGCAGCATTTCAGGTCACTGTTTTGTTTCTAATCAGTCATTTTTACAAGAGAATGAATTATTATCTCCCACATTTTATCAGGTAACCAGTCTCCCACCCGCCTTTCAAAGCCATGGGATCCTTACCCTTGTCGTTTGTAATTGTGATCTTGTTCTCCTTGCCAGTGCTCTTATCCACGGCAGACACGTTCAGGATGCCGTTGGCATCGATATCGAAGGTTACTTCAATCTGAGGCACACCTCTGGGAGCAGGGGGAATACCAGTCAGCTCAAACTTGCCCAGCAAGTTGTTGTCCTTAGTCATAGCACGTTCTCCTTCATAGACCTAGAAAGAAGAACCAGCAAATTAAGTAATAAGTCTGACCACACGTTATTAAATCGTAATGGGTTGTTCTGAAGTGACATGGTCGCTCAGACATCCAAGGAAGGTACTTGGACCAACACAAGTCTTTCGACTTCTGGTGGAAACTACGAATGGCTTTGGAAACACTTTCATCACAGCAACCAGGCATTTAAAAAGCACCCCTTGCTAACGCAAGGGGAACACAGCATCTCTTGGCCTAAGAGATTTATTTCAACTACCACTGGAAGTATTAACAGGGTTATATGATTATGTGAGTGTGTCACGAGTTCATTCCAATGCTGCCCACCCACCTGGATCAGCACACCAGGCTGGTTGTCCGAGTAAGTCGTGAATGTCTGGGTCTGCTTGGTGGGGATGGTGGTGTTCCGCTTGATCAGGACTGTCATGACGCCTCCGGCAGTCTCAATACCAAGAGACAGGGGAGTCACATCCAACAGCAGCAGATCCTGCACGTTTTCAGACTTGTCTCCAGACAGAATAGCGGCCTGAACAGCTGGAGGAAGAGAAAAAAAGAACATTAAAAACCCTGCAACAAATACATGGCATGCTACAGTGAAACTGATAGCTCGCTCAGACATCCAAGGAAGGTTTTGGCCATCATCAGTGGACTTCTGGTGGAAACTACGAATGGCTTTGGAACCTGATTCATCATTGCAAGTCAAAGGTAAGTGCTTACAGCATATAAAAGCTTTAGTGATACAGGTGGAAGACACAGGGCCTGCCTACACCAGTGCACCTGAAACTTCAGATAGGAACACCACCCAACAACCCTAACACGCAGAGATGTGAATTTTTGTCCTTACCTGCACCGTAAGCCACAGCTTCATCAGGATTAATGCTCTTGTTCAGCTCTTTGCCATTGAAGAAATCCTGCAGCAGTTTCTGGATCTTTGGGATACGAGTAGACCCACCAACCAGCACAATGTCGTGGATCTGCGACTTGTCGAGCTTGGCATCCCGCAGTGCCTTCTCCACAGGGTCCAGGGTGCCGCGGAACAGGTCGGCGTTCAGCTCTTCAAAGCGAGCTCTGGTAATGGAGGTGTAGAAGTCGATCCCCTCATAGAGAGAATCAATTTCAATACTGGCCTGTGTGCTGGAGGACAGAGTACGCTTGGCACGCTCGCAGGCAGTGCGGAGGCGACGAACGGCTCTCTTGTTCTCAGTGATGTCTTTCTTGTGCTTGCGCTTGAATTCAGCGATGAAGTGGTTGACCATGCGGTTGTCAAAGTCTTCTCCACCCAAGTGAGTGTCACCTGCGGTGGATTTCACCTCAAAGATGCCATCTTCAATCGTCAGAATAGACACATCAAAGGTGCCACCTCCAAGGTCAAAAATAAGAACGTTCCTTTCAGCACCGACCTGGAAGAAAAGATCAATTTTCATAAGGCAATTGTTTTCTACTGTTAGTTCAGCAGGTTGACTAGTTGGACATCAGACCCAGTAGCCACTCCATAGCATACCTTTTTATCCAGACCATAGGCAATGGCAGCAGCTGTCGGCTCGTTGATAATCCGCAGAACATTGAGCCCAGCAATGGTGCCAGCATCTTTTGTAGCCTGACGCTGAGAGTCATTGAAATAGGCTGGTACAGTCACTACAGCATTAGTAACAGTCTACAAAGAAAAAAAGCAAGCGAAAAGGTGTGTTATGTATGTTATGTACTCACACACACAGAATTATTCATTGTATTTGACTGAAATCCTAAACCTCACCTTTCCAAGATATGCTTCTGCAATTTCCTTCATTTTGGTTAAAACCATGGAAGAAATTTCTTCTGGATAGAAGCTCTTTGTCTCGCCTTTGTACTCCACCTGGACCTTCGGTCTGCCAGCATCATTCACCACAGTGAAAGGCCAGTGCTTCATATCAGACTGGACAACAGAATCATCGAACCTACGCCCAATCAACCGTTTTGCATCTGGAAAACAACAGTTGGCCATATTACGTATGTTCGCTCATTACAAGGAACATTAAGTTGTTCTTAAAAAGCAATGCTAATGTAGAATTATAACTGCCTCACCAAGACCTTGCTGCATGTAGTGGTGCTTTTTTCTCTCAGATGCGCACAAGCTCATCAGAATCACCTCACAGCCACCACAGCAATGCTACAGCTGCTGTACCATAAACCACAGTAAGACTAAGACTAAGTCCAAGATGCTTAGTCAAGGCCACTTAACACTAAGTGCCAAGAACCTGCAGCAAGACACACCTGTACCCATAGGGCACAGGCTTTCCCAGCACATAACGGAAGTTTAACTATTAGTAATTCACTTGCATTGTTCAGATTAAGAGCAAATTAAGTTTTAACTTCCAAGAGGAAACTTTCATTGTGCTATTGATCACTTAAAAGCAAGGAACACTACCACCACCACGCTAATTCTTTGTATGTGATGCACACAAATCTTGTAGCCCTACCGAAAACTGTATTGGTTGGATTCATGGCCACTTGATTCTTGGCGGCATCACCGATCAATCTCTCCGTGTCCGTGAAGGCGACGTAGCTGGGGGTGGTCCGGTTGCCCTGGTCATTGGCAATGATTTCCACCTTCCCGTGCTGGAACACGCCAACACAGGAATAGGTGGTGCCGAGATCAATTCCGACAGCTGGTCCCTTCGACATCTTGTCTGAGGAAAAAAATATAAGCGTGTGTAAAGTAAGGTATAAGTTAAGATGTGTGTTCTGTAATCCCAGGGTTTACAGCAACCGCTCTCTGTGAGTTTAAAGCCACCACGTGGTGTCCAATGCGACCGATAACGTGACACGTCACGGGGCCCCCGGCCCCGCCTCCCCCGCCTAGCCCCGCCCCGCCCGCACCACGTGACAGGCGGACAAATGGCCGCCGGGACATGGAGTCCATGCGTCCTGGCACAGCCCCAGCCCCGCTGCGACACCGGCCCCCCTGCGCCCGCCCGAGACGCGCCGCCCCCGCCTGCTCCCCCGCCTTTAAACTACAAGCCCCAGCACGCCCACGCTCCCCACGGACACGGTTCCACTTCCCCCCCCGCTCCCACACACTCCCCCCCCGCCCGGGCGCGCCTGGCGGGAGGCGACACGGCCGCTCGGCCTCCCCCCACCCTTTCAGAACAAAGGAGCGGAAAAAAAAAAACAAACCCTTAGATTAGATTTAGGTGAAAAAGCGGCAGAATCAGCGCAGTGAAACAGAAAAGCGCAAGAGCGCTCCCGCCTCCCAACCCCGCCCGACTCCCCGCAATGCGGCAGCGACCCCTCCCCCCCGATCGCTGCCCCCGGATGGTCCCCGTTACCTGGGCGGCGCGGACAGGCCGGGACGTGCGCAGAGGAAACGGCTCCGCGGTGTTTTCTGCTCAATGAGACTGCTCGGCGCCCGCCCCGCAGCCTTTATATAGCCTCTCAGAACCTTCCAGAAGCGCCCGCCCCCTCCCGCCGCTCCAGCCAATCCACTCGCTCGCTCCGCCGCCCTTCCAGCCAATGGCCGCCGGCCGGAAGCCGCGCCCGCCGTGACGCGCACAGGAAGGGGGCGTGCCCGCCGGCCGGCCGGTATTCTCGAACCTTCATGCGCTTTCCTCGCTCCCCCCACAAACACCCACCGCTGCGCAACGGGCGGGGGGCGGAGCCTCGCGTGCGCGGGAGCCAATGGGAGCCCTCCCGCGGCCGCATGCCGGTGACGACACAGACGATGGTTGGATGAGCGAGGGGGCGGGGACAGTCAAATCGCTGCAGCAGCCAATCACAACGCGGCGCCGGGGGCTCTTTTGCATATTTCGCGCTACGGGGAAGGCGCCTTGGGGTGCGAACGACCAATCAGATCGCGGGGTTGGGTGTTCATTTGCATAGAAGGCGGCGGGCTGCGGGAAAAGGGAACCGGGCGGGGGGGGACACAAATGGCGGCGCCATGCGGGGCCGGGCTGGGACCCAGAGCCGTGTGCGGGACCCGGCCGTGCCCTCGTCCCCGAATTAACGGCAGAGCCGGCCGGAAAAGAGCGTTCTGGTTTCCCATGGGGAAGCTGGAGGTGCGGGAGGCCGGCCCTGGGGCAGAGCCCTGCCAGATCACTGTGTCTTCCTCGGAGGAATGGCTGAATTCTCATTTCTCTGTGCCCCTCCTGGCCCCCCCCCCCCCGGAGGAATGGCTGAATTCTCATTTTTATGCTCATTGCCCATGCTCATGCCCAACGCTTCCCAAAGGCTTCCCACAGCATTTGCTGCGGCGAATCTCTCTCAGCAGCATGCTGCTGCTCTAACCCTCTGTTCTGTTTTAATAAGACTGTGAATCCAGCCCCCCCTGCATCCCCAGCTTTTCCCGTTCATAATCAGTATTAATAAACCAAACCATGGGGCAGCGTGTAGCCCCTCCGCATGTCAGCACTGCTCCCAGCGACTTTTACTTGGGTGCAAAGGGGCAGAGGCTGCTCCGCGTCCTTGGGGATCAAGGAGCAGATGGACAACTGCGAATGTTGGGCCAGTCTGGGCACCTTGGGCTGCAAACTGATCAGAGGTCACCAATCAGGCAGGAGGGTTGGGAATTGCACCAAGAATTCACTTAACATGGCAAAAAACACCGGGTGGAAAAGTCAGAGGGAGTCGCTAGGCGGAGGGTGACACAAAACCTGTCTGGGCTCCTGGGGCAGATGTGGTGAAAGCACTTATGTCAAGCAACACTTTGTGCCTCCAGTTCTTGCTCTATGGGCTGGAACCTGAACCGGGACCTTTGGATGGTGGCAAAAGGCGCAGTTTGGAGTTGGAACCTGGGTGTACGACGTTAGGAGGAGCAGCAGGAAAAGGAAAGCAGCCCCGTATCTTGGAGCATTAGATGTCACTCTCTTGTGCCTTTTAAGATAAGGGTTGTCGATAGGAACCATCACCCCATTATCTCACAGGCTGCTGCGACGCTCAACTCTTTGCCTTTTTTTATTTTATTTTTTTTTAAATCATGGGCAGAATTTCAGTAGGACCTAAGAATAGCACTACCTGCACCTTCAGATTAAATAGTGACATTTAGACGTGCAACTGCACTCCGCAGAGGCTGATAGCAAGTGAAGGCAGCCTCAACAGCAGTGAGTCAGTGCAGGGAGGAGGGCAGTTTGGCAAATGACTCATTGAATTGGCAATTAAAGGCTGCTAACATACAAAAGTAGCTCATTTACTGTATATCAGAAAAATTAAGGCTCAGCAGGCTGGGCTCTGGCAAGTATTCTGTGTAGTTTTTGTAAATGATTAATTCCAACTTTTTTTGGGGTTTTTTTTGAGCTAATTTAGTACGCCAGAGATCAAGCACTGCTTTTGCTTTAAGCATTTAGGAGTATTGGGAAGACACCCTTCCTATTCACAACAGCAGCATTTGCTATTTGTACGTTTGCACCTGCACACCCCGGTTGAAGTTTAAAAATCACAAAAGCAGTCCCACCATGTCCTCCCCCTTCAGTGTACGAGCTGATCCAGCTTAAAAATAACCCAGGATTCCTGATACTGTACAAAAATATGCAATTGCACAACCCGTCTCAAAATGTGTATCGCTTAATCTGATTTTGGGTGGCCTCAACCCAGGACGGAGCCAGTAACAGCGTTTCCCTATGAATCACGGATAGACAGGACACACCTATGAGACCACTGTGTTTCGTTTTAAATATTGCATAATCACGTTGCGCTTTTTACTCCCAGATTTCAATAAGGAAGATGGGTGATGTCAGGAGACCTCTGCGCAAAACACCCCTGGGGAAAGAGGGCTGAGAAATCAACCACAGTTATCTTTAGTTACCCTAAATTCCACCTACATCTCCCTGACTGGAGATTCCTGTTGGCTGGTTCCAAATGTTTATCTGCGGAAAAGATGGAAAAGGTCCGAGCGCCGAGTCGTTCAAGGTTTCGTTGGCCTCGCGCGCGGTTCAGGAGATGAACTGAAATTAAGGTCGCAGATGTGGGAGTGGGAGGACGCTGTTTGTGCTGTGTCTGCGCTCGCACCATTTACCGCGTTAGCTGGAAGCATCCACGTCCTCAGCCAAAATATCTCAGGTGAAATAGCTGCGTGGAAGTCAAAACACTATTTGCTTCAATACACCCAAGGCTGTACATATTTCATACCACGTCTCATAAATAAGACTGAAAAAATACCCAGGAAAAAGACCGGCTTCCCCACGTTTTCCACACAAATATTCACAGTCCTTTTGTTAGCTTAAAAATGGTATTTTTGATGCTGTACTTTTTTCCTTAGGTTCAGCCTGACTGCATGTAACACATCGTACCGCAGAAGATGGAGCATTAGTACAAGTTCAGTTGAGCTGCAGCACTTCAGCTGCAGCACATTTATTTATAAAACAACCAAACAAAAAAAAAAAAATTATGAAATCATTGATTCAAAGGAATCAATAATAAATATTTGCTTTCCTCCGAGTTGTTCAGACACAGTACAATTACACCAATTATAGCAGGTAGAAGAGATGTAAGCTTAGTTTAGCTGCTGAGAAACAAAAGAAAGCTACCTAACATTGTATGCATTTAATCACGCTAGTAGTAACTGTTATATGACAGTAAATGCTTCAAATACACTATTTTACAAAATAGAGTTTGGCTTATGTATCATTTGCTTCCCTTTTGCAACTCCCAATAGTATAATCCGGAGCTTAGAAAACGTCCCTTTGAAAATAGAATAGCTTGCACATGAGCTCTTTCTCGTGTTTCCTTTGAGTAATGAACTTTTTCCCTTCGGGCTTCATGCTAGCGACTGAAGTGCGGAACTGACTTTGTGTTCACCCGTGAGATCGCTGACGTGTGGCCTGAAAAGCACCGCGGCGTTTCAGACGTAGCGATTTTCAATCGCCGCGGTGCCCGCTCGCCATTGCAGCTTTGTTCCATGGCTTCTTCCCAGACGGTTTGTACATGGGGCGGTGTGTATGTGCCCGGGCAGCGGGCACACGTACCTCCCGCTTCCCATGGGGCTGGGAACAGCCGGGAACCATCACACACACGCCGGGCTTCAGCAGTTGCTTCCAAATCACTTCTTTTCCCCCCGAGGTCCATAACCCTTCCATCCTATGCAATCAGACAGATAGCTCATATGGCAAGGAGTGACTTCTCTGCTCCAGGAGAGCAGGAGAAGGCTGCAACGGCTGATCTGTCCTGCAGCAAAGAGACTCCCAGCAGGTTGGAGGATTCTCCTTGCCGGCAGCAAGTGGCCTCCAGGCTGCAGACAGAGCATCCTCCTCTCTGCTAATTGCAACTCTGGCCCGTGACTCAAAGCCAACCTACAGTACTTGGTATTCGGGCTGTAGCCGGCTCAACTGTTTGATTGTTACCCTTAATTTTGTGGTAATAAACTTCTGGTTGCTCAGGCGGGTATTCTTCACTGAGAAAAGCACTCCTGCTTTTATAGGCATGGAGTAACTATCCTCAGATGCAACACAAGGTAGCATTAAGCACAATGAGCAACCACAGAAGCCTCAGCAGTCCTGCTCATGCTCTTCGGGACTTTCCCAGCTCTGGAGTACCTTGTAAGGGCTTCCGAGTGCCTAAAGCCTTCAGGCTCCAGGAAAAGAGCAACTGCAGGGGAATCACAGACACTTAGAGCTGCTGCTTCCAAGCAGTGACAGCCACCACCAAATACACCGCAACATTCCAGGAAATGCGCCTCTGGAGCATCCAGGGAAACTGTCTGGGTAAAATGGCACAGTACCCAACCCCAGGAGCTGTCACGAAAGCAGAAGCTCATCAAACACCTACTAGCGAATGTCTCTTTGTTTAAATCTGTGACTCGGGACTGCCTTCTCTGCAGAACACAGCAGTGCTTTGTCCTGCCGAGGGTGGCTGGGTAGAGAGAGCAAGTGAAATTTTGGTACGTGTGATGAAAACGGGTGACTACGACTAGGAAGAGAAGTTCTCAGATAGCAGAGGGCAAGTTTCAAAACTATTTCCCCTAAGGAAGT
Organism: Pampusana beccarii; assembly: GCA_013399365.1. Taxonomy (NCBI): domain Eukaryota; kingdom Metazoa; phylum Chordata; class Aves; order Columbiformes; family Columbidae; genus Pampusana; species Pampusana beccarii. The sequence goes on from VWYH01000905.1 coordinate 87,479, forward strand.
AGCCCCAACAGGGCCTGGCTTTGATCAAAATGTCTAAGACCTCAAGCAAAGAAGCTACAATTCTGGGTCTCAGACAGAAAAGGAGATTAATTACAGTCCCTGGAGTGAAAGAATTACAAATCTGTGGTTCTTCTGTGCTGATCCGTCTCCTGTAGACTCATTCCACAAATTGGAGAAAACCCTCCCTATCTCAAATGAAAAAAAGCACCTAATTTTTTTCTAATAGAAAAATCATCAGTCCAGGAATACAGGAATCCAGAACCTACCAGCTCAGGGTTTGTGTGTAGAGCCAAGTCCTTCAGAGGAAAATATATCCGACAGAATTATGCGAGCATCTGCCTCCAGGGGAAGCTTGTCCCTATTTCCCATCATCTCCTTTTGTTCTTCAACTTTAAGCTTAAGACTTGATACTCCTTGGAAACATTTATTATGGCTAATTTAACCACAGAAAATATTTGCATGATTCTTGCAACTTTTTTAAGGGTCATGCTAAGGTTTAAGCTTCAAGAATAGCACCTGACCCAGTGTTTGGTGTATGAATGGGACATTGCACACAAATATTTTCTAATGGAAGCAGCACTGTGCTTGTTTACCCGTCCCTGATGTATTTTCCTCACTACGTGCTCTGTCACTCTGTCCTTCAGTCTTACCTGGATGCCTGAAGGTCAGCTCAAGAATGCTGTTTGTTCAGTCTCGGGAAGAGCTCTCCGTAAGGTTTCTACAGCACGGCTCACCCCAAAACTGGTGAATTCACGACCTGGCGATAGCAAAGATATCTTCCAAATGCTTCGTCCAGGCTTTTTGGTAGATTAGCGGCCCTCACTTCTTGAGGTCCTGCTTTCTTTCTGGATTTAGTGCCCAGTTCTCATCACACTAAGGCTCATTTGTCACAGATACAACTCCAGGGGAGTCACTGTGGCTTTGCCCTGCAGACCATAAAAGCAGAGTCAGGCTCCTGGCTGTATCTCTCTGGGTGCATTATTAAGTGTATTCTGGCAATTAAAGCACCTCTATTTCCTTGACATAAAGGGTCCTTTCGCTTTAGTGCAGAGGTTAGTTCAGATACATGCCTTAATACTGCATCTCTTGGCCTTTTTGAGTGATCCTTGCATTTCCACTTTAGTTACAGCCTCCAAAAGCATTTCATTAGAAGACTGAATGCAGAAAACATGAAGTGTTTGTCAGGTCCCTTTGGGGTTGAGCACCAGACTATCCTCAGCAGAGTCTGCCTCAGTATCTTCAGATAAGACACCGTATCTTTGAGAAAGTTCTCTGGAATCAGTATAAGAGACTCTTCTCTTCCCCACAAAACCTCTCTGGAATATTATGCGTCTTTATGTGTCTGTTGATCCCTTTTTTAAAATCACGAGGTTTGGCTTCATTTCATTTTTACAGCACCTAGCTGTTGTAGTGTTCCACGTCTGAAAAAGATAATGTAAAAAGAAGGCTTCCTTTTCCCTCAAATGTATCTTTCTTCAAAAAAAAAATAATTCTGTACCAGAACCTCAGTGCTGGAAGATGTAAGAAAGAGTTGAGTGGGAGGGCTTCTCGTGGTGTGAATAATCACAAGTGATTAAAATGAAGCTGACCAGGAAGCTAACTAACCTAACAATTCCTATGTGGCTGGTGGTACGTGAAGTGTTTCTGGACAGCAGGAGTCTCCAGATGAGCAGTCACACAGTCTGGAACGCTCAGCTTTGGGCAGGCACCATGACCAGCGTCGCTCCCATCTTCATCAGGTTAGTGTAGTCGACTTTCTTTGGCTCGATTTCTTTCCTCTCCGTCTCCCTCTGGCCGTACTGGGGAGGAGTTAGATGAGGAGTAGCTTCTGTTGACAAAGTCCGTTGGCTGCGAGAGGCACTGTTGGCTGTTGACCTGGTTGAGGAGGAACCTGAGCGTGAGCTCCTGGAACCAGAGGAAGAGGAACTGGGCTTGACGAGATGGGCCTTGGGTGCCTCTGCATCTTCCCTGCAATCAAACAGATGACAGGGCTCAAATACCACCAGAACAGCAACACTTATTCGTTTTACCAGACTGAATTGCTGCTGCAATAAGGAGTTGCTTATTGAAGCTGCAAATCACCAGGGCGTATTTGTCCAGCAGTTTGAGCAAGGTACAGGGTTTTCTGAATTCTGCGCTACACAACTTTGTGGGCTGAGAACTCTCTGTTGGTCAAACGGATTTGGAATACGTGCTGCACACGACTGGCCCTTTGTGTGTAGCTTTGAGGTCTGTGGAACGAATGCCAAGTGTCAGTGCAAACAGTTCAGATAGAACTGTCTGCTCTGTAACCCTTACTCATAATGACAAATCATTTAGACAGGACTAGCTGAAACCAGTTCTTCTAGTTAGGAAAAAAATGTGAGTAGTGAAAGAAGTGCAAGAGCTGGGCCCAGAGAGAGAAAGAGAGAAGAGGGAGAACAGTCATGTGTGAAAAGGTGATATAAGAGGCTGAAGCTCAGACTAAAAATAACAAGGCATGGTAGATTTGAAAGCAAAGGGAAGGGAAGAAATAGCAGAGGCTACCTCCTTGCTGGCAACCTGACCATCAGGCAACGTAATCAGCTGCTGAAGGGATTACAGAGATGCCTAAAGCTACATAGATGTCGTATGAGGGCAGGCGGTCTTTTACAAATAGAAGTAAGGATGGAACAAGAGAAGCGGTTTCTTCAAGGGCAAGAGCAGCTAAGACTCATTCCTGGAAATATGTTTTTCCAGCGCTTTCTTTCCTTGAGAAGTTTAGGCTGGACTGGCTAGAGCCCAATCTCTGCTTAGGGAGCGAAGTGGCGGAGCTCACAGGCATGGAACGGATGAGGTTAAGGAACATGCGTCAGCGTTCTCGGTACACCCGCTCAGGGCGAGGCGTCTCAGCTCTGCTCAGGGGATTTTGCACCCTGAGCTAAATCCAGAAGCACAGTTGTTCAAAGGACTCAAGGAAGACTGAGAAAACCTGCTTGCCTCGGAGCATTCGCAACAGAAACTGCAATTGAACATAAAAAAAGAAAACACCCGAACCTCTCAGAAAAACAACGGACGAGTGGGTTGAATTTAGTACTGGAGAGCATTACGCAAATGCTTTAAAATGCTGAAATTGCAAGCATGAGAGAGAATATTTTGTTGAGTTTTATGCTAACTTGTCCCGGGGGAAAAAAAAAAAGAAGACATTTTAAACTAATTCTCTGGAAAGTCTTCACAAAGGTACTCACAGTCAAGAAATTTGTCACTGATATTTCAAGGAGTCTTTAAAAGCTTTTTAGAACAACCTTTTAAGACACTTATACCTAGGTTACTTACGACTATAGTGATAAGACGTGTGAAACTGAAAGAAGGGAGGGTGAGAGGTGGGGGGATTAAATAAAAGGCGTTACCTGATTTCATTTGGTGCCTCCTCTTCCTCGTATCTCTTCTTTTCTTTCCTCCTTATTGTCAGCCTCACCACCAGGAAAAGGAGGCAGAGTCCCACCACAACGCCGCAAACCGCTCCAGCGATCATGCCGATATTTTGTGCATCTGTTGTGCAGAAAATAAAACATGTTAGATGGCAAACTCTCACCAGGGTCATACGGTCAGGTTCCTGTCCACACGGCAACTTACAGCACTGGGTATAAATCAGAACAGAATGTGTTAATCTACTTATTTAGGCGTGTCTCCTCACAGAACTTGAACCAGTTTATCTTCAAGCATTGTTTCTAAATCAGAGCTAAGAGTGAGAGAAGCATTCAGCTCTGGAAGGGTGGGATCACAAGTGCTATCTGTGCCTTCAACTATGGGCCAGAACTGAAACGAGAAGGAAAAATAGTCTTGTAAGAGCACAGAACGACAGAAAGTGCAGAGAGATACAGGACAAGATACGTGTGAAACAGCACCAAGCAGTTTCCTAGAGGCAGGAGAGTGTTTGAATTATAATGTTTCCCCATTAGGATTTTTTTTTCCTTTTCAACAAACCATTTTCAGAATGAATTATTCAAATTGGGGGAAAAAGTGACCTGAGGGGGGTAGAGAGGAAGGAGGAAAGGAAGACCATATGGTGTAGGTGCAAGGCATTTTCATCCAAAATGAAAAAGTTAATGACAGAACACTTCCTAGTGTATATGGGCCCTAAATTGATACTTTATGACAACTTCTTCTGACAAGAATGGTTAGGTTGGCTTTGTCTGAAAGTTGTTACCTTAAGGCTCATCCCTACGGAGGGTTTAGCAAACCAAAGTGAGGATTTAAACCAATTTGGCATAAAAGCTGACAGGATGCTTTTACTTCAGGTGCCTGAGGCAAACAGGTTTTCCTTGCTACAGGACCATATTCCAGTTATTTCAGGCTTGGCTGGGTAGAAAAATTCCAAAGGTACTGAATCTCCATGAAGAGACTTTGCTATTAGCAGCTTTTTATCACAGCAGATCCAGCTCCTTCTGATCTCCCCTGATAACAGCACACAAAACCCTCCTAAACTGTATTGTTTGGATTTGATTGTGTTGCTGCTAAATGCCACTTTTTTCCTTGCATGCTTATGCAAAGACACAGATACCTAGACAGGTACACACCCTTGATGGGGTTAATCAGGCAGGATGCTGATTTCCATCTCTGGTGTTCAGGACAGAGTTTATTAAATCTGGATTAAAACTAAACTATGTCAAAAGTTGCTTTTTATTCTGCACATTCCTTCATGTCGAAGTCAGCCTTTCCAGCTGCCTTTAGATAGTTTACTATCCCATGTGTGACAGATACATAATTTGGAACTAGAATAATGGAACAGCCACACAGAGATTTTGTATTTGAGAGTAATCTCATTTAATTGTTCCAGCCGGAAGTAACTGTAAAAGATGGAGAGTCTGGAACCTCTAAATCACCATTTTTCCCCCTAGTATTTCATTAGTTCTCAGCATGAAAATTTCTAACAGATCAAAACATCTGAGCCCAAATGACTTACTTACCACTCAAGGTCATACGGAGGACTGCTCCGCAAACCAGAAGTGCAATAAATGAGAACTACTTCACGTGATTGAAGTATGAAAGGGCAAAGGTGTGGTACAGAGTTATCGGTGAAGATGGGACAGCTGCGAAGCGCTGCTATTTGTATGAATGGTGGTGCGAATGTTGGTTCTGTGCCATTACTTACGCTGCACTGTCACCTGAACGACACAGCTTTCTTGTCCAGCCTCGTTGGTGGCAATGCATTGGTATAACCCAGTGCTCATCTGCGTAAGATTCTTCAGCAGGACTTGCCCAGGGTTAGAAATGTCTGAAACAGCAAAAACAACACTGGGATTAATAAAAAAAAAGGCTAAGAAACCTTAACAGGGCGCAGGACACAGAAGCACAAATTGAACTTGTGGATCGAATCAGTTCAAGATCAACGATGCCGCACAAAATATCATCATTTATCAACCTTCAGCAAAAGAATAAACGACTTTCCCGGTTGAGGGTGGAGCACAGCACAACGTCCAGCTGCAGCAGAGAGAGGCACTCACTGCCACCAAGCGATCTCATTTAAAAAGCAGGCACACGGCTGTGTGCGTGTGGGCGGTCATCTGGCTGCGAGCAGAGGAAATGACCCGACTCACTGACTCTCGATGTAGGCGGGAGATGTTCCGCTCTCTCGTCTTCCTCGTTTATGCGCTGCCATCGGTAGGAGATGGGTGCGGTGCCGGAGGCCGAACGGCACTGCAAGGACAGCTCCTTTCCTTCCAACAGCTCCCCCTCCAGCCAGCATTTGGGCTTGGAAGGTTTTTCTAGAAGAAACAAAAGACAGGTCACGCACATGCATTTTCTATTTTCTCAGTAGAAAACCCTTTCTTTGGCAAAACAACGTAGTTTAAGCAGCTTCCAAGAGCTGCCTTCTCTGGAATGCATTGAAGAACTACACCGGTGATGGTTGTTACGGGACTTTAACTGCAACTGCGTGCAACCTCATAATCTAAGAAGTGGAGCTGCCTGGCTCAGACATAGAAATGACACATTATAATACCCTGGGGCAGTTTGCCTCGTGGATACTCGCTGTATTACTGCGATCCTGTTCTAGGTACTACTTAAAGAACATCTCTTTCCTCCCCCTACTTCTCCATTTCTTCCTTCTCCCCACAGCATCTGACAGGCCACAGCACTTCTTCCATGGGATGATAACGTACGTGCCAAAAGCCAACCAATAAACTGAAATCAGGGAAGCAAAATGCTAACCCCGGCAGTTTATTTGTCACCTCCATGGACCTGGATTTGTTTGGAGTCCTGGGACGTGAACCCAGAGTCCTCAGCAGGAGATCTGGACAGGGTGCTTGCCAGCTAAGCTAGAATATCAGTCTAGTTTGTGCGATGAGATCATCATTTGGAAAGAGCAGTCCATGTGATTTTGCAAGTGGTTATACTTACTTCAAGCCAGTTCTTTAGGCTCTTCCTGTGTCCTGTCCTTTGCCAAAAAAACGCAAAGGCAGATAGTGAGTCGGACAGTGAAACCTGATCATAAGATGTCTTTGTGTATTTATACCCTGCTGAAACAAATCTCCCTCCAGGAAATGCGTCTGGAGATTTTTTTGTTTGTTTGTTTGGAAAAAACAATTAAATGGCCTTACCTACAACCTTCAGGGTGATGCGAGCCCATTCGTACTGCCCAGCATTTTTAACCTTGCAGATGTACTTCCCTGCATCGCTGGACTGCAGGGATATGATTTGTAAGGATGCATCTCCAGCAAGGAAGTTGGATGTGAAGGAAACGCGCCCTTTCTGGTCCTCGTTCAGGTCATCGTAAACACGGCCTCCGGAGTACGTGATCACCTGAGGAGCAAAGACTGTCACTGAGCAGCCACTTGTCATTTTACTTTCACACAGAACAATAAATCAAAGCATTTTTAGGAACAGCAGATAAGGTTCTCCATGGTTAAGTGACTTGCCAAGTGTCACACTTGTGGCAGGGTGGAAAACTGAATATCCATTTCAAGTCTGAGACTGACACCTAAACTGTATTTATGCTAGATATTGATACTGGAGCATTTATACCAGTGTCAAAATAAGTTACTAGGTTACTACAGACCTGATTTTTATAAGTACTAAACCATGATATTTTTTCCTGAAATCAAGGTTTCAAAAACTGGGCCTACAAAATCCCAAGGTCGTTTCTGAAAACCTGGAGGGCAGTTCTGAAGTTTATCTCATTACGACTCATTACACAACAGCGTTAGTTTCAAGAAAACTCAACTGTAACACAACTTGCTCCAACACAGCATGCGTGAATATCGAATAACTTTTACCTGTTATAAACATCTCTAAATAAGTTGTTTTCTCTAAATGTTGTGTTTTCTAAACACTTGTTTAATCAGAATAACTTGCAAGCACGATCACAGAAGTCTCTAAATCTATGACGTCTGATGATGATGTTAACATAGAAATAAGACATTTTTCTCAGCAGATGCTGATCGGGGCGGAACCTACCGCTTTTTGTACTGTCTCTGAAATGTGCAGCAGCCACTCAATATCCAGGCTGCCTTGCTCCAGGAGGCCCAGGCGATGGTGACAGGGCAAAGTCACGTTTTCTTCAGCCACTCTCTTAAATTCAGTCTGAGCCTCGGACAGCCAAACAGAACACAAAGCTGCAAGAGAGAAGCTGGTGGTCAAAGGCCGGGATTAAATACATGTCTCTTGTACTGATGAGTGTTGCTAGTTTAGGTTTTACTGGATTCTTCCTCGTTTGCTTCACAGCATGGAAGAAAATCCCACAGCTTAGCTTCCTAGCCAGATTGCAGCTGATTAAAGGGGACATCTATACATACATAGGCAGTTAGTTTCACACTAATATTTAAGCACGAAGAACAGATGGCTTTCACACTCCAGAGCTGTCAATGCTAAAGTCGCACCCACGTCCTCCATGCACTCAAAATTTCAACTAACCTCCTTGGTTTTGCCTTCACCTTTAATTACCTTAATCTATAAGCGGTATTTCCACCCCAAAGACCTTCAGAGCCCATCGCTTTATTCCTTTGTCAGGCCAACAAGGCATAAAGTCTCTTCCCTAACACTGGATGATGTTCAGTGCATGCACTTAAGTGCTGGAAATAAGAGACCAGCCTGGGAAGGAGAGGGTGAACCTTGTAAAAGGCACGGTACAGGTACACTAGCAAAGTGTCTTTGAATAGCAACGTCCAAAAAGCGGTCAAAAACAGTTTATCAGGCTTTAAAAACAAAACACATTGCCAAGCTGAACCAGCAGAGGGAAGCAGAGCCTTTTAAATATAACCCCCCCCGCCAAAAGCCTGTTAACTCCCACTCAATTAAAACAGACCCAAAAGATAAAAGGTATTGCAAATTATAGGATTTAGATAAGGGACTCCCAGGTCTGCAATGACACCAAAGAAAAAAATCCCCAACCAAGTTCCCATGGGGATTTCTGGGGCACAAGTGCCATCTGCCTTTTGTGTTTGAATCTTCAGAGCGCAGTTGGGTTGTTCTTAAGCTTTGCTACGCAAGAAGAAAGCCTAAAAGCCTATTTTTTTCCCCATGAAATGAAGCGAGACAAACTATCTCGCTTCTTGGACCAATTATTGTGAAACTGATGAAAACTGCGAGAGCTGGCAGCGCTAGGGAGTCACACGTGTGATCGAACACACAATCCTGTGATAACATCGCAAGATTACCCGCAAGAGCCTGAGAAGCTCTAGTTACACATGCTAAAATTGTTCCTATACTTGCATTTAGATAGCGAATCTTTAACCTTTAAGTGGAAGAAGAAAAGAAAACAAAACACGCCACAGGAAAAATTACATCTAACACGACACTTGCTCAGCTTTTCCTGTTTGTTCAGGACCAACTCTGCTTTTAGAAAATTCATTCCGTTCTTGCTCATTCTCAGATCTGCCTCCAAACTGATCACAAGATCATTCCTCAGCTCCTGAGCTTCTAATATTTAATCAATCCTTGCCAAGCACTTCTATAAGAGGTATCAGCCACTATGTGCATGCACATATATAAAACACCTAGAATTTCAAGACAGGTGGAGTCTTGCAAAGGATTAAGCTCTCCTCCTCTACATGGGTCTCCGTGTAAATTGATGAGGGTGAAAGCTCCTTTTCAGCCACATTAGCTGCTTGCTTTAAAAGGAAAAGTAATCCAGTTTATCACTGGATTCACCAGTCTCAAAGCTCCATCTGCCAAATACAATTATAGGTTCTGCTTTCTCCTCCAGCCCCGCTGCTGTGGGCTGCCTTCATTAACACGCTCCCGCTCGCTAGATGACTGATCAATAAGTTTAATTTAAGCACCACGACAGCGAGCATTCACATAACATTTGCAACCCTTTCAAAGCCCCGTGCCAGTGGAGCACTGAGGTTTTGTGCGCGCTTCGCAGGCTATTCGACATTTTAAAATGTAGTTTTACTTGAAAAGCCTTGATCAGGATTTATAAATCACTTTTTGAAGGTGTATAACGAGCATAATTTTGATTCCTCTCTCTTGGACAAGGTGTTTTGAGGAGAGCTCACACCTTGGTCTGTTCTTGTCGCCCCCAGCAAACATGCTCTGAGTTTAAGAGCGAGCCCTGTGCCTATAAGCTCATCTTCTAAATGGGGATAAGGTCAGGGAGACATCCGGTGAGACAGAGATGGCAAATTTCTAAAGCATCCCTTGCTTTTTCAACATGATAATAATTTGGAACAGATCCATCACTGAACTGATAACTGGATTGTCACACACACTGCATAATTTTCCATGGCATATTTGTCTTATTCAAAAAAAAAAACAAAAAAAAAACCAAAACAACACAACAAACCACAAACAACCCACATCAGAAACACCAACTTGCCCCTTTAGTCCTTATTGGCTCTTTATTGATGCCCACAAACTCACAAGAAATTAAGTTTTGCAGGTATCTTAGACAAAACCCTTTCTTTCCTTTCCACTCATCTATATCTGTACAAAGTTAAAGGGAAGCTCAAAACTTCATACAAGAACCCAACATAGGATGCTGGTTATGGAAATGACCCATGCAAAGCCCAAAAAGAGTTCAACGTGAGCACAATTTGTGCCTTTCAATAGTTTGGGTAGGGTCTCGCTGTAGCAAGCAGAGATGAAATGGGAGTTTAGATATGTGCTGGAATTTACAATATGTGCCTCAGAAAGAAAAAAGAACTAGGTAATATATCCAAGCCTCCTCTAGATGAAGTGTTTTAATAGTCAGTGAAGAATAAATGTCCTCCAAAAGTTCCCTTGTATTTGTGCAGATGACACCTAGCAAGAACAGGTCAAAAAAAGAAAGAAAACTACATTTTGCTCACAGTGCTTTTACCATTTATTTCCCACACCCTTCAGTTAAAGGTTTATTTAAATACATAACAAAGGAGAGCGCCTGCTTACAGACAACCCTGCATAGCAGCAAACACCCCCATATACCGGCCAGGACATATATTGGCTGGTTTGCAAGAGCAGCTTGTTCTTGGCGAGCCCTTTTGCTCTGCTGGATGGGCGCACAGCTGGATGGGTGCACATCTGGGTGGGTGCACATCTGGCTCCCCCTTCCTAGCTTGGCAGCCACACGAGGGCAGAGCCCGCTCAGAGTATCGCCCTCAGGGCTGGATCCAGCACACAATAGACTCAAACAATAGACGGTTTTCCCAGAAGCCAGATCCACAAGTCTCACTCAGCAATGCCACATTCACGCAGGCTCCGTTGTTCTTGCCCCCAATAAAACCTCCTCCCCTTCCACATCCTGCAATTCGGGAATAGCTTCTCTCAGCTTTACTCAGGCCTTACTCAGCCCCCGTCCCATGACTTTGGAGGGAGGTTGGTTTGTTTTTCCTGCAGAGCAGGAACCCTCAAGCCGATTGCGACCGCAGCATTTTGAAAGCATTGGCCCTGGGCCTGAAATAAAAGCACTGGGTGCAGCGCCAGGCTCGCTGACGCACCACAAGCAATGCAATGTTCTGTGTTCAGAGGCGAGGAGACCAGTGTTATGCTTAAAATGTTCGTTCTATTGTTCAGAAGACAATAACTCACCCAACAGCCTGCAGACAAGGGAGGAAGATTGTTGTCTTCCATCTCTCACTGATGTTTTAAATATCCAAGAAATACAGAGCGACAAATATATTAAACAACCCCAAAACTAGCACACCTAAACAGCCGGCCGCTTCCAGAACTCATTCTGAGATTTTAAAGAACTACTGATTTTGATTGTATATGATAAAGGGTTGGAACTTCAGAGCAGTCTGCCCTTTGGAATGGATGCAGAGGGAAAGAACCAGCTCCTGTGCAATGCAGAGCAAATCAGGACTTTAATTTTATTACATATCATGGACATCCAAAATAGTGTTTTTGTGTCTGAATCCTTAACATGATCATACATGCTTTCCTCTAGATGCTGTTATGAAGCTCAGTTGATTTTCATGCCCATCCAATAACAAGCATATGTATGTACAAAAATGCACATTAAATATGTATAGCTGCAAGGCACATAAACATACAAGCAGAATCAAAGTGAAAATAACTGTTTTGCTGACATTTTTATTTGTGGGCAAATTCATGTGCTAAAAGCTAAAGAGCTTCCAGATTTAAATCTTTCATTAGGTTCAGAAGGAGGTTTGAATTAGGGAGCAATGCTAAATATAGATTTTACTTTTTAAAAAGTAATAAGTTTTGCTATATCACTTCACTGCTGGAATTTGGAGGAATAGCCTAGAAAAGGTACAGAGAATTGAGATACAAGAAACCCACAGAGATGCTCTGTAAAATTGGCCCAAACCAAGTTCACACCAACTTTACTTAAGATACGAACATCCAAAATGGGCCTTGAAAAATACCAGTTGCTCCAGTAACATCTGTGAAGTTTATTCTCCAGCTATACTTCTTTATAATTTATTTTGGCTTTTTATCAAAGGTGACGTTTGCAACCGACTATTCCAAGACATCTCCAAAGAGGAGTAGAAATGCAACCTGTAATTCTCCTGCAATTCGAGACACCCCGTATTAGCACCAGACAGGGGGATGTGACTCAGATCTGCTGCTGGGGAAAACTTCCTTCAGTGCAACAGCAAACGCAGGAACTCCAGTAATATCCACACACAGTTTATAGCACTGTCTGGACAATTCCCACTTCACCTGTGATAGGTGCTCTGCCTGCTTTTGTTCATCAATATCAAAACGGTTCCTGGATGAAAGCGTGACAGGAACAGTGAACGGCCACTGTTGTCAAGGCACATCACATCCTTTCTGAAACATTAACAGTCCCCTACATACAAGTTTTCTCATAACCAATAATTGTGATTTGGTTTTGAGCCCTTGTGATGCTCTTGTTTTCCCACCTGTGTAATTCCACTACCTGAAAACAGGATTCTTCTGAGAAGGAAGTTTTGGTCCTGTAGTCCCCCCACATTCTGCTGAAAATCCAGGTAGGCTGCTAGAACAAAAATACCTCAATGCTATGCTATAGCTGGTCTCAGCTAGACCTGCAGGCTGAACTGCTTGTACAAGTACTTCATTTCAGTCAAAATGATCCAAATTAGCAAAAACTTTCTACTTAAGCAGTTGAAATTAGCCCAAAGAGAATAAACATGTACAGAATTATTCAGGCTTGTTGTATTCCCCCAGCTGAATTATCCTACACATTTGACTCACTCTTGGGCTAAAAACATTTTTCCCCACACAAGAAAGTATTTGAAAACATAGTATGTCTAAATTAGATATACACAAGAATATGTTTGAGAGTTAAGAATGAAAAAGCCCAGGGCAGCCTGCCATGTTGCAACTTTGAATGACTCCTTTGTGCCAGGAATTTAAGACATTTCACATCTGTTCAGAGTTTAATCTTGCAATAGCCTTGTAGGAAGTGATTTCTTCGTGGAAAAGCCAAAGCTTGTCCCCCCACTCTGTCCAGTGGTAATGAGCAAAATCTGAGTATTTTGCAATAAGCAAATTTAGAATTTTACATGCTTAAACAGGAGGCTGACAAACACCTTTATGGCCAAAGAATTACATCCTGAATAAAACTTTCAGAGATGCTCGAGTGTCTTGGAAGCTCAAATTAGCTAAAGTGCTAAAGATACCACAGACACTAGTTGCAGAGTTAAGTATTTAAGGCTCAGCAGGCCTTAAAATTAAGCTCTCTATTGAGAAACCAAACGTTCTCCCCCACTATTACTGTTCAGTCATGATGACAGACACACACATTAGGCTTTTATCTCCCCTGTGACTCTTTTCCCCAGTTTCTGCTGTGGATGAACCAGGATGGTGCAAAGTTGTGTTGGTTTGTTCCAGAGCTGTAAGGAGCACCCACAAGGTCAAGACCCCCTGTTCCCCTCAGACCACACCAGCCCCAACACTTAGTTACCCTGACAGCACTTTATGCCAAAATAAATATAATCCAGTGTCTTCTTACAGACAGCTATTTTGCATTCTTTGCACAAGCAAGGAAAAGCTGGGGGCGGCCAAAGTCTCCTAAGGATCATTAAATCCACCAAGGCTGTGCTCTGGGACATCTGCTTTCTGTATTCCTTGGCTGGCAGAGACAGAAAGGCCAAGGGTCACCTTCTCCCGAGAGCTCGAGTGGCCCAAGTGACCGAGACCCGGTCCCCAGCGCACGCTGCCTGCATCCCGCTCCCCTCCGCCGCCCTTTGATCGCGGGAATTCGGTTGTGAAGCAAAAAGCATCTCAAATAAGAAAAATGTGAGCTAACAGTCGGCTCCCGCAGGACCAGGCTAGCTGTGTTAAAATAAAGAGGTCAGCCTATCCCCGTCCATATCCACACAGCACTGCAGAGGTTCTGTGTAATTGGAACCACATGTGCTGGGGGCCGAGGCTTGAGGAGGCTGTTAAAACAGAAAGCAAAGGGGCAGCGTCCTGCACGCTGCCGAGTTTCCAAGTGGTGACGTGAAGCATTTGGAATTGAATATGCGGAGGAGCTAGGAAGGCCCAAGAAGAACAGAAAAAAAAAAAAAAAAAAGCAATATTTCACAAGGCAAAGCCTCTGATTTTTAGAGGTTTGCATCAAGCAAGAGTGCAGGAGGGGGCCAGAATCTGTCTGGTGCCACACAGGCTCCCACCAACAGAAACATCACCGGCTGCAGAAGCATGGACAGTTGGCCACCAACCTTCCCGAGCAGACTTGGGTGAGCCAGAACAGCCATCTGGGGAATGGCTGTTACCAGCAGACATGACATGTGTCTAAATCCTTCACACCGCCCCTGCACACCAATGAGATGGTCCACACGGTGCAGGGCAGGCTCTCGCAAATGGCCCCAGCAGCAGGGATGTAACATTCCCTGGGGAAAACTCAGGGTTCCTCCAGTAAAGACAGATCCAACACTGATCCTGTGCTACCAGCAGCCACATGTAATCTAAAGATCTCACCAATACATTAAGAGGCAAAGTTGTCCCTGGAGATGCCAACAGAACTTTTAGCACCAGACACGATTGAATCCAAAGCCTAGAGAGACTGTGGAATATCAGAAAAACAATGAAGCTTTCCATTAGCTGAGGATCTTCAGAGGCAGCCAGCAGCTATGTATGTACTGTGCCTGTCCTTTTTCTCATTGCATTTAAAAAAACGACAACTGCAAGCAGGAGATTCTGGGTTTACATCCTTGGAGACCAGCAAACAAGGCATATAACTGCACCTTCCTTTTCAATGGTTCACAGTGTTGTACAGAGGAATGTGTGGAGTCACTTAGCCTTTAGTCCGGGCAATTTTAGAAGTAAAATGGTCCGTGTGTCTTCTGTTTACCATTACACAGCTCAGCTAAACCTCTCAGTAATGCAGCTGGTGATTCCAAGCTGTGTGGACTAGATCTGCACAGAGAGCTTGTCAGTACAAATCACAGATTCCTTGGGGGCTGAAGCACCTATGACTGTCTGATATTCCCTTTCTCTGCAAGCATCTCGGGCTGCTCTGTGTACCTTACAAAGCTTTGTATTGGGGAAAGCAAGAGAACAAGACTTTCCACCCCTCAACATCAGCAATTTCACTCATTTTGCCTGGTTTAAAATGAGGCTTGCAAGTTTAAGATGGTTTCAGTAATAATTTCTAGACTGTCTTCTCTCTGATAAGTATGTTTAGGCCTCTGTCTTCCAGTGAGCCTATTGCTTCTGTCAGTTCACAGGCATAAAAATGAAGGCACACAGAAATGAAGTTATCTGCCCAAGGCAGACACCAAGCAGAATCCAGAACACAAAATAAAAGAGACAGCAAGAAAACTGTTTTCAAAATCGTATTTGTCCATCGTATCTTTTTTTCACCAATTTCAAAATCCAAGGAGTAGGTTGCATCAGCTGAGTTAACTCTGGAAAAAAAAAAATCAGGGAGGGAGGAAGAAACAAAATGGATAAAGATTGCCAATAAAGCCATTCTTGTATTGAACATTCCCTTCTCCTATCCTTTCCTCAGCAAAATGTAAGATTGTTAACCAGAAAGCATTGAACTGATTGTGCTTTCCTGCTGCTTTTTCTCATAGAAATTCAACTTGCTTTAAGCTTGCCAGAAAGGTACGAAGAAACCGGGAAGGTATTCACAAGTAAACTTCATGCCCTTCTGCATCTTTTGATGCAGATGTAGTTTTAATGTAGTTTGATGTAGTTTTAAGGCACAGGCTTCAGTCCCTGTTCAGCACATCCACGTTACCTCAATGAGACGTTCAGCCGCATACTTATAATTGTGCATAACGCGGTATGACATCTCACTTATCCACTACAAGCACTACTAATATGATACAAAATGGATGTCTAATGTATTAGCACTCTGTCACTTTTCATATTTACTCAGTCTCAAATCTTCAGCTACAGCCTACCCTAGGGCAGAAATGAACAGCAGCAGCTCCTCCCCATCAGCCCCGTAAGTCTTGCTAAGGAGACACATGAAACTCCGCAACAATTCTGGGATGGACACAAGGTGCAGCCTTCTGCAGGACTAGAAACAACAACAGCTCAACTCAACAAGAGTTATGGTTGCAGATATGTCCACCCAGTTGTCTGCAGCCTTTGCTTCTCACCAATGCTCTAGTTGTTATGATCCACTGCTTTGTGTTTACCGAACCCATCGAAGATTAAAGAAACTTCATTCTCTTAATCCTCATCCTTGCACTGGCTTCAGTATGAACCAGAAGGAAGAAAAAAGGATTATGTTGTTCATTATTTTATCACTATTATTCAGCTGCCTCTCTGCATCTTTCGTGGAGTTTGGCACAACAGCACACCAGCTGCAAGCAGCCTCTGAGAGCAGATACAGCTTTTTTCCTACTGTTACCAAGAGTTATGGCATCTGGACATGTACACCGGGTTCTCAGATGAGTAGAGGAGCTCTGTAAATCCCACTTTCTGAATCAGAGTTACAAACCGAACGAGTGGGGATTACTGAGGAATGTAAACCCCAATTGGAAGTACCGGAAGAGATGCCCACCAACTGCATTTTAGGGAGCTGGCATCACACAGACTGTTCACTAGATCTCTACACACTGTTAGTTTGCATTGTACTGAAAAAAGTGATTTTCCATTTGGTGAAGTCTTGCGTTCAAAATGATCCTAAGGTTCTTCCCACTAACATTCATAAAACCAAATACTGAACTAAATACTATACTCGTGAGAACTTGCATGGACTTTAAGAGAGACAAGCATAATTTGGAAAGCATTCTCCCTTCAGAGGGACAGCTTTCCAAAGTGGAGCAAACCAGCTATTTTAACTGAGAGCAACGCTGCACAGCTGCTGCAAGTGATTCTGCAGTTGAGGACTGAAAAGTCAGAGAGGAAATAAGGAAATGCTGCTTAGCACAAAACACAGAGTATGATCAATTCCTGCATATGTATAGTTTTTTCAGTGAGTGTTGGGTACACAGCTGAACCCAAGGTGTTCTTGTGCACTGACAATAGCCAGAGACAGTGAAGTCAGAGGAGGATTCCGCTACCCACAGGACTGCAGCACATGAGCTGTATTGCTGGATCCATTCCACTTGACAGCAACCTACAATCCTAAAAAGGACATGACTATACAATAAAGTTAGATCAATCAAGTTGGTTAAGTATGAATTAAGTTAGCATGCAAGATGCTTGGGAAAGGCCAGGACTAAACCAGAAAGCAGATCCACTTCCCTCCCCTCAGAAACAGGAGCATGCTCCGAGTCCTGACTTTTCAAATCTCATTTTAGCTGGCTTTCAAACGTGCAGGTGGAAAGAGTACAACAAAGCTTCAGTCTTTGAGCTAAATGAAACCTGGTAACTGTTGGAAGGACAACAGGGATGGATAACTAATCCAGAGTTAAACAGCTCAGAATCTATCAGAGCTAAACTACACTGAGCTACTTCATTTCTAATGGTTGTATCAAGCAAACTGCTTCTGCAATAGGAATTAGACTGGGAGGAAAGCAGATTTTCCTCTCTGCTCACCATAGGGCTCCAATGCCAGCAGCTGAAATGCATGTTACATATATTTTTGCATGTTTGCAAATACCAAGGGCTCTGCAAAGCAACAAAATCTGCAAAAGCCTAGGGCCATTGCTAGGGGAAACTCTGAATGAGAACACGCAAGCATCACGCCTGCCAAATATTCTTGTGACCTTTGCTCAAACAAGCAATCCAGTTCTCCTCTGGCACATGTCCCTTTCCTACAGCGAGGGATGCCCCAAGTAAGATTAGAGAGGCAGAGCCCTTTGTAAAAACAGGCATTTGGTGTCAGCCTCCTGAGAGCAAAACAGCCCAGTGCGAGAGCTGCAGCACCTCACGGAGCTCTGGTCAGCAAGCACAATGTTTCCGAGATGCTGAACAAGAAGAGGGGTTTGGAGAGGGGAAGAGGATAGAAACAGGATTCAGGCAACAGTTGAACAAATCTGCTAATTGAATGTGAAAAGGTCAGGCATCTTATCAAGAAACATACTGTAAAGGTCAGGTGAAGTATACAGAAGAAAGCCTAGGAGGAATGGTAGCACACATGACCAGCTCCACCACTGTGACTTGGAATTTCCACCCTCCTTTTCATTTTAACCAAGAGGCCTGAACAACTTGCAAGCATCACTGAGCTTTTCTTGTGTTCTTATTCAGACTGAGGCCCCTACCACAATTTGACCAAGCGATTTCTTCAACCATCAAGAGGTGTTTCTATCAACAGCCCTGACTTATCATAAAGGAAATGGGCGTTCTATGGGAACAAGGATCTCAGGAAATTCATCTAAGCTTCCTGGTAGGAAAGCTCAAGCTAGAAAACGACCACAAGCCCCGATGCAGAAGTCAAGTTTCCTGGCCAAGCTGCAGCTTTTCTGCATCTCACTTCTGTCCTTTTCAATTTATGTAAGAAAACCTGCATGCCTCAGGGATGCATATGTAAAGCTTACAGACAGAACAACAAAATTATAGAGAAATCAAAGCCAGACTCCTCAGAGGTGCCTGACTGCATGAGAAGCAATAGATAAGTTCCAAAAGGGGAAATTCCAGCCAGGTATTAGGACAAAATTTCACTATGATATCGCTTAACCACTGGAACAGGGGCTCAGAGATTGTGGAATCAGCATCCTTGGAATTATTCAGAACCGGGCTGGCTGGATAAAAATAAAAAAAATAAACAGGACAGAGGACAAATTCCCAAGTGCCACGGTTTTGTTTTGGCCATCGTGACTCAAACTGCGTACACAGCTGCTGGGCCAGGGCGGTGGGCTCTTCGTGATCCAGCTCATTGTGATGTCTGGCACCCATCTGTCAGCCACACTCCCAGTAAAGCCCAGCTCTCCCAGCGTGTGTGGCCTGCGGGGATAACTGCGCACATCATTTATTTGACTAACTCAACCTTTTTTCACTGCTGACAGTTATCAGTGAGAAGGTCACAGCTGTCTCCAGTTTCACTCCAGTACCAGCTTTAAGATTTTTTTTCTCTCCACACAATGAAAAAGAAACCCCAAGCTGTTGTAACTGATCAGATACATCACCTGATCCTGTTTCTTGATTGCCTAAACTTGCAAGTAAAGGCATCTATTTAACATTGGGTTTTCCTCAATATTTACTTGAGGAACACTGAAATGTATTTCAAAGCACCAGAAAAAATAACTAAATCATTAACAGACTACAGAAAGCAGCATAAAAAGGGCGATGGCAAATGTGCTAAGGTAAAACCTTAAATATTTGCATAGTACTTTACATTATCCAGCAATGCTCTGATTTGGGGAAATGAAACAAGTGTGGGGAGCTCAAACACTCCTGTTTGCATCCTTGTCTCCATACCCTACCGGTGATGCTGGAAATGCACATAAACCTACATTTGCTGGGAACATGCCCTTTCTGCAAAAGCCACATTATGTGCTTGCCTGTGAGATGAAATGAACTTCTTATTGCTATTCAGTGTTCCAATGGGTTAATTTTGACTTCAAGAATTTCCCATGTTCTCAAGCCACAAAAAGCCAGCAAAATATTTGGCTAGTACCTGCAGTACTCACGGGTTTTTCCTGGTTTGGCTTCTCTAGGAAAATGTGTTTTCTTTAATAGGAGCTGACACAGCTTCTCTCCCCGGCTCTAGGGAGGTATTTTCAGTCAGAAGGAAGACCAGGTAAGAACACTGCCTAAACAGCTCCTAAGTATCATCGTTTTCAGTTTGCAAAGGAAAAATGAGATTTAAAGCTCAATCTGCTCATGGATAACTAGGAACACAAGACTAAGGTCACAAGGAATCAGTGGCAGATCTACAATTCACAAGGTCCACCCAAATCAAAGTACACACTGGAAAGAACTCTTGACTGGCTTCTTGCAGAAGGCAGGAGTTACCAGTGCCCTTAAGCACCAGGCCAAGCTTTAATTCCAGCTAATTAGCTTATGGCACTGTCTTTTTGCTTCTTATAAAAGTTAAGTTACATTAATCTTATGCAAGTTACCACTCAGTGCCAAAAAGAGGCCGTGGAAAACAAGCAATATAACCACTGTGCTGAATTTCACCCTATACAGACCACAGTGGGAAAGGAAGAAAAAAATAAAAAGAAATCAGCTCATGTCAGCTCATTACTTCTAGTTTCCAAATAGGACAGAAAGTGAAGCCAGCACAGAGCTCAAGCTGCAAGGAGGTAGCTGGCTTCTTGCCCGATCCATCGGTTCATTTTTCTGAGGCCCCTTCAAGCTTCACATGGCTAAAAAAGGAAGTTTGAAAACGTTATGCTGGAAACAAGAAGTGCTGCAATCTCTCCCTCTCGCTCCCTGCCTGGAGGGGACACCCCCAGGCAGGCTTGGGCTACCAAAGGAAGGTGAGCAGGTTGCTATCATCTCCACCTGATTCTTGCCTGGCAAAGGATGCAGGGGAATAGCGACCAGCCCTTGGCCGTTCCCAACGCTCAGTGCGTTCCTGGCTGCTGCTGAAGCACTTGGCTGTAAAATACAGGTGTCAGGTCATAGCACATCCCCTCTGGCTTTTTGAGAAGCTTCAAGTCCTGAAGAAAAAAAAAAAATCAGTTTCCTTTTCATATAGTGCTGGTGGCACAGGAGCAGAACTGGCAATTGAGGGTTTCCTGCTGAACCTGACACGATTTTGGGAAATATTAATAATTTTCACTAACTAAAAATGGCAACAAAATGATAAAAATAATCCCTATTCACACTGCAGGAGAGAGGTTTTCTTGCAACGCTGCTTCAGCATGGAACTACCGCAGCACAGGGAACAAACTGCTGCAGACACCCCAGCAGTCCCTTCCATCTCCAACCTTCCACTGCCGTCAAGAAACCAGCATCACCAGTACCGTGCTGGTTTTGAGAATGTGACGCTAGCTCACTGGATGAAGAATAAGAACAGCCCTTTTACCCCAAGCTACTATTCCAAGAAAACCCCTTCTCCCTTGGGAAGCACCATCCCCTCCGTGCACAAGGCTTTGGGAAGGCAGTTACACAACCGCCGCAGGAACTGGGGGAGAACGAACGTCAACTTGCTAAAACATGAACCCGGGAGCCTTGCGGATTCGGTCTCTAGCATCCATCAAACATGATTAATTTTAATGTCACAGCATTTTAATGTCAATTACTTTTAATGTCACTGCTTCTTCACTAGCGCAACCACATTTTAGAGCCGATAAGAGATTCCCCCAAAGAACTTTTAAGATCAAATAAATAAGCAATCAAAAATAAATGCGACAAACACCAGCAGCAGCCTGGTGCCTCCCTGCTATTGTAAGGCTCTTGATGTGGGGAATCTGGCTATTTTAAAGGCTGAGGCAGTTGAAAAAGAGCATCAGAGGCTTTTATGTTTAGGGTTAAATTACTACCTAGTAAAAAATTTTCTTCTTCTGTTTTTCCGAGTACGTAATTTGGCTAATTGAAGATGTCTGTTAGACACGTGGCCTGATATTATTTACATTAGGCTAAGCCCTGAGACAAGGATATACTTTGTTTAGATGCTGCACACAGCAGAGACTAACAAAGATAGTCATGATTCTGGGTATCTTAAAATTTGTATATACAAGAGACAACAGGCAACTTGAGACTGACAAGCAAACCCATAGGACTTGAAACTTAAAATCTTTAGGTTATCAAGTGGCTGGGGAAAAACTGAACAGCCAAAGAGTTTTTGCAAAGCAACAGGGATGTTAACTCCTCCACATTATTTCTAACCCATTCAAATGTTTCAAATTTAAAAGCCTGTACTTGGATTCAAATTCCTCTGGGTTTATATCCTCTTGGGCAGAAGCAGCGGATAGATGGGAAAAGAAACAGCACAGAACATACACAAAGAGAGGGACAATGAAAGAACATATTCCGTACATCATACATAGACGTAGTACCTGCTTGTGGCCTAAAGCACCCTTATCTTGATAGAACATTCAAATCGCTGCTGCGTATCCAGAAAGCCGTTTTTTAAAGACTTGATTCAGGCTGGAAAAAATTTGTGGGTTTAAACAATAAGAAAAATTCATATGTGAACTTCTGTTTGTTAACCTTTTTTCTTTTTTTTTTTAAATAACTGGAGAGGTTGACAAAGCCTCAAACTCCATGGGGTTTCTCAAAACAACAAAAGCAACCTTGTACATGTCTTCAGAATAAATCACAAGACTGAGGATAAGTCAGGTCTCTATTCCAATAGGAAACTTAGCTAAGAAAAAAAATAAACAGACAAACTAATGAAAAACAAACTGTAGAGCCAGATACCTGCATGGTCTATTTTAGAGTCTAAGAACTGACTTGGTGCTTTAGTGGCACATTAAACTCCTTGATAATTCTTTGAGTCTCAGCTTCTGAATGTGTCAAGGCTCAACTTCTAGCTAGCAGCTTTTAAAGAGCCTTGTATTCTAGATGATAGAGCCCTCTGACAACAGTTACCCAGTGATGTCAGGATCCAATTCTCAGCCAGAACCAAGGGTGGGATTTCCTGAACTTGATGAGTTAATTCTTTCCCTCTTTCCAGACAGTCACAGCATCCTGCCTCTCGATCTGGGCAAAGCGTCTACCACATCATCCTTGTGTTTGTGTTCGACTAGACACACGCTGCTCAAAAAAAGAAAGAAATCATTAACTATAAAAGGTAAGCAGGTAAAACATGAGAGGTGCCAAGAGATGCCAGAGAGCACATTCTGACAGAGCTTTGTGTATATCTGACAGTAAGCATAGCCCAGAGTCATCTCCCAGTCTCAAACAGTTCACATTCCTTCCTTCAGCTAAACCCAGCTTGGCTGCATTGTTTAACAAGCTGAAAAGCCGCCTTCTGCCAGGGCTTTACTGCAGGGACCTTTACCCTGGCCCAGACTAAGTCTCCAGGCGCAAGCTCCTAAACAAAGCACCACACGCCAATTATTTGTGCATTTCTTCTGTCCCGAACTGCCCAGAGAGCGCATGGCTGCGAGGCTGCAGGGGATCTGCAAAGCCAGCTCTGCACAAAACCACCTGAGGCTGCATCAAACCCCACAAAGCCAAAGCTTAAATTACTCAACAGGCTCCCCAGCCTATTTTTGTTTCAACTCCTCTACCAATCTGAGAAGTGATCCCACCTGTCTTCTCCATTACATCCAACCCAGCAGATTCACTGAAGTTCAGCAGTTCAGACCTATACACTCAGCCAGCATCCACATCTTATATTTATACTGAGATATGAGCCACAAAATACGTTTTCCGATAAAATCTCAGTGAGCAGCCCTTTAAACAGACTTCCATCTTTCTCTTCTGCAAAGATCTACTCCAACAGGGCAGAGACTATTTCCCAAACTGGCACCATTAGTGAGAAGACAATGGAAACCACCTCATCTGGCAGTGGCAAACAACCCATTTTACTCAGGAATGAATATTAAGAAATAGCATCTGGCAACTAGGAAATAGATTCAAGGCATTTGACTCCTATCCAGAAAGACATTAGATGTTTAGAAGCCTCACAAGTTAAATTAGATTTATTACTTGAGGTATATAAATACATACTTTTTCCCAACTCACTACAGCAAGAAGTTTCCCGCGTAACCATGTGATTCCACATACTGTCAGTTATGTGGGGTTTTTTCCCCACCTCCATCTGATACTGGACTATATTGGAGTGAAATAGCAACTTAGATGAACTGTCAGTCTCATTTGGTGCAGTAACTCATAGCTCCTTATTTCCATGTTTGCTCTCAAGCAGGAAGAATCTGACTTGCTGGCTGAATCCGTGTAAGTGAAATACTTCTTAGGGTTACAGTGGAGTTTTCCAAGGCATCTGTCAGAGTCCGATGCAATTGTGACAGCTCACAGAACTGAATCAAGGGCATGAATAACTGCAGCAAACCTATGGGCCACTGTAGGAAGTATGGCTGGCTAATTGAGTATATTAGCCATTTGCTGACTACAAATATCAGGAAAAATCTGGCCAGGGAAGAATCCCTTTTTGACCCTCTTCCTGTATTCCTTACCTCAAACCAGCTCCTAATAATAACTGGAAGCAAGGTAACAGGCTAAGTGGGTATCCTAACTCTCATCGTACCTCTTAATTGTATAACACATGCTTATTAAGTGCAGACATTGTGTCTAGGACAGAGTTTTAATGAGTAAATCTTGCACTGACAATTAACATGCCTATTTGAACTTTGGTTGCCATATCTGCAGTGACAGGAGATATACACCCCTCATTTCCCTGTTTCAAGCCCTGGTTTACCCTCCCAGCTTCTGCCTCCTGCTTTTTTTCCGCCCAGCAAGCTCAGCAAATGGAAAAGTTGCAACAGCTTCATAACACTGAAAATAGTTTATTATGTTTGCCTAGTAGAGAAGAAATCAAATGGCTCCATCCTGTAGATAACAGCAGTTCGTCGGCCCCAGACCACACAAGTCTCTGCATCTGGCCCTCATTAACGTCTAGAAACAAACCCCAAGTGTCTGTCTGCCACGCAATGCGTCTTATTTAACATTTATGCAGAATAAGCCCAATACGATGTGCCCACTTGCGGGGTCCCACTTGATCCTCGAGGGTCATTTGGGATGATTGTAGGTACCAGCACGATTGGAGCAGGGAAAACGGGGTATCCTGAGTAAGATTTACAGTCGGGTTTGCAGTGAGGCCAATTCCCCTGATCAACCAGCTGCTTCTGGCATCCTTCAGGAGAAAAGCTGCTGTTTGGGGGATGGTGCAAGGGGAGGGCACTGTCATGGGTTTGCTCAGAAATGTTTTATTCAGGCTGTTTATCCTCAAAAGAACATTTTCCTCTTAGATTAAATTATCCGGATTCTGTTTATTCTAAACACAGGAGACAGGACTCAAGCATTTCCTCTTTTTAGGAAGTATGGCTCAGTGTATTTCTTACAAAATTTATAAAGAAATCAAGTAAGGACTGGTATGGCTCCTCAAGATTTCTAACTCTTCTTCCCCTAAATGCTGCAAGAGCCGGCTCTGTCAGAACACAGTTACATCGCAGTGGCATGAAATACAAATGCAAACAGACAACAGCTATAAGCTCTTTGGAAAGGGAGGGCTGATAAACATAGTCAAACTATCTACCAATACTGCACATCTTTTCCTCCGATGCCCATAAACCACAGTATACGATGAGACATGTCCCTTTTTACACATGGGGAAACCAAGAGTCCAAAAGGACTTAGAAAACCCCCTACTGGGACAATGACTGAGATAAGACAAGTTACTTAACAACAGATCGGAACCTTCCAAGTGATACTTTTTCATTCTGATGGACTGCAAGGGTCACCACTGGAACTGGAAGCAAAACCAGACTCCTACCTTTCCATCTCTTCTCCTTAACAACAATTCTGACCCTCTTCCTATAAAAATACTACCAAGTCTCATCCCATTTTCCAAGCATTATTCACGCTGTACTTGTACAAGAAGTCTGTCTCCACCTGAAGCACGCGGGAAGGATCTTGCTCAGTCTTCCAGGAAACCTGAGAGCCATATAATGAACAGAGCTCCTCTGCCCGTAAACCCAACCTGTCTCAACATTCATATCACAGCTCAGGACTGATGCAAGTCTAATGTTCCAGTATCTTTAATCTCTCGCAGCTGCACAAGACATTTTTTCCTGGCATCTACTCCAAATGTTCATGTATTATGTACTACTTCTGGATCGGAGGGCAACGTAGAGAATATATGAACAGTGACTGCTATTTAAAATGTCTGCAGAAATAACATTTATCTGCTACATCAAGTCTCCTCTGTCTGCACAGTATGAACATAACCGACGGTGGGTGTTTATAAAGCATGTCTAATCATTACCTGCTCAATTACTGTTGTTGCAATGCACAGCTAGCACTAAGTGCTGCTCATTGTAGGGCTCCACCAGCTCCCTGTACTAGAGGAATTCTTTATGTTTTGTTTCTAATTCTGCATCATAATCAGGGCCTAATTTTATGCATATTGGCTCAGGGTATTTTTAACTTTTTTACATCGTCAGTCTGCTTGCCACATCCTTGCTGAAGGGGATTCCTCACTTTAAGTCCTTCTCTCGGTAGGGCAGGATGGCCTCTTTCGGTTGAGGATTATAGGCTCTGACAGTGCTGACACAGAAAAATAAAACCCCAGAATGATTTAAAGCAATGAGCAGGGCTGTTCCCTCAAGATCAGGAATATACAGCTCCTGTTGTCCTTCCCTCCCATAACTCAGACCCAGCCTAAACCTGGCTACTTATAGACCTGATCCAGAGAGCAAGTCACAAACCCTTTGACAGTCTCCACCCCATCATGCCCTCCTCTCTTGCTGCTAAGATTACCAGTTTTCAGTGACAAGGAGAACACACTCTGTCTCCCCTCCACATTTATGGCCCAGTGTCACAACAGATTCCTAAATAGTTCTATTTGGTGTAACAAGGCCCAGTTTCTTCCATTAACACCTGGTTTTGGATTTCCTCCTCTCTCCTGGTGCTTTCACAGAAGAGGATATGAAGCAGGAGAAGATGTTTGGCTGGCAACTCAAAGAAAAAGAAACACTGCAGCCTCCACCGCATTCAATTACATTTACTAATGGGTATGTATTCATTGCTATCCCACAATGGAAGCAAGATGCCCAGGGCATTACTAAATAGGAAAAAGATGCAAGCTCAAGTAATCAGAGGGAAAACTATTGTGCAATGCAGAATCATTAGCTCCAGAGCAGAGGAGCTCAGAGTTTTGAACTTCTCTTGTACCAGGTCATATTGCGTCTGCATTAACAGCTGCAGAATTGTCTCTTCTGTTCACTCCAGGGGTAGCCTTGGGCTAACTGGAAGGAGCTCTGACAACACCAGGTGAGCCGGAATCCATTTGCCACACTGAGTGGCACTGACGGGAAGACTCCTGAACTGCAACACGGGGATTCCAAGCTTGTCTTATTCTGCAAAACAGCAACCGAGGCACAAAGCAGCTGAAACCAGCATTTTCAAATGGGCCCAACTTCAGTCACAGCCCAGTGCAGTATGACTAAGGAAAGGAAAGGCTTTGCTAAGCACCACTGAAAGCTGTAATACCGTTTTAAGACTGTTTTTACACTTCAAGTCTGAACTAAGGCTACCAGAGACATCAGAAAATTTGGTAGTGCTCCAGTTTCCATTGGCAATCATGTCTTGCTCCATTTTCAAGAACACAGTAGCTCATAGGCTCACCACTGGGTGAAACGTACTGCACCTAATTCTCCCCTTCACGTACCTAGAAGTCAGTCAAGTTCCCTCAGCGGACTCTTCGTTTCCCATTTTGAGCACACTAAGCTGTTTGCTTTCCATGAGCAGCACTCGCACACGCTCGTGTCTTACAAGACCCACGGAGCATTTAGCAGACGTTCATTGAAGCTGCACGTCGCTGCACTGAAATGAGGCCTAGTGCCAGATAATGCCTGGGGAAAATGAAGCTATTTCCTTAATATTACTCAACAAGGCAGGATCTGCAGCAGGATTCCCAGCACCCTGCCAGACACTGGCCTCAAGTCTCACTTCAGCATATTTGCTCTGCAATTACCCTGCCACAGAGTTCCAAATCTGGCTCTGTACCTTTTTCTGCAGAGGTTTGAAAAATGGTGCTTTGTTCAGAAAATAAAAAGCCCTGATGTTGGAGAACGTGGCTCCTTTTTCCTCTTGTCCCTGGAATTGTGATTGGAAATAATTGGAAGTGTCACTGGAAGTAATCAGAAGTGACAGTCCCTGGGCTATAAGGCTTTCGCTTCAAGTCTAACGATCCCCCCGCAAAACAAAACCTAAATTTAAACAATGAAGTCATAAAGTGATTTGCCTTCAAGGTTGAAAACCCTGCAATATTTTTTTTTTTTAAAAACAGTAAAGAAGTGCTTGAGTCTGTTCTAGTTCAATATTCAAGGCTTGCTGTATTTTATGAAAGACTTCCCCCGCACACCCAAAACCACCCCACCATTTCCTGGCACTCTGCAGCCCTACCCTACAAATAAAGGTTCATGTCTATATTAAGCATTTCTACAGCCTTTAAAATTTGATCAAGTCTTTAAAAAGCAAAAAATAGCCTAAGCAGTCTGAGCTACGAGACTCAGCCAGCACACGTCTCAAATATTCCAAATACTGGAAAACCACCTAATTCTGATATTTTTGCTGAGGCACAAGGAAGGGAAGGGAATGAAGCCACTCTTCTTTTTCACACTCCAGTTCCGGAGAGGTCTCTTCACAGCCTAGTTTGTACTAAAGGCCATCCCTGCACACAGGGAAAGCCAGTCTCTGCTCAACAGAACTTGCAGCCTAAATAGCCAAAGAGTAGAAAGCGCAAGGCAGGGGAAAAAGAGCTACAGAGGGATGAACACGACTTGCCAAGATGTAGATCAGAGCAGGGATCCGCATCCAAATTCCCAGCCCATGCACTGACCACTCCCTAATGCTTTCCTGAGCTGTTGCTTTGTGTTTTACCGTCAGATAATCCAGCAAAGCACAGCATTTCCCTCTACAAAACAGCCTCTGAAAGGCTTTTTCCCTGACAGACTACAATATTGCTAGAGTTATTATGTCACTGCTGCTAGTTAAAAGGAGCAGTTTGATCTTGAGCTAATGCACAGGCTTTAAGACAGACAAGTGTTCTTTCTCAAAAGCCAGAGGAAAGGACAGGGGACTCCCACCTACCATCAGCTGGCTCCCAGGCTTTGTTTTGCCAAACAGCTCAGCACAATGGACACCTTAACTCCAAACAAGCTCCAGGACCTCAGCCTGATAAATTGTCACTGGTGGATTCAGGAGGTCAGCAGTGATCTGCCCATCACCACTTCTAGCCATGCCTGAGTACGTATTAAAAGGAAAATGGTCTTTGGTCAGAGCTGCAAGGGTTCTAGACGTGACATAACTGCTATCGTGCCTTTATGCAGTGTGCACCCATCCATGGCTCCGCTTCTTCCTCTGTTCCATGGGCTTTAGACACTTCCGCATCCACTTTTGCACCCAATACAGCCCTGCCAGACTGAGCCAAAGCCTTTTGTGCGACGCTTACCAGAAAGCATGCTACAAAAGCAGCAGTGCCGTGTGATGGTAGACCAAATGCAGTCTAGTCATTGACATCAGTTGCCTCTAACTGTGCACGCTCCATTTCAAAAGACTCTTTTCCAGGAGAGCAGCCGCTCTTCTGCCGATGCATATTATAAGCACAACAAAAATTTCACTGACCTTTTCCTACCAAAGGCGACTAAACTGCAGGCACTAAGCTGAACTTGAACCTTTCTACCTCATCAGTTGGGAAGTCACATACACTAAGGCTTCATACACATTTTCCAACCACAAAAATGGATGGCAGCTACACAGGAGAAGAGACAGGCTGAAAATATACTGTAATGTATATTGATTCTTGTGGGACAGCAATTCCGACATCATTAATCTGGGTCTGGCCCATTAAGAGAAACGCTGCATCACAACATTTGACTTTTTAAACTGCCAAATGCTTTCCTAGAGAAGATGAAGGAGCTGATGAGGACAAAACTCATTTCATGATCTATGCCATTCATGTATCTTCGAATTGCTCAGTACCCTTAGCAGCTTGTTGCAGAGACAAGACAGAGCTGCGAAGTCACACAAAGAAACCAAGGTACCAAAAAAGCAGCTTGAGAAAAGCCTGGCAATGGTGCTGAGGCCAGGCAGTGCCCATCCTCCTCACACTGCCCAGGGGCTTTTTCTAATAGACAGTGAGCTTCTGGGAAAAAGAATCTGCTTTATTCTGGGTTGCTAACCCACTGCTAGAGCTCCCAGTCACCACCGCATACACCTTCTGTATTCCACCCAGCAAAAAGCACCTTTTAGACAAGGCTTGAACCCCCGGCTGGCAAAGGTGAGGTGTTGTTCTTCCACTCGACAGTACCGAAGCAACAGATTGAAGAGCGCCTAAGAGACAAAAAAAGATAGAAATGCACCCTCCTCACTTCTGTTGACTTAACTTTCCACCACTTCACACTTTTTCCATTGTTGTGCTTCCTGCACAGCCGTTTCTGCATCCTCCACTATCCTGTCATTTGAGTATCTATTCACGGACCTCAGTGACCTGACTTCACCCTTGGCTTTTTGCTGGGCTGCCTCTGTAAAGGAACCATTTCTAAAAACAGAGGAAGAAACAGCTTTGAGTTTTAAAAAAGAAGACGACCCATTCATCTTTTAGATAGGACACAGCCAAGCTCCCACTGCACCCCAAGTCGCCTCTCTTGTAACACATTAGCACACGCAAGAAATGCACTGTATTGTGTGCACACAAGCCAGTCTTGCTCTGTATAAAATAAATTAGATATACACATGCAATGAGTACTGCCTTGGCTAAGAGGGGACTGATGTAGCTAGAAATCTAAGGTACAGTTTGCCCAGGGCTGTCAGGTTATTTCTGAAAAGAAGAGGCACAGATGCAGCTTCCAGCACCCCACTTTATTGGTACTAAACAGACACTTGCACACAATTTTTTCCAACACACATAAGGCTTTGTCAGAGCAACCGTTTCTATTTCTTTTCAGGCAGTTCCTGAAAACTCAAATCCCAGACTGCAAACCTGCTAAGTTCCCTATAAAGCCTTGTATTCGCCTTGAGGAAAACAGGGGCATTTGTTGTGATCCTGAGGATAAACATCAAGATATCTCCAAGCCACTTGTGCAATGACATTTCTGGGAAGCTCTTACACAAAATGTCTTTCTGAAGTGGGCCAGAGTACCCCACAGAAACACACCACTAATTCTACATGGAAAAGCAAGATCGAGGGTGGGCACAAAGGCAAAACACCAGTTGTTTTCCATGGGAAATTCAGAAAAGTTGCCTCCCTTTCTCTCCGGCTCTATTTCCCATAAAATGAACTCCTCTTCAGAATTTCAGCTCAACTTTAACATGCTGCTTTTCCTCACTCTGGAAAGTTACCTTTCTCCTTTTTTTTCCCCCATGGTAAAATGGAAAAAACGGTAAAAATAATCCCCCAAATAAATTTTTTTTTAGATGCTAAAACTCCCAACAATTTCCTATAAAACAAAACACTGCTAGAGAGAAATGGGCCATTTCTGATCAAGTGTCTTGACAAAATATTTGACGCAAACCATCCCCAGCTTTAGAAGAATGTGTTTCGCAAGGAGTGTTAACCCTGATACCCTGCCAGATAGCAACTCACTTAATTACGTCTAGCTCCTTTGAATTCCCCCCAGAGTGGCAAATGGACACACTGCTTTTCTTTGCTCCCTTCCCTTACACATTCCTACAGCAGTGTTCTATTAAAGAGCTCTCTGCTCTGTCCTAGAACTAAATTCACATAGCTGTAACAGGCTGAATCTTGCCTAGATTTGATGCTTTGACTGCTTTTGGAGTTCTCAGGACAGAGATGACTTGTCGATTATATGAAGCTGTCCTTGGGAGAAAAGTCTTTTGAGCTAAATACACCAAGAAGTTAACTCAATTCCTTCAGAATCCAGTGACACAAAGAGAAGGTGAATTCCACCCAGCAAAATGGCACACAAAGCCCCTTTTCACAGCTACAGATCCTTCTTTTCGTACTCCACTCCTGAGCCAAGCCTTGGTTTAACTGCTGTAAAAACAAGGGGCAAAGCCTTTGTCCCACCAAGCCTCTAACTATATCATGAAACAGGCAGAGGTAACAGAGCCATGAGAAAGCTAAGAAATAGCAAGTATATTATATACACTGTTAGTTAGCACTGTGGAATTTGGGAAATACCTGGATAAATAAGCAGAAATAAGAGATCCATCAACTTAGTTTTCAGGTTCCTTAATCAAATCTCCCTTGCCTTTTACTAGTTCCAGGCAGAAGCATGCCATTAAAATGTAAAGCTTCCCAGTAACCTCACTGGGAGCAGGAGTGCTTTTTCTGAAAAAGAAAAACAATAACGCTGCAGCGGTTCTTGGCTCTGCTGAGTGCACCATCGCAAGGGTTTGAGGAGAAGGATCTCAAGGAGATGCGATAGGGCACATTGCAGGTTGCCCGTGCTCTTAAGCAGGAGAGTCAGTGCACTAGAGCACAGCCCCAGGCTCACCTACCACCGCTCAGCGCTGCGGAGCCGCTTCCGTATCATCGCAGATTTTCAAGCTAGAAGTCCAGTGACTACCTAAGCAAACGCACGCTGTCAGACCCAATCGCTCATGCCAACAGGCGCTGGAAGGATCTATGCCATAACCTTTTTCCCAGTGTAGTGAGACAGTCTTGGTGTTCAAAACGGCAAGTGGATACCCCTGGGACAACGGTTGAAGAGTCGCTGACCGCAGAGCTCAGCCCCATCCGTACAAATGGTACTTTTGCTGCAACAGCTGCACCCACTCCAGCAACACCACCTCTGTATAACTTAACGCGCTGAACACATCTCTGTCAAACAATCTTAAGGCAGACCCAGTGCACCTTGTGGTAAGCGACCCCTAACGCTAACGTAAAAGGTTCAATTCCGATAGCGGGACACCAGAAAGCCGGATGATTTTGGTTAGCACATGTAGTGCTCAGAATCTTGAAACTGTTGGTTTCTGAAGGGCAGAGGACATACACTAGGCAACAAGTGAAGAGAACTCATGTAGTACCAGTATCAGAGCCACATATACAAGCATCGCTCATGCAAACACATCTGGTTATAAGGAAGGTAGCTTTTTACTTTAACAGAATGCTCACTACCAATATTCACAATTGACTTGGAGGGGGTGAAAGAAGGCAAAGGAGACTTCCAGCACCTGAAGAAGTTAAACCAATACAGTAAAACATTTAAATGAAAGCATTTGCTAATTTCTTTACTTGCTGAGAAATGCAACGTTCAGTTCTGAAGTTCTTACACTCAAGCAAAAAATGACAGGTATTTCCCTTGGAAATTTCCATTTTGATTTTTAAGAGCGGAGTGCATTACACAAGGAATTTGAAACAATTTCAACCAGCTGTAGACTGAGATGGGAATCAGATGTCACACACACTTCATGGAGGCACACGCACCAGCAGGCCACCTTCCACTCATTTACCTGGCTTTTACTGGGGAAATAAGCTCGGTCATGCTCTTGCCCACACTTTGGCAAGTCTTTCATCTTATTTTGAAAGTCTCCTTAAAAGTACTTGGCTCCTGGATGTGGCTGAGCACCTGTCTGCTGATAAGTAGCAAATGAATTCCTGGTTTGGCTTTGCTTGCACACCCAGCTTTTGGTTTACTTATTCAACCTACACGTTTTCTCACTTTTACTACTCTGATTCTCTCCCTACCCTACCAGAGGACAGTGAGCAAGTAGCTGTTTGGTGCTTAGTTGTCGGCTGGGGTTAAACCATGACAGTTCTCCACATTCTCATTGTAAACCCCAAACACATCACTCTACCAGCCACTAGGAAGAAAACCAACTCTATCCCAGCCCAAACCAGGACACACTACGTCCACCATGCTGAGACACAAATGGCCACAGCAGATACGCAGGGGGGACAAACTGCTGCCTGCACTCCCCTGCAGATTCTGCAGCACATCTGAGCCCATCACATTCCCACAAATAAAACCTTTGCTAACAGCCATCCCTAGAGCTAAAACCTTCTCTGTAATTTATTCAGCAACCGTACAAATGCTGCATGTCTTTTAGATACCTAGAAACCTGGCTAGCCCATGTTCCACACCTGTGGGACTTTAGCAAGGCTGTCCCTTGCAACGTATCTTCATAGCTGTTCAGAAACTCCATTCTACCTGTGGTCAGCCACATCTGCCCACCACCCTGCGAGGCTCAACTCATCCCAGGGAATCAAGGACCAACCTGCTTTTTCACACCGGTATCCTAGGGTACAAGACGACCCCGGAATCGCAGCCTTTGCCCAGCCACAGATTTCCAAGCTATGCGCCTGTCAGCACGATCTGGTGAGCAGAAAGGAGACAGAAGCTCACTCATCACATCCCAGCGCCTCTGGAGATGCAGAAAGCCAGGCTTTCTGAGTCAGCCTTTGCGGGCAAACCCCCTCAAATACCTCAGGGCTGCAAACTCTTTCCTCCAGCCGCTACGGCTTTAACGAGCAGCTCTCTCCAGCCCTCCCTTCACTCTCCCATAGTGTTTTTAATATCTCCTTCCCCATTCTCTGCTCTTTTCCATCAGCCTCTTTTCCTTCCACTCTTTCAGCAGCCCTCTTTCTTGGTTCCCCTTTATCGCCCTTCTCCCATCCTTTTTCCCCCCAACTCCTCCCCTCTTGCACTTCAACACATCTGCTTCTAATCTTAGGCATCGCTCAAAACAATAACCCCTTTTTATTTTAAAATCTGAATGTTAAATGGCCAAGCAAATCAAAACAGAGTTAAACAAATTTGACACCATGCCTGAAACAAAGACATTTTGTTCACCTTGTTTTGCTAAAGAGGTTCAAACCCCTCACTATTTCATCGCTTAAAAGCGCTGCCCTCTTTATACAAGAAAGATTTGAAAAAGAGTCTGTTTAATCACCACTTCTAAAAATGAATCTAGATATTAAAAGATCTGGCTATCAACCTGCTAATAAAGCAACAAGCAAAGCATCAGAACCCAAACGCCACCGAAATCTGAGTTTTCCATAAAAGTTTTTAGTGCACAAATCCCTTTACTCTAGCTCATCAGAAATGAATTTCAGTTAAGCAGAGAGAGCGCGTGGAAGT
Source organism: Pampusana beccarii (assembly GCA_013399365.1). Taxonomy (NCBI): domain Eukaryota; kingdom Metazoa; phylum Chordata; class Aves; order Columbiformes; family Columbidae; genus Pampusana; species Pampusana beccarii. The sequence continues at coordinate 121,840 of VWYH01000905.1, forward strand.
TTGATTAAAATCGCTAAACAAAACCAAAAAGCCAACTTACCTAAAAAGAGAATTGAAAGTGCAGACATTCCGCCTCCAAGCAAGAGGGACTTTTCCTGCCTTTTTCTTCTTTTCTCCCAGGAACAGCAGGCAGACCTGCACAGGATTCAAAAGAACGCCTCTGGAATGCACCGAGTGTAATTGCATCCATGTGCCAGAAAAATAACCAACTTCACTCTTTCTTCCCTTCTGCTATTCATCGCCTTGTCCATATTCCATCCGGATTCAGCGAGAGCTTTCACAGCTCTGTGGCCGGGAATTCAGGCCCTCGAGTTTTTCGAAAAAGAAGGGACAGAGGCAGCGCAGCAAGGAGTTCACGTCTACAGCAGCAAAGAACAATTTTGCCTGTCTGAAAAGGAGAGAAGCGGGGAAAACACTGTGCTCAATGTTCACCACATGGCTGCCTCTCCGAGGAGCCCCTCCCTACCATCAGCTGGGATTAATAGTGAGCACCAGTCATGTGGGTGAGGTAGAGCTCATTTCAAGCAATAACGTATATATTTACCTCCGAAGGAGAAACAAGAGGATTTCTCTAGTGTCAAAACAGTTAAGTTTCAAGGCAGTAAAAATCCAGCACGGGGAAAAAAAAAAAAATCATATTCATCACTCAAGGGCTAGAGAGACACACTGAAGAAAACACACATGCTCTTCAGAATAATAAACACACTCACATGTATTCACTATCTTTACTGTCTTTTGTAGCTAGTAAATTATGGAATTAATATTTGTAGTCTTCCTGGAATACGTCTTCCATTTGCTTCATGGTTTCCTTTTTTGATTTCCTAGGAGAGAAAAAATTCCCCAAAATTGATTTAATTTTGCATTTTATCCGTGCTTCACTGACAAGGGAAAAAGCCAAATCAAGCAGAAATTGGTTGTCTAAAATTAGTGACTATGGGATGCAACTTAAAACTCAGTCTCCAAAGGCCGTTTTAAAACAGCCCAAGAGACTTTTACAGTGCATCTTCAGCTTCACTCTAGTGCAGTTTGCAAGTACACGGGTTTTAAAAACTAGCTCAGATACCCCATTCCGTTTCTGCCATCGCAGAAGTGAAGACAAACTGCTCACTTTCTGCAAGGAGGATCATATGTGGCAGGGAGTTCACAGACAACTTGAACCACCTACTGAGCTGAACTAGCTGGAAAATAACTTATTTATTCTTTAGTAAAACATGCACATAACTTGCTGCTCACAGCAAGGCAACAGTGATACATACACACAACTGTCCTGCCCTATTGCACTTGACAAATACACAGGTCACGCTTACACTTTTACGTCCATATGTCCTAGGATACATCTGCTATTCAGAAAAGCAAAGCACATTGAGCTAGGCTGCTTGCATATTAACCAGAGAGTAACAGTGGCTACTTGAAACTCCAGAGGCCGTAAAAGCATTCAAGAAGCTGAGTACACATCTGGCTATTGCTACAGATATCCAGGTACTAAGACACCAGCTAGCTGGTTTAAATCTGCTAAGATGCATCTATATAAGCAGCAATAGCATATTTTTCTAAAAAAAAGGCATACTCAGAAATAAAAGCCCATCGTACACAGCTGACTGCAAATCAGATTTACCCATCTTGTGCAACCTGGGGCCAAGGGAAAGCTTCAGAAGGCACAACAAAAATCCTTTCCCTTAGGAACGCTTATGAAAGTATTTCCAAGACCTAAGAGAAAGAGCATCTGCAAGGCTGCCAGCCTGTGGTTTGAGACCTCAACCTTGAGTTTCAAGCTCTCTCATTAGCTCCTCATATAAGCCCATGTAGTTTCTATATACCTATATAACTACATGTAGTTTCTATATACCCTCCTTGTAAAAGCCAGGATAGTACTGCACTCTCTCTCTTCAGGGATGAAAACAAATACAGCAACCTTTATCAAATCCACAAGGAGGGGCACCATCCTTGGAAGCTCTGTAGGAATTCAGTACCTTAGCTCTTCATGACAGTACAGGCTTTTCAAGCATTTATTGGAAGACAAAATCCTCTGTCACCATGGACAAAAATCCCCTAGATTCGTGTAGATCTCATCTGAGAGAAATAACACAGATAAAAATTATCCTTCTTGCATTGTTTCGTTAAAGTTTCATCTGCCCCTCCCAGCCTCAGATGGAAACAAAAGCAGCATTGGCTCCTCCTCTCCAAAACAGCTGTTATAATGAAAAAAAAAAGTTTTAAACAGCATATTCAACTAATATAGCCTGATGGTACAAAAGCAATAATTATTAGGTAAATAGAACAGTTCCTACAGAGCAGCTGTATCTATACTATCTACCCATATCATAAGAGACAATACCTTCTGAACTTTTCCCCACGCACTTGGCCAAACAGGCTGCTGGTTTTCAAACAGTTGAATGGATCTGAGAGAACATCACTTATTTTCAGTGCAGGACATAAATCAATGGAGAAATGTGCATTTAATCCCTCCCCTTGCTCTCGAGAAGCCAAGCAGCACTGAGCTTGTCTCTCTGCATTATAAGTCTGACAGACAATGTCCTGAGCTGTGCTGTAAACACCCAGAACGCTGCTTTGCTTTAACAGAACCAATGCATCAGAAACCAAGACAGAGCAAAGTGTTGTCACCCTGCTCTGGCTGCCCAGCTCCGCCAAAACCCACACAGCTGGGGTGTTTGAAGGACGTGGAGAATGAAAGAGAAGGCTACGCATGCAAAAATCTCCTCTGTATCATCTTGGACAAGCCATCCATCCCGCAGCCTGTTCTCACATCACATTCAGCCCCTTCAGGAAGCTCCTCAAGAGCAAGTCACATTGGGGGTTCAGAGGAGATCCTCCCTCTGGTGTTCAGACCTGTTACAGCAAGAGCATCTCATTTGTGGAACAGTCCTAGTAAGAGCCGAGTAAGGGTGGTGTAAGTACATACAAGGATCCCCACACCACCACAAGTCCTTTGCTGATTGTGTTTGGGGCAATAGGTCCTACCTGCAGCACGTTATTTTTTTCCAGAAGGTGCAAATTCTTCTAGCAGACCGGTAAATGCTTCCACCCATCACCACACAAAGCTGGCACAGCGTGGGAGATGTGCATCTCACGCTTCTCTGTGGGCAGAAGAGCAAAAGAGAGAAACTGATGTTTGATAGCATAAGCATTAAGGAAAAAGGCTTCACAAAACCTTTACGGACTAGAGTTAGGGTTTCAGGGTTCCTGCACTGCTGCTGACAGGCTCTGATGCTGAAATCTGGGGTAGGTTCTCGTTAAAACAGCTGTATACAAACATCTGTATAAGGTGATCTTATAAGCTGATCTCTCATACAGCAGTCACTGGTTCGATAGCAGCAGTGTTTGACAACTGAGTAAGATCTTCTATGACCTTAAGGAAAAGGTAAGATTTTTATTGAACTAGACAGGGCAAAGAAACAGCTTGTGTCTTCCAAATATCTCTCACTCTCTCTCCATCTATTAACCTCGTTATTAGGGACCATGGCACATATAAAACTGATCTGTCGACTACTACCCAATTCAACTTGGAAGCCTGTTCAAAAATGACTGTATCAATTATAAAATGCTGGCTTTTCAGTAGGGACTCTTATTGGTTTTGTGCACTGTGTGTCCTTACGCTTCAAAAAAATGCTGAAGCTTGTGAGCTTGCCTGGGCACACTTACATGTGCAAACATGCTGTTGTACACTCATGCATACATAAGCTACATAATCTCTCAGCTTTTCTGTTGCAGTTTGCTTGAGGCGAATGTCCTGTGAGGATATGTTTAAATAATGCCATCTAAGATAATCATTTAATGTATATTACTAATTCAATGTGAGCTGTAAGGAGTGAAGGTTCCAAGACCTGTTCTTTCAGCTCCTATTAAAATGCCAGCGTGGTCACTGAGGCTGTGACACTGACTCTGTGCAGCTAAAAGACACTCGGAAAGGTTCACTGCTCAGTTGTTAAACCTTCTCTGACAGTCCCGGTTGCACCAATCAAAGCCATTTAAACCCAAAGGATTCCTTTGAGGAGTGATAGGAAATCTTGAACACCGGCAAGGGACACAAACCATGGGAACCTATGATGCCAGTGTTCCTAAAAGTTCCTTTTATAGCTCTGCCTTTGTTATCGAGCTGGGTGAAATCCACCCCATTCCTCAGAAGAGCTCAAGCAGTGAAACAGAAAAGGCAGTGAATGCTGCAGGCTAACGCAGGAAATCCCTTGACTCTTCCCTCATGGTCTCATGTTCTTCTCTGGTGATCCCAGTGATGGGCAAATCACGTGGGCAGCAGTGGGCAGCCTGGAAGAATCAGGACCGTGGTTAATACAGGTAATTTGATAACTGCTCAGGCCTTTAAGTGCTTTCTGTACAAGCCAGCTCTCTCACAGCAGGCAGTACCTCAGTAGAAGCTGTCTCTGGACCCCTCCTTAGCTTGCTGAAGTCAAGTTAGGCTCCTGCCTCCTTCCACTTAACATCTATCCTACCGTATGTTTATCTCTTCATCTCTCCTGAGGCATTATAGTCTGGTTCCTATTGGAATTTTTTTTATAGATGTTAAGATCGGTGTGTTGGACTGACACCATCCAGGGCTGATTAAGTTCAGAAGTTGTCTTATTCTTTGCGTCTGATAAGTTTGACTATGGAGTTACTGTTATTCACTTTCTTCCACCTACTGTGACTATTCTTGGTGGATGGCAATGGGTTTAAGTATTTGGAAGAGGCTTGTCACATATGTACTGTGCTGTGAATTAGCCATCTTATTAAATGAGTAATTTTTCTAAAAAGGCATTCCTGGTGACTTGGAACTGGATTTCAGTCGATTGTAAGGAGTTCTAGTTCAAGGAGAGCAGGTAGACAAGATGGGCTTGCTCAAGTTTCTTGATAGCTGAATGACAATGGCCTGGCATCTCTAAGGAGAGCAGTTTTCATGGTCTCAGCAGTAAGGAGAGAAGCAGAAGGATCTCCTTCCTGCGTGCATAGAAATATTCATGAAGATGTTGAGATTGCTAGGCTGGAGTGAGAGCGCTCTATCAATAAATAAAGAGCATCAGTATCTCATGACATTAGTGAGAAAAGAATGACATCTCTTTTTGCTTTTATTTCCTTCTATTTTAGAACACTCAGGTTATAATATTCAGCTCAAAATGACACTTGAAGCACGTTTCTGAGGATTTGGTTTTAAAAAAGTACTTTGTGTGGCACGAAAGGAATCCATTAAGCTCACTGGGGGGATGAGCAGCTGTGTAAGACTTCCCTGAGCCCTCTCCATGGGCCCCCCGGTGTCTGAGATAGCCGGCTGCCAGGTTTGAATGCCCCGACTTGGGGCTAGAGAGGTCCTGGAGGAACATCAGGAACGCAGGTTCCCCATACAGCATCCGTAGAGAAGGAAGCAGAGCAAGCTGGTGGATTTTTGGCATGTGGTCAGGGATGGTAACTGTAAATTGGTGGTATCACCTTGCTGATTCTGTATCATGCAGTCCCCTTGTAAAGAGGAATGTTGGTTTGTCAGTTCTGCCATGCAGTTGGTCCTCTGCTAGGCTGGAGGTCGTAATCTCTGAGAGGGGTTTAATCCAAGTGTTTCAATGCAATTAGCTTCTAATTCAAACGTATTTAAACCTGAAGCTGACCAACCATTCAAATGTTGAATACGTCCAATAGTTTTCTGGCTCAAGTAAACTCTCATAACTTCACATACTTGTTTCCTTCCTATTTGCAGCACAGATTCGAAGCACAGGAGGAGGCTGTTCTCTTAGTACAGGTGTAGACCAGACTGAAGAGAACCAAAATGAATAATCCTGTAGGTTTTGGAACAAAACTGATTTATTCCAACTGAGATTGTCCCTTTGAAGACTGAGGGTTGCTAAATATCTAAGAATTGCCAAGGGAACAGCCTGCTCCGTTCCTGCAGAGGAGAATCTCATTAGGGTATCGTTAGAGTCCTAGCCTCACAAATAGCAGAGAGGCAGCAATCCTGGCTGTGCAAACTGCGTGTATCTCCCCCGTAGAAGAGAAAGCGATGCTCAGCCTAAGTACACATGGCTGTTCTGGTACATCAGCGGAGGGGTGAAAGAGGAGGAGCTTGGCAGGCAAACTCCTGTTCTGAATGACTTTACCTGGAGGTAATCTTTTCCGCCAGGCTGGGTCTGACATTAAAAATGGAAGAGGCCAGGGACATTTTCCACCCAAAGCTCAATGGAAAGTGGCAGGTGTCAGATTTTTGCAAATTTCTTTCTCTTAACTCACAGGCTTCTGCTGACAGGGACTTGAAGGCTCCAACCTGGAAAAGCTCCAAACTAAATTTTTGCAACTAACTTAAAAATACAAAATATTTTTTAAAGGTGCAGGGGAGGGGGAAGGACAGAGAGGTTAAAGGTAGAAATGGAAATTGTTTAGCTTGGGGGAGAAATCTCATTTGTACACTGCTAGTCGGTTGAGGATGCTCACTTGCATGCTGGTTTAGTCATTCAGAATACGGTGCCTTTGCCAGAAACACTGCACTTGGAACAGGATTTTCCTTCTCATCATTCAGGTGCACATGGAGAAAACTGCTCAGCAGTCAGGTCCTTTTGCTGACTTACCAGCTGCACCTTCTTTTGTGTGTTAGATTCTAATGCGTGTATCCTGTATGTAAGCTCATTCTCAGTATCGTGCTTTTTAGTAGTCTACCGTCAGATAAGGAACAGATGCTACAAGAAAGTAGATCCCAAATTTAGGTGACTCATTTCCTGCTTCTAACAGATACATGACAGATCTGTCTTGGACAACACTTGTCTTTTGTCATAGCAATAAATTTCATGGAATTAATCAACCTTGCAGACTATGACTGGGATAAGATGCAGTCTTAGGACCTGAGGAATGTGATGAAGATAATGTGCTTTAACCAGTTACTTCTATGTAGACACAAGCAGCTAATAACCTTCACAAATTAAATGCTCAATTAAAGATTTTTCTTACAGTAACGTTTAGTGATATAACTTTGACATTTTGCTACTTAAAGCCACTGTGATGGTTTAAAGTAAAAAAATCAGAAAAAGTGAGGAAATACCCTGATTTCTAGAATTAAATGTTCAGATATTTTTGTTTCTAATCCTATGAGTTTCATTAGATTTATTGTGCAGGTGGCTGTATGAGCTTTAACTCCCCTTTGCTGGCTAGAAACTACATGCAAAGGGTGGTCAGTTAGCACAATTCCTAGGGCAATGTTTCTGTTCCAAAAACACTGGACTTGATGTTTGGCTTCTTGCCCTTTGATATAGTTGTTCCTCACACGTTCCTATTCTTGTTCCTTTAGATTACAATTATTTTCTCTAAGTTTGGTAACCTGAGGATAAGAAGTTGGTGTTGGGGGAAGAAATAAAACTAGTTATTTCCTCTTGGAGAAATGTTTTTGGTTGCTTTTGTGATTTTATGTTTTTACTGAACTTTTCATTGTATCATATCCTACTCCACACTTACAAGTACTGTCTTAGCTGTGCTCACGCACAAGAATATTCTCCCTGCCTGGTGGAAGCTAAAATCTAAAGTAGAACAACTGTACTTGATCAGAAGTCCAGAAATTGCAGTATTCTCTGTGTGATGCTGGTTTATAGTAAAAGCTTAGTGGATGAGTACAAGAAGCAGGCAAGCACAGTGTGACCTTCTCCTTTGCATCACCCAAATGTTTTTACAAGAAGTGATTTGGAGATTCCTTGAGCCAGAGGCTGTAGCTGCCTCTCAATGTTCGATGGTTGAAAAAATAAACTATTTTAACTCAACAGAGCTGGGGAAATTGGGAACTTGGAAGAAGATAAAACCTGCTGTTCTCATCTAGGCTATTCATGAATTGTACTGGTTTGTAACAAGTATATGGCTCAATGGTTTATCTAGCATCCCATGTTATTCCCTCTGTGAAATTTCAGAAATGTCAGTCTTAGGCTTTAATGAGAGTCACTATGCTTAGTTATGCTATAACTATGCATTTAGATAAGATGGCCTATCAACATCTGCTTGATACAGGATAAGGTATGCCTGTGTATCACTGCAACAGGATTCCATGAAGTATCTCATGTGTTTTAGTGCTGCATTACTCCTGTGTTTCAATAGATTTACATACTGTATGTAATAGCACACAGATTACCCTGTCTATGATTCTCTATTAATGGAAAAATTTGTCCTTTAACTCTAGTGTATGTAAAAAGTTGAGCTTTGCATGCGCTTTCAGTATGTAGCTCTGAATTATTTACGACTGACCTTCAAAAAGAAAAGGAAGAAAGAAAACCCAGTTAATGGCAATGCCTTAAAAATGTAAATATCTTTCATAAGGACATTGTGTGTCTTTTTGGAACTGAAGACAGAATAACATGTCTGGGAGATGATAAAACAAAAAGCTCTTTGGAACATAAATTGTAGGAACTTGTGCCCTGCTGTCTCTGAGCAGGGGGCCGCTGGGTGGTCTGTCACTTGGGGGGAAGCAAGTTCCGGCACTGTAAAATATACAGATGTAGCTTTTTTCTTAGGCCGTTATCCCATTTTTCATGGTGAGATAACTCACTGAGAAGTACATTTTCTGGGAAAAGGGGACACTTGATCACTGATACTGCTATAGGTATCTGAAGAGGGGTATTTCTGGTTTTGCTAACAGATGGAACAGGCCATGGTCTCACCCTTGCCTGACATTAGCATGGAGCTTAAATAGCAGTGACCTTGGCCTTTCAGACAAAAGGAAATTTCCATTAGCTTTTTTGCAGCCGCTTTCTATCACACGTAGCTGGTTGTTTTGACTCGTGGCTTTTCCTGCACTGCCACCTTCACCGTGATTGTGAAAAATGGTTTCCCGTTTAGACTGCGGGCGACAGGGGTGGGAAGGAACACTAAGGGGTGGGAAGGTGGATGTGGAAGGAGCAGCAAATATTTCTTATTTTTCAGAATCAAAGAGATGGGCTATAAAATGTAGACTGTTCTCTGCGCTATCAAGGTCAAGTGATTTGTTGCTTGTTCTGTTGACTGATGCTCTGTCTTGAAAGCGACTGTTCATTTAAAGTTCCAGATTGACAGCTCTGCAGCCCTCATCCATTCCTCAGAACAATTTGGCAGCAGATTTGACATGGCCTCACTACAGTGGAATGACTGGAGGTCTGAAGGGAAAAAGGGGGTTGAAGTAGTTATGTAAGAGAGAAGGAAGCCAGGAGACTAACCTGAATATCTTCTCTGCTGATCAGAAGCGTGACGTCGGTGTTGTGATGGGAATTTAAGGCTGGATGTGCACCTCAAGAGCTGGATTCCATGATGCTTGCTGAGTTTTTTGGGCCTGTCTGCCTCTGACATGGCTACACGGACCTTTGGGGAGCTGTCCCTTGACATCTGGAGGCAGAAGCTCCACACTTTGCTGAACATAACTAGAAGCCTGTTAAAAGGAAAAATATGTTTCAGGCAGATATGCAAGTTGTTACAGATAATGTTACAGATACTGTGGCTTTTCCATGTCTAACTGCAAAAAGGAAAGAAAAATGTTGCATAATGAATAATTCACAGATCATGCTGTTAGGATTAGTGCCTCTAACTTGGTAGATGGCTATCGACATTCCTGGTTTTCTGTAGCTTCTGTGTTGGAATCTTGGTTACCGAATGTTAATTTTTAAAAGTTGTAGGGTCAGATGAACAAACAAGTTGCAAGAAGAATGAGGATGCATTGTTGTAACAAACAACTCCACCTTCATTTTCTAAAGGAGCTGGGTTGTTAAAGGAGCTGAAATTACTTTATCTTCCATAAATTTGTTGTTGAACAAGTGGTGAATTTGAGAATTGCAGTGAAAGCCGTACATTAATGCGGCATAAATTCTATGCTGACCAGTATCCTCTCAGAATATTGTTCGGTTCTGTTCCTTGTTTCAACTTGAATTCTGAGTTTTTACATGTTAATCCTCTCTCACTTAAGCCAGAGGAAAAGGTCTTCTCCCATTTGGTTTTACTGCCCTATGTTTGCTCAGGTTGGTGTGAGAACAGAACCAGAAGCCGCTGTTATCTGGGTGTACCCGTGTCTTGGCATTAGCTCACTGAGTGTACATCTTGGTGCCTGGTGAAAAAGGACAAGTAATTCTTGGGAGAACAGCAATAGTCTTGGGACTCCTGCATTCAGTGTTCATTTCCTCGCTCCGCTATAGAAGTTGTGGGTAATGTGGAGCTACTTGTTTGATCTCCCAGTGCTTAGGTTGCCCATCTGTGAAAGGAGGACTATAATTTAATGTTTCTTACCCCACTAGTGTTTAAAGAGCAGACAATTCATAATGGGCATGTGGGGTAGTACCCTCTTGAAATGGAGTTTCAGTCTCTCTAGGGACTCTGTTCCACAGGAGCTTAGGGAAAAGCCACTCCCAAACTGGAAAATGATGGGTAGGAGAAACAAGAACAATGCGCTGGAGATATTCATAGCCTGCCTTGCTTTCAGGGCACGATGGAAGCCTTTCATGTGTTTTGTGGTTTCAGTGTTTGAAGCACAGAAACTTGACTCGTGTGGGAAAAATCAGAATAAATTTGGGGCCTGTTATTTGTCATTCCTCTGGCAGGAAAGCACACCCACCATCTTTCAGAGGGCTTCTGCCATTTATGCATGTGCACACACACTGCATAGTGTGTGGTATTTGTCTGTTAATTTTTTCCTTCAGTTGGTAAGATGCTTATGATTGCTGGTAGTTTGGGAATGCAACCTATTCCTACTTTGTGTTTTGCACAGTGAAGTAGAAAATGTCACCTTGTTTCAGATTCTTCTGTCACATTGATTACAATGATCTTAGAGAAGGACAGAATGATCTTTAGCAGCAGAAACCATGATTCTTGCAGCTTTTGTTCTCTGCAGGAAACAATAGAAATTGTCTAGCCTGGCTATCAATATCTAATGGAACTGGAAATAAGATTGTTTCTTATTCCTACTTACCTAGCAGTAAGACAATTTTTAAAATTATGGATACATTCTTTTTCCCATGTGAGTTGATTCAGAGGCTTCTTTAATCCTTATCTAGTGGTTTGCAGTGGGTAAAATTTTTGCTTATGTTAGACTGAGTTAAACAGAAACGCAACATTTCTCAGCAATTGCTGACCACAGCATTTTAACACGAAGTCAGAGCATATTTATCATTTGAGGGTGAAATAGGAAGAATCTCAGACTTTTAACCTGAAATGGAACAAGGGACATGGAGAAGGAAGACAGTGGTCTATTCTAGTCATTAAATATTGAGGCATATGTCAAAACAAATGAAACTGATGGGAGAGCTTCTGTTGATGTCATTGTTATGAAAATTAGAACTGGAGAGGAGATGCACAACAGGATGAAAGCTCTGGGGCATTAAACACAGGTTCATTAAAAGTAGAGTCCAGACAGTAGCTGTTGTTAAAGCTAAAAATTATACCGATGCAAGTCTTTGTGTCTCATCCTGTCCCTCAGAGGGGGCAGCTGAATGTCATTTGATTTACAGTACCAAGGAAGAGCCTCACTCAGAGCTGTGCGTGTTGACATTAGATGCTCTACAAATGCAGAACACATACTGAGTTTTTATTTCTTAGTGTTCAGCTAAGGGAAAACTTGGCATTAAAATGCCACCGTGTTTCAGGAATATGTGGTTTCCAGCTTCAGTAAAAGCTTGGGGTTTTGTATTTGACTATTGGTTAATAGACTGTGAAATAATGAATTTCTAGGCTCTTATTCTTTTAGTACCGATGCCATCTAGTGGGCTTGGTCGGTGGGAAGGATGGTCCTGTGTGAGATGCTGGGGCTGAGTGGACTTTGTAAAGGCTGGTGCTATTTGCCTTTGCCAATGTTCTACTCATTCCCCTTACCATTATACAGCCTTATCTACTAACAATTTTCTTGTTAACAATAACTTTTTACACTTAGTTACTCAGCTGCTACCTGCTACTTCCAGCTTCTTGCTGCTGTAGTAGTAGGAGGCCTACATGGTGGATCCTAATTTGCAGTTTTAAAAGCAGCAGGTTGTAACTTGGAATTTCTGGACGCCTCTATCAAATACATATCAAAGAAATAAAATGCCAACTGTAGCTCACTCATTGGAAATTTTGTTAACTTGTACCTCCTGAACACTGCTCCTTTACTCAAGATTTCAAAGGGCTTAGCTCACAGCTTGGGTAGTGTAGTTAAATCCCACATTCACTTGAGATAGACAAGATATGGAGACGTGGCCTCCTCAAAGTTCTTGATATTTCTGATCTCTAGGGCTGTCATGTAACCCTTCCACTTACCAATATTGATGAGATGCCTTTGAAGAATGAGATCACTTCATTTTCTGTGTTGTCCTCAAGTCCTAAAACAAAAAAATTAAAAAAATCATTTTGTGAGGAGTTGATATACCTTTCTTCCTCCTCGTGAAAACATCTGGCACGCTTTGAAAGGCAAACGTGGTTGAGAGAACACTTGGACTCTTTGGCCTGCAGCATCAACAAAAATAGTTGTTGCTACATGCTGCGATATGTTGTGACAGTGACGAACAGAAGAAAACAATTCTGTTAATAGCAGAGCACAGGACAGTTATATGGGTTTGTTCCACTCATTTGCAGGAGAGGAAAAAAAAAACAAACAATCTTCTTCCCCACTTTGACTAGGTCTCCTTAGTTCTTGTGAAGAAATGGCTGCTTTCTTAGTTCATGCCGCCATTGAAATGGTAGATTTCTCTGTCACAAGGACCGAGTGTGTGTGAAATGAACTCATGGCTTGCCTGCAAACCAGAAACATCCCTTCTGCTTCCATTTGATAAAAAGCACCCCTGGGGGAGACTGCCAACAGTTTTTTCGTGTTAGCATTGATTATCTTGATGTACAGAATAAGCACTGTCTGACAAGGATTTGGGCCCAGCAGAAAACATGCTTAGCATAGAAACTACCAGTGCTGAGGGGATGTGAAGATATGAAGGAAGAGAAAATGGAGGGAGGTGTTTGCTCTGGTTTAGAGCTGGAACCTCTGTCCAAATGTAGCTTTGTGAAGTACCTTTTTCCTCTTCTCAATCACGAATGCTTCGGGAAGCAGAGATCACTCGAGTCCAGAGGCCAAAAGGATGAAAAATGAGTTTCAGTAGAGCTCAGAGCCTGTATAAGTACAGGACATGCTGTTCGTCTTACCCAAGCGTCTGCCCCTTGGGTTTGCAGCTGTAGGAACACTCTCAATGTGTGAATTAATGCTGTAACCAACCCTAGGGCACCCGAACTGCCTGCGAGCTCTCAGTCCCTGTGTGGGGATGAAGGGCTGGCAGAGCCTGAGGGCTGTCCTGTGTCCCAGTAGATGGAGCCCTTGCTGAGCCTTTCTGTTCTCGGTTACTGCTGCATCTGCTGAGCACACTCTGCTAAGCAAGAAGTCCGGAAGCGGCTGCAAGGCAAGGGTTGGCGGGGTGAGGAGGAAAGAGCAATAGTTGAAGCTTATTTCTTTGCGTGAGCTGATCCAGGAGATAAAGAAATTACTACGCAGGTAAGGCAGAGATAAAAGAAATCGCCCCAATAAACCCATTTCACTTAACAGCTTGAAAAAAATGAGGCAGTTTTGACCGGGGCCTGGTGCTTCGTCCCTGCTAGGAATTCAGGGAAGAGGCTGCAGTGGGTTGGATCGTGATCCAACAGTTTTTAGGGCCTACTCGTGTCATACCACATTAAAGCTTAAATATGTTTCTCCCCAGGCCTCCAAATAAACTTTAATGCCTTCCCGTAGTGCTTTTATCTATCTTTTCCTTGTGCTTCAATTACAAGCGTGCTCTTTTGCTACTTTCCACAGTAAATTTTTTTCTAGGTCGTTGTTTTTATGTGGCAACGCAAGTTAAGCAAGGTTAGCCTAGGTTAATCTGAATAAAGAGTTTTAAGTATAACCCATAAAGTCTGAGCAGAGATGATTTATACTGGATTTTTTTCACCCGTTATTTTGGACAATGTACTATGTGAGATACATCTGAGGTGTGAAAGAGCGAGGTACTGATGGCATATGCTTATTGCTGTTAAATAGCATGTGGTACTTCTGTCTGAAGTTAAGTTATTTTTGGCTTTATTTCAAAGCAAATAGTATCTTGTCATTTTGGTTGTTCCATTAAAAGGAAATATTGCGTGATCACTCTTAGTTCCAGGCTCTTTCAGTGATGTGCACTGGTGGCTGTTTTCCACTGCTGCTTGAAATAGCTCTTGTTAGCTTTATATATGTAAAATGTGCTCTTCATTGCATGGTAAATGCTCCAGGAAAAAAAAAATATGTTATTTTGGGTGCCCAATGTCAGAGTTTATGCTCTGAAGCAAATTACTGGGTCGTGTACACTGGCAAAACCAGGCTGGTCTGCAGGTATGTCTAATCACCTCCTATACATAGACATTTCAGTGGGCACTAACAGGAATATAGTTAAAACAGATTGTATAGAAAACAGATGGCTGCTTCAGCTGTTCACAGATGTCACAGCAATGTCCTAGCAATGTTCTTTGCAAATACCTGTGTATGCTTTTCTCCGTTACTGGATGCTACCAAAATCCCCTAAAGGCAAAACGAGGAGCCAGACTTGAACAATTAACAAGACTTCATGCAATCATTTGCTTTTTGGGTGAAAGTCCTTTGTGTAAGACTGGCTGGGAAGGCTGCTATTTAGCAGAAGAGGAAAGCAAATTCAAGCTGGAAGGCGCTTATTAGGCAATGCTAATTAAGAGCTAGTCTGGATACATTGTGTTTTGCTGGTGGGGGAAGGACATTTTGCTATGGAAAAGAATTTCATGCAAGCGAATGTATGCAAATATGTCTTCTGAATTGCTTAATATAAGGAGGATTCAAGAGGCATGTTTTTTGTCCTCTCGACCACATAATACGGTATAAGAGGACATATAAGGGCTGGATTCTCCTATATGACAAGCACAGTTGAGAATTTAGAGCAGGGGTATCTAAAATGAGGGATATGGTAGAGAATACACTAATGGTACATTTGACATCAGGAAAGGTCTTTCAAGGGTACACGGTTGAAAATGGTGTCCGAGTGACTCCTGTCACTTGGAATACCTTGGAAGACCTCACTTCTAACACTCCCCAGGTACTGTATTGATTTCCCAGGCCAGAGATAGTTGACCAGTAGGGTACATAAATCTATTATCATTTAGTGTGTAGGAGCCTGAAGCAGGGCCAAGAAGTCTGTTTTGCTAGGTGCTATATAAACACTGAAGAAAATACAGTTCCTGCCTTCCAGAGTATAGTGCATGCAAATTAAGTCAATTACAAAAAGCTGAAAATAACTCTAGCAATTGCTGGCAGGCAGCAAAGACGCTAGGCCCTACCACATCCTGTTCGCTGGGGTTTCGTGGCTGACATCTGAGCAGCTTCTCCAGGCTGAAAGGCACGGAAGGCTAGGGAAAAAAATGCCAGAGTTCCTCTTTGGGAGGACAATGGGTTTTTATTTCTCGAAAGGAAAACTTTCTGCTCCTTTACAAGGGAGTAAAATGACGCTGCTCATTACAGCTTTTGAATTTTCCTTGAGGGCCTACTTAAAACCCAAGGTGTGCTGGAATACTCCTTAGTGAAGGAGCTGTGTGTAAAGTGCTGGTCTCTTTTCCTGGGTGAATGAAAGCGGTGGCACAAAAGAGGAAGCTTTGTCAAGTAAAGCCAAAACTTGTAAGGGGCTCTGACATCTGTCATTGAGCACTGGTATTTAGTAATTTATGACGATGGTCTAGATAGTGTGAGTTAAGATGTTCAGCAAATTTATCAGGTAGGAATGCATGTATGCCTGCACAATGGCATCTGTACTTACAGCATCATGCTCTTGTGTGAAGTCGTGTGCTGCCTCTGTTCTTTAATATTCCCTGTTTTCTGTTCTGCTAGCTTCTGATGTTCAGTCCTGGAATGTGACTTCCCAGTGGTGTCCTGCTGGCATCCCTAGAGAGCAGATCATTTGTGGTAATCAGTGTTCTCGGTAGCAATCAGTCTGCCTATCAAGCGGTGAGCAATTCAAGCTGCACTTTGAAAATGTTGATTGAACAGGGAAGGCAACACATAGTCTTGATTGAAATAAGGAACTCAAAGGCTTGTTGCTCTGGAATTAGGTGGCCTGTGTCCTGGTGGAGGTCTCTAGCTCAGTTAGAGCTTTTATGTTCACATCTCGGTATGCTAAGGACACCTCTTCCCGCCAACACCCTTTTGTATGCAACTCCTGTCTTGTCTCCCAGTTTTGTACAGTAAAATGTTGTGGTTTACACAGCAAAGTTCGTGCTTTTTTACAGACTATGTAAATCAACTCAGATGAGGCACAGATTTGCTGAAGGAGGCTAGATGGGCTGAAGTTTGTGACAGAAAACTGTCAAGGTAAAGCATATTTTCGCTTCACATGGTTGTTGTCCTTCTCCCACTCGGATTGGGGAATGCATCTGCTGCTGCTGCCTTATATAAAAAGGGAAATTTCGCCTCTGGGAGTGCACTGGATGTGGTTGTGTAATAAAGCCTAGCAGGGAAAGACTGCAGCAGGAACATGAGTCTGGATAATACCAGCAAAAATAATTCATACTCCTATATTTGATATGAACCCTGTGGCTATGAAAAAATGGTTTGGCATGAAATCTTTATATGAAGGTCTATAATTTGTTCTAGTACTGGAAATAATTTTGATTGTTCCAGTCTGGCAGACCTGCTGCAGCCGTAACTTCTCAGTAGTCAAAATAAATAATGTGTTGCTGGCCTTGCCTGCTACGTGTTCTGATGTTTAAGGTTCACAATCTCCTACTAGTTTTCCTTCTACATGCTGGAGGCATCTGCTTTTCAAGTCTAGGAAACATATTTTTATGCTTATTGCTGCCCAACCTGTTGTCAGTCAGGAAGCTGCTCTGTATTTCTCAAAAGCACGAATCCTGAAGGAATGTCATGCTGAGTAAGTGAAACACAGCAAGAATTCTTCTTTAGAGGGCGACTCCATCTTTGTCCCTACAGACAGCCCACACTTGTGTTCTTTAGAGCATTCGAAAATGGTCTTGGTAAAAGATCAATGTGACCCGAGTGTACATACAAGCATGGTTAATGAAGTCTAAAAATACAGTTGAAGGAGAAGCATAGCCTTATGCAGCTTTTTTAATTCAGGTGATTTAACCTGATTAGGTTAGACAATGGCACCTCACAACAGGTAACTTTTATTGGGTTTTAATCTGAATTTGCCCTGTGTGCTAAAGCCCGGGAGCGTGTGCGATGCCATGGGGCCCTGTCTGGTCGGCCTGCGGCTTCGGGGTGTTGAGAAATGAGGGGACAAAGGGGACTTGGGGACCTTTGTGGTCAGGGAGCCTGAGTTCAAACCTCCGCTTCTTTTGGTTGTGATGAGTAAATAATGTGTTACTGCTACAGTTTTTGTTTTCTTACTGTCCTTCTGACCTCCTAGTTGTCTCTGCTGCTATAAATATTACTTGTTATGGGTGACTGGCTTTTTCCTGTCCAAATAAAAGTGGGAGGGTGAAGTGAAGTAGAACCTGCAGGCCTGAGAGAAGGGGAAGGCCCTTGAAAAATGGGAATTGTTGGAGTGTCTGAGGTATCTGTTGTTCTGTTTCCTTTACATCAGGCGTGGTGGTTTAAATAGTCAGGAGTCACTGCATGGGAAGGAGAGACTGGGAGAATGGACTTGCTTGTAATTATGTCTTATGATTAAGCAAGGACTTGCTTGTAGTTATGTCTTACGATTAAGCGTTGGTCTTGGCTCGTATTGTTTAAAGGGAATTCTTTCTGTCTCTATGGTGTTTCAGGTAGGCTTTTTTGCCTGGAAACTGTCTAGTTGCTGATAGAAAATCTAGAGCAGATGCTGTAAATCTGAGTTGAAGTGTTCTGGTTACAAGTGTTGTAATCTTTGAGCTAAATATTCCATGTTTTGCACTGTATTAGTTTGTTACATGGTTTTGCTCCTTTGCTAAGCTCATGGTCATTAATGTATTTAGTAGCACTAACTGGGCTTCTTTGTTAATATCTGGAACTTGAATTTGCTTCAGAGCTGCAGGGTGGATATAGGCAAGTACTTGCAGTATTATACTTGAACAGGTTCTCATGAAGGAAGAATGGAATAGTCTTGAAATAAAGCTTTTTTTCTTTTTCATATGCTCTGCAAATATCTGCATGTTTAAGAAGTTTTTTACTGAAACAATATAGTAGAGACATGAAAGTGATGAATCATTGTTATAACATTGCAAATCCCAAATGTTCCTGGTGCTAAAGTAATCAATCTTCTGGTGGCTCTGTCAGCATCTCAGTTTATAATACCTTAGTTGGTGTTCTTGGTTTATAATTTGGGCAATAAAAATAGATGCCAAAGCCAAGAAATCCAAATAGGTCTTTGTTCCCTAGCTATTTTAAGGTGCAAAAATTTGGAAGTTACATTTGTGAATCTTTCTAGAGTAAGCATGCTTAAATAACCCTGTGGCAGAAGCCACAAAAGTTGACAATTATTATGATTGTCTGTTTCAGCGGCTTGATTGAAGAGGTAGGATCGGCTGTGACTTCATTGCTGCACTCTTAACTTCACACAGTGTGAAATGAAAGTTGAGTGCCTGCTAAGTAGGGTTAAGAAACCGTGTTGGTGAGCATAGGTATCAAATCCCAGGTTCGACAGTGGTCGTGCTGGAGCTCCAGGCACCTGATAGTGCTTGTTTCTCAAGCACATGTCTTTGAGTTTCGGATATAATGAGTTGAAGTGTGGTTGTTTGGGGTTTGGCATCTGTATGTAAACTGGTGACAGTGAACATTATTCTATGATCCCGAGGTCAGGCTGGGGCATGTTTATTGTAGTTAGGTTCTAGAAAGACAGGAGATTTTGAGCTTTGAAGGCCGATGAGCTCCCCATATGCTCAGTACAATTTCTTCTCCGGCATCGCATTGGAAGCTTTCTCATTAGATTGTTTTGAAGAGAAACTGTTTTACTGTTTAGCAGAAATGACGCCCTTGATATACTGGTGATTTTTCACAGGCTTTGTTCTCTTTACTGCTTTAAAGATCTTTTTGACTAATGTTTTGTGTGTGGAAATGCTAGAGCTAAATTTGGACAATGCATCTGTTTATGTGGAGTGGTTTTGGTATGGAGCAAACATTGTGAATATGCTAAATGACTCTAATAAAACAGACCCAAGCCCTGTCTTTTTCCCCGAAGGCCTGCCCTGGTGCTTGAGAGCTGTATTAATCTTGCATTTATTATTAAACACCCTGTCCTTGAAAAAAGCCTTGAGGCCACAGTTTTCCTTATGAACTTTTATATCTCTGGTATTCGTTGTCTCCCGCTCCCTGTCTGCCTCTACTGTATCAGCTGTACGCTTGTCTTGGCCTTGATGGCAATGACCACTGGAATGGGAGGGGAAAGGAGTATCGTGAAGATGTTGTGACTCTTTTCTGCGCCTGGCTTCTGGCCCTTAAAACCAAATCCTAACTGTGGCTGTTATTCTGTCAAATGAGTGGGATTCTAGCCCAAGAACACACAGCTCCTAACTCTACCCTAAGGTTAGCAGCAGGTATTTATATGTTTCCCCCACAATGAGCTTCTCTAAGTAGAACAAACATTTTTATTTTTCTGAGCTTGAGCGTTGACTTTGTATCTGAACTTGCGTAAGGCTTTTCTTTGTGTGGAAGTTAGTTCAGATTTGCCTTTTAACAAAAAGTAAAATTCCAAGTCACAGGGTTGGAGTCGGAGTTTTAAACCTGCTGAAGTTCTGACATGTGTTTGAAGGTGGTATTGTTGGCGCTTAGGCTTTTATCATGTGCTTGGATTGCTCCTGATAGCTCAACCTCTGGGAGATGAGGCCTTTTTCCCTGAGATGTACCACTTGCCATCTCTTTATCGCTGTCGGTGTTGCAAGGCTCTGGCCGTATTACACAGTGTGCTTGATCTTCAAGTCTGGTGTAGCCCCATATCTCAGGAAACGGGTGAGAGTGAAAAGGCTCCCCAAGAGTTGAAAAGTTTCACTGGTGTGCAGTTCTGCTACAAGTCTGCCAAATAAAAGATAGTAATTTTCTAGCGTGCAAGACGTAGATAATAAGTTTATTTCTTGAGAAAAGGAAGCTCAAAGCTATCACGTTCTTTGCCAGGTCTGTTTTGCCTACCCCTGTTGGTAGGGTGCTAAGGCCTTTGAAGACTGTACTTTTTGCATCCAATTACTCATCTGTGCTTTTTTGTTATTTTATGTGGGTATTCTGAAGCAAACATGAGTAGGATGCAACGGTTCACTGAAGAAATTCAGTACTGACAGTTGAACGTTTCTGCAAAGAGCGTTTAATTGGAGAAAACATACATCTGTTACAAGTATTTTTCAAATCTGGCCTCAGCTCCATGACTTGAGGAATGTGCAGTTCTTCTGGTGTAAGTAGCTTGTAGACCAAGAAGTCTTCATGGAAATGGTTCAGAGAGTAGCTAATATTTCTGTTTTCAAAATCTCTGCCATCTGCCTGTGCTTTAATTTCTCTTCTTCAGCACTGACAAGTAGTAAGATGGCTTTTGTCTTCTGAATTACCTGATGCTTTTACTTGAAACTAGGTTGGTTATATAGAAAATATATGGAAGGAAATTAGATAAAAACTTAGGACCCATTTCCTGACTCCTTTTATTTTTGCTGTAGTATGTAGTAGCTGACAAATTGCAAATTCAACCTTGTGATCAGCTGGCCAATTTTTTTTTATGGTACAGGTTTAAACTTACAGAGCAGCTAGCAAACAGTAAGCCTTTTGAAACCTTTTCTAGGAGAGGTACCCAAATGCACTGTTTTTCCCCAAGAGAGATGGTGAATCCATCTTCGGTTGTGTCATTTCACATTAGACTCTCCTGAACATGGGATTACATGTTCCGTCAGTCTCCGGTGGGCAACAACCCTGCAGAATGCCCAAGGGGACTCAATAGATATCTAGTGACCTCTTAAATCGTATGAAGTCACTCAGATCCCATGCTCCAGCTGCCTAACGCAACATAAGCTGCTCGATTTCTGTGAGTTTCCGGTGTTTAAGTAGTCTGCTTTCCTTTCTCCCTGCTCCGGTTCCCTCCGAACTGGTTTGCATTCTAATTTATGGCTGGTGGGAGGAGGAATAAGTTCCAGTGCTCTATTTTCTGTTGGAATGGAAGGACCAAATTTCGCTTTCCTTCAGGTCTCCCCTAAGGACTTTCAAATGAAGAATGAGGTCTTTTTTTGGCTTTTCTTTCTAATTGGCAGCTGAAAAAGTAAAAGCTAGTCACAGCGGTTTCTAGCTGGATGGAGCCAATTGGAATTGTGAGTGATTTAGGAGTTGTGCTTGCAGTGCTGAGCTTCCAGCTGCTTTATCTGCTAGGTTTGGGATAGAAATGAACATGTGGTCCTAACCTAATGATGTCTGCAAAAAAGAAAAGCAATAGAATAACTGAAAGTTCTCTGGTGTGGACAGAGTTTTGGTCCTAAATTCTAAGCCCATTTCTGGGAATCTCTTCTTTCTCTTTATGGGATGGTATACTGCCTTGATGGGTACTATTGTAACATTTTTTAAACCAGGAAAGACTACATAAGCATGAAGTCTGGTTCTGTGGTTTATTTCTCTAGGAGAAAGGTGCTGTCTGCCTGCTCAGAGAAAAAAAATGCTGCATATGTGTAGTAATCAAGCAGCATGGGACTGATTGTTGTGTCGGAAACGGAATATTTAGCAAAACCGAAATGCTGGTTTTACCCCTGAGTCAAGCGTTAGCACAAAATTTCATATTTGAGGGTAATAAACAGGAACCTGTTGTGCAATTAGACTTAATCTCAGGTCTAGGTGGGCGATTTAAAATGTTTTATTTTTTTCTAAAACTGTTTTTCTTTTGCAGCTTATCGATATCCACATAAATCCTTGGGGTCAAATTCCATTCTCAGAAGCACTGGATTAGCTTTGTCCTGACTCCCTGCTTGCAGAAGGGAGATTAGAGCCTGTGGGAGGTAAAATGGAAGAGGGGCACAAATATGTTTTCTCTTCCCAAGGGAACAGATTTAGATCTGCAAATAGGCAGGTGTAAACCTGATGTCTAATTGCATAATTGCTGTAAGCACAGGAAGCGTGCTTTTTGGTAATATTACCAACTTTTTCTACCTTTAAAAGCCACCATCTCGGCTCCTGCGGAAATCCTTGTGTAAGTTTGTCATACTAAGAATATTTTAAGCTGTGCATTGACAATCTGTTTTCAAGGATGCTTTTCTGAGTGATCAGGTGATGCATGAAGGAGTAGGCTTCTGGAAAGGGTTGGCTTTGCTTTTTATAGATGAGCACTCAAAAGAAGAGAGATGAAGATAACCTTAACATAACTTGTTTGAGTAAGGGCCGTATTTGAATAATACCCGTACGCCTGATGAATTTTGGCTTCTGAGCAGAGGATTTCTTTTCAAGTCGCGATAGACTAACCCAAGATACCAAATACAACGTGAAGTTTGCAGTATGTCTGGATGGTCTCTTGCAGACGTTTTGCTGGTGCTGTCAGCCCACAGAACACAGTTGAATGGTGCTTTACTCAGGTATGCCCAGTTAGCTGAGGGGCAGTGGCTTTGGTTCTGTGCCTGTTTGTATGCAGTGAGGAGTATAGGCAAACCAGTTTCCTCAGTAAAACGTAAAGAGGCTATATTTTGTGGACTACTAGATGCTGTGATGGGCTTAAATATTGGGTTTTCCCCCAAGCGAAGGCAAACCAGCAGGAAAAAGTTCCTGGAGCAAATTTTCTTGGCCAGCACCTACAGAAAAGCAGTCAATGGAAGTTGTTGGGAGGTGGCTGTGTTGTTTGTTCCCTGCTATCTTGTATAATATCTAATGTTGCTATAACCCAGTGGTAGTCACAGCGGTGATGCATCAATGTATAATGCTGCTATTCTGTGTTAGATCAGAACAATGCCTAAGTGGTACTCTCTCTGAAGGGCGGCTTTTATACTGGGAATTAGGGGCAGACTGTCTTTTCCACTTGAAGGAAGTGGGAGATGTCAGTTTTTCCTTCCTCTACACATGCTGCTGTGTATGTGAGCCAAGCAGTCGAGCTGCACAGTGTGGGTCGTGCTGAGTAGGCTAATGCACCCTGCTGCTCTCTCCATTTGTGTTTCGTCTGCTAGCCGAGATAACTCCGGTGTCTGTACTGCAGTGTAGACAAACCTTTTGTCTCTGCACTTTCGTCTGGCTGCTGCAATACTCCTTTTGCTAGATAAGGTCGGGCTCTAGAAGACTACTTGCTCTTTGCCTACAGCCTGTTCACAACCTAAAAAAAAAAAAGCGTGATCGTACCACATCACATGTCCTCACAGGTATTAAAGAACAAACACTGGAGTTTGCCAATGTCTGACTTAAAACTGTGATAGGAAGACTGGGGTTTGCTTTGAGGACAAACGGTATAGAAGGCCTGAATTAGACTGTCTGGGAGGGAAAGGGTGCTGGAGATGGTTCGGTTTTGTTTTGTGAAGGTTTTTTGTTAATCTGTCTCTACCATGTGCTTGAAGCTCTCTCTGACCATGGTCCATTTGCAGTATGTGTTTGGTTTTGAGGAAATGTGCTGCTTTTCTTAATTTAATGTTTTCTTTCTCTGATTACGGTAGAGCATGTCCACCTACTGAAAAAGTCCCCCAGCTTTCTCTGACAGGCATTGTAGAAGTCAGTCTGTCCCCTGAGAATCGTCAACCACAGGATGGGTTCTGGCGTTTGTCAGAACTGGAGCTCTCAAGTGCTACACTGAACTGCGGTAAAAAGTAGGCCAAGGTGTCTGAGTTGCAGGCTACACAATGGATTTTGACTTGATTACAGTTAATGAGAACTTGGTGTTCAATTCCCTAGGGCATGTTTTTAAGGAAGGAAAGTTTCGGCTGTGATCACTGAATTAAAGCAATGTGCAAAAGCGAAGTAATCATGATGAGGAAAAGGGGATCACATCAAAGCTGTGAGCTCGTTTTGGCAGAGAGGAGTGGTGTGCTCTGCTCAGAAGTGATTTAATGCTAGAACAAACCTGATGACCCATTGACCTGGTCTAGCTCACTGTCTTCTGTATTTTTTTCCAGGTATATATAATCCTAATGACCTAACCTTTCTGATTCTGGGAACAAATCAATATATAAACTCCCACAGAACAGCATTCTTGCTGCAGGTGGTGGGGATAGATGCACAAAACTTTTGACCTTCTCTAAATCCCTCTGTAAATGAAGGAAGTGTAAATATTCTGACTACTCTACTGTAAGATTCAAGCTACTTTCTTTCCACCTCCTCTTCTGTGTGTTTGGTAACAGTGTGAGATTCGGTCTAGGCACCCTCATTCCATAGGAGACCCTTGTTCTGCTGATAATGTTTTGTTTGTGTCTTCCACATCTGCAGCTCTTTTTTCGTTTGTTTGGTTGGTTTTTTTAATTGGTTTGGCAGCCTCTTGTCATTCCTTTAAACCTCTCTCTTTTAGATCACATTGCACAATCTCCTCTGATGTGGAAGAAGGGTTTCTCCAGGTGTGGCTCTGAGAGGATGTATTGCAAAGGAAGATCCCTTAAGAAAAGAGAGCTCCTGCTTTCTGTCCTGCAGCCAGAGGAGGGTTAATACGGCACACAGCTCCTGTGCAGGCAGCGTGTGCGCTCGGCAGTGAGAGATGTGCTACAGCACGAGAGGAGTGGAGCAGCTCTGCTCGGTTTGCCGGCTGTCAGACTAACCCCGCATCTCCAGAGCTGATGTCTGGCTCAGATTGAAGGATCCCCGCCTCCCAACCCTACATCCTGCTTCTCCGGAATGGGATCCCTTCCCCTCCTGGCACGGTGGCAGCTGACCCGGGCACGCTGCTGTGAGGAGCTGGCTGATGAATGAGTGCCCCTCGGAGCAGAGCCAGGTAAGGCAGCCGTACTCTCGTTTTCATTCCAACTGGGAGTCAGTGGCAGTTCTGTAGGCACTGGGTTCTCATGGGCTGTGGGAACCCAGGCAGATACGTGGCAATGCTGGTCTCAGCATGGAATAAGAAGTAGAGATCTTTGGGGACATTGTCATACTGTCCCCTCCGGAGGTGTTTATGAGGGGGACTTGCATCGTCTTATCAGCTATGTTCCCTCTTTGAAGCATTGAAGTTACTGCAAGTCAATAGTAAAGCTATTAACATGGACTGTTAAAAAGGCTGTGATGGGAAAGATCGACTTGTAATTTTGGAGAGATAAGGAATTGTGTTACTCCTGTTTCATTTCACGAGATTTAAATGTCTTTGAGACAGATCTTTGAGTCACAGTATGAAAATACTGCACACCGTGTAAGAATAATTTTTTAGTTGTTTGGGCTTTTTTTAAGAGCTTTTAGCTCTGTCAACATGTATTCCTAGCTTGCACATTTAAGTGATTGCCTCGGGAATGGCATGCTGAATGTGAGTTAGCAGGCTACTGAACACAGCAGGTTAGTCTAGCTTTCTTGTCTGAGTTGCAAAAAAGCAACTGCAACAAATTGTCAGTCGGAGCACACTTTTCATAGCTAGTTTTCTGTGTGCTTTTAGAATGAACTTAAACAAAGCTCCTGAATTTCTTACATAATTCAAACATATATACATCTATGTATAACAGGAGACATTACTTGGTGCAATAAATGGACAGAATTGCCAAAAATCCTCGGATGCAGTGCAGTCTGAGCTAGACAAGAATTTTGACCACACCTTGGTTATTCTGTGAATGCACTTGGCTCATAAAATGTATACCCACCTTATATTCTTATTAATAGTGATCCTTCTCAGAAGCAGGTGTTAGGCCTTAATTAAAAGATGGCACTGAATCTTGGTTGTTAGCTGGCTGTGATTCTCTGAATGTTTGACAAAGAATATTTATCAGTTAGCCCTATATGTTGACATGTATAGAGTGGAGAAATTGCAAACTTCATAAGCAAGTGGAATTCTGATAGAAATATCAAACTCTGAAGGAAAAAAGCAGGTGAAAGCTTGACTTAAAGTCTAGGAAGCATTCCCTCTTTCTTTTTTTGCTTAGTCTTTTCCACAGCTACTTAGCGTCCTGTTCCTTATAGCAATTGCAAACATGTAAACTGGAATGGAAGAATACTGTGGTTTGTGACTGGAGCTGATCTGCTTGCCTTGCATTTGTCAAACAACAAAATGTTGCACCATGTGACACATAATCCATTGTGCCTGTGTGCAGATTTCGTTAAAACATGCTGGAGCAAACAGGAGGAAAAGAAATTTAAGGTAAATGTGGAGATATCAGGTGCTGTTACCATCGCCTGCTTTTGACCTTTCCCACGTAAGAAGCCTGAAACAATTGGGTAAATGTTAAATAAGAGCTTTGTTACAGAATTGTATGAATTTTCATGTATTCAAGTATGGCCATGATTTGGATTTTGCTTTATCTGGATTAGATGACTTCCGAATGGTTCTTGTTTCTTCGCCTTTGCAAATGGTATTCAGTGAATACAAATGACCAGACTGGAGCTTAGGTCTTGGAAAACCAAAAGTTTAAGGCTTGAAGCTCCTGTTGCCTTGTTCTTCCCTAAGTATGGAAGCAGGGAGTGAATACTTCTGTCTTTAGCCTGTCCTGGAAAGAGCACGGTCAGCACTTCAGAGCATCAGTTTTATGCATGTAGATGTATTAAAATTCATCTGGCAGTTCATCAGTTCCTTGCTAGGAAGTCAGAGATCAGGGACTCCTAGACAAAAGAATGTTAGAAGGGAGGGAGGACAATTAGAGCATCATCTCTTGATGCTCCTGAGGGTCCTGTGCGGAGGAGACATGCGGCTGAGGTTCCTCAGAGGACGTGTGCAAAAATCTGACACCTCGGGCTAACACCGTGTGGCTGGAGTGTCTATTAGAGCAGGAGTTCGTGGCTTTTATTTACTGGCCAGCAGCTGAGAATGTGCGCTACTTGAGTACAAAACATTGCTGTGGTTAACGTTCTCTGGCAATCTTAGAATGATCTGCACAGGCTGAAGAAACGCCTAATGGAGTTTTTCAGGTTTTGAGATGGTCATTGCTATGGAGAAGGGGCAGTCCCCTTGGTAGCTATAGGAGGAAATGGGAGACCTGTGCAATGGTGTGGAAATGTGTATGTGGTAGCAATGGGGGGGAAGAACCTTGATGAGAGGTGGGGAATGTACGGGCTTCAAGTCACACACCCGCACAGCCCTTCAAACACCATGGTTTACTGTTGGCTTGACGTGTGTTTTTTCGCTTAAATTTCACAAAGGAAAAAGGATTCTTCTTCAGTGGAGAAGCAGGAGTGTGTTTTGACCTGGATGATCAGTACGAGCTGGAAAGTGTACCGTGTATAACTAACAAGTGATTTCTAGAGTGAAGAGGTATTTATGGAAAGGCTGTGCGTGCTGCCAAAGGGCAGAAAATGCATGATGCTGATTACCTTGCATTGTGAAAGAGTTCTGAATCTTGGAGGAGGCTACGTAATCCCCAGGAAGATAATAAACCAAGGAAAGTGCAACATCTGACAGGAAATAATATTATTGTCAGTTTGGCCAAACTCTCTATGATGTTCCATTTATAAATAAGGCAAAGAATTTCTAGTAGGCTATCTGGGAAATACTGTACTTGTAGCTAGAGTGTAATGTGTCTATGTCAGAGGTGAATTTAAGCAGAGTTTGAGAACTTGTTCAATTCTACATAGAACTACTATTCCTAAAGTCTCTGCTCTTTAATTACATGAATATCTTAAATGGCTTATTTGATTATTCACACTCCATTGGGTTGTGTTGGTGTGGTTTGGTTTGTGTATTTTCAAACAGACTTCTAAAGCCAAGCTTTTCTGTGGAACCAAATTTAATCTGTACCATAAAGGAATGAAGTGCTGGAGTTCTGGGTTCTTGGTTAAGGAAGAATCTTTACATTATTTGGGGATGAGCAGTGATGTGAAAAGGCAATGGTAAAAAGCACTGTAGAAGACAAGGGACAAAGCACAGTCTTACCCCACAGTGATATTTTCACAAGCTTTCATAGCATATTGTATTTTTTGAACAACAAAAGGTGGTGTTTCAGATGTAGCTGTAGAATATCTTGCCCTATTGACAGATGAAGCAGGAGTAGCAGGTGAGACAGACCATGCCATGTCCTAGGCTTGTAGCTGCCGCGGTTTGTGCTGTGGTATGTGAGGCTTTTCATTGACATGCCCAAATTCTGAAAGGTTGTCCTGTATTTTTTTTCCACCACCTCTTCCTTGTGAGACAAATGAATCATATAGTGCTACTTGTGTCCTATGCATACTACATTGGAAGGGAGAGGGATTGGAAATGCTATTTGGGGATAATTCTGATCATCTTCAGCACTTGTGTCTTTGAAGAGAAGTTAATATGAAAGAACAAGCTGTTGTCTCTGCCTGTGGTGTGACACTCATCACGGTGACACTTGATGCAGTAGGAAGGACAGAGACCCACAAGCTGTAGAACCTTTCTGCCCTCCTGCCCCCTGAAGCAAGGAGGGAACCCATCAAAAAGGAGCAGTTTACCTGATCTGACAGGCTTGCTTTTCAAGTTAATTGTATAAAATGCGGGACAGAGCATCCACAGGGAAGGAAGATGCATCTTGGCTTGTGCCTTGCTGGTCTAATGCTGAACTAACCAGGTCGCTCGGAACCCAAAATTGCTTGTGCCATTCGGAGGAATATTTGCTTTTGGTAGGACAGATCACAGCTGGGTAGGGAAATGAATCCTAAAGGCTCGGTGTGCTGGTCTAGGCTGTAGTGCTGATGGAGTATGAGATTTCTGCAGCTTTTTCTCGCACATTTCCATTTCTAACTAGGTCATTTACAGTAACCATGCCTAGCTGGCAGGCCTGATGATTGCAATAGAGCCACACGTTTTCTCTATTCCAGTTTTTACTTGATGAATAAGGTATTTATTTAAAGCAGCTCTTAGGTGAAAATCTGCAGTGGGGGGTCAGGAAGAACAGAATGAGCATGTGTGCAGGTCCCAATCTATATATTAGGTTATTTGATAATACCACAGGAAAATTTCACTCCTGGAACTGTTCCTCTTTCTTATGTTTTTCATTAACTCTGTGGCAGGGAAAGAGGACAAATAACCTCAAACATTAACAGATTATCTGTGTTGGAATAAAAGATTAATGAGGGAGCAGCTCTGATGCACTGCTGTGATAGAGGTAAAGCTGCAGAGTTCAGCTAACGACTTCTACTACTAGGCTGAGGCCTGAGTCTCGGGAGAGAGCACTGTTGGGTTAATATTCTTTTTTTACCCAAATGATTCATGATCTTTCAACTGGCAGTATTTGCTGGCAGAGTATTTTAAGTACCAGAAAGGGAGATGAGTGAAGTATACTTACTCCATCTTAAGTTCCTTGGAGCACTTATTTCTCTACCTGCAATTATCTATATGCAAAGCACCCACTATGACCTTTGATTGTAGTTTCTACAAACTACTCCAGTACAACTAATTATTGCAAGGGAGAGTGCAAGTGCAAAAAGGAAAAAGGTGTCATCTAAGCTATGCACAAAACAGGCCTTTTGTTTGTAGACTGTCTTGGAGCCCTTCCCTTGTAGGGTTCTTAAGCACTTAGAAGATTACAAATTCCTATGGGTGGTTTTCACAAACCTGCTGTGACATGCTGACAAAAAATGCAGTTTACTAATTCTCATCTGGCTTATTGCGAATTCGGAAATTTCGGAAAAGTGGGAACTGAACTTGGACTTGCTGTAACATCATTTGGAGCATTCAGAGCATCAATACAGGAAGGGCTCAACTTCTTGACTGAAGAGCACCAGGTTAGTTGGATTAGTGGAGATTAAAATGAGTCGTTTGAGGATGGGGTGCCCAAAACCCCAAGCCAACCCAGGCAGTTGACCTGCAGTCTTGCTGTGGAGAAGGTTTGAAGACTTGGTTTCCTGACTCTGCCAGGTCAGTGATCATGCTTAGGACTTGGAGATTCTGTGCTAGAAATTGCTCTAGAAACGGGACACCCGGACAAGCGGTCAGGAGGACGGAGAAAATCAGCGGCTTGTTCATGATGCCTTTGTGACTGTTTGCTGTGATGTTTTCCATGGTTATGACTAGTCCAGCCCTAATGAAAGACATGGGAAAGATGGCTTATTTATGTAATCAGTTCCACCCTTTGTGCTGGGAAATGGTTACAGAATAATCTGTTTCTGATCACCAGGCTGGGAATCACAAACTGTATCTGGATGCAAGTTTTACAAAATGGACTTTATCCTTATTTGTGCCTTAACCAACACCCCTTGCCTATCTTTTCACTCAAGTTGAGCTGTGTTGACTGAAAAATATCCACGTAATTGTCTTGGTTCGTTTTTATCCCATTATTCCTTGCCTCACACTCTGGAGACCTCTTTAAGAACTCTGGCTGTGTGATGTTTTATCATATGAGTCACTGCAGCTGTCATCCAGCCAAGATGTACACATAAACTTTTTTATTCTACCCTAATTTATCATTTTCTCCTTTACTATTCCTGTTTTTTTCCTTATTCTACCGGTTTTCTTTCCCCTTCTAAAATTTAGCTTTTCCTGCCTTCAGGGTACCCAGAAATTAACTGGTATTTCACACTTGGGTTTTGAAATCTTGTGAGTGGTTGGCAAGATGAAATCAGTAGACTGGAAACACAAATTCCTCAGGCCAAGGGGATTTTCATAGCCAAATTACTTGGTGGCAAAGTTGGCCGGTTTCCTGTTATTTTTTTTTTTAACTGTAGAATCAGTTACCAAATCTGTGAAATCTTTTTATTTTGTAGTAATTAAAATTTGAAGACATGGTCCTCTATCATCTCCAAGAGCTCCTTGTCTCTAGTGCTGTACCATTAATAGCATTGCTCTTGTGTAGGTATTATCCCTTTCTATATGATGGGGAGATGGATGTGAGGAATTTTCAGGGGAACAGGAAATTTCACTGGAGCAGGAAATAAGAATGGGGTTTTTTTAATCTCGGTTTATATGGCAAACTGTCTTTTTCCAGTAGAGTATGCTTGGTGCCGGAGCACAAACGATGTGGATCGCAACTGGGGGACATAAAGCCAAGCTCCCCACTGCTCAGTACTACCTGATGCAGCTCTCTTGAAATCAATGGAGCCGTTCTACTTTATGCCAGCTAAGAACTTTTTGCCTGCGGTGATTTGCTTTTTGATGTGGTCCTGCAGGGCTCTGCAGTCCCTGTAAGGCTGTGCTTTTATGTGGCCACATCTTTTCATTCATTGTCTCCTTTGACTGATAATTGCGAAAATTGGCGCTGAACAGGGTAGGCCAGGTGGTGTTACTGACAGCGTTTCATGGGTGTGAAGGACAAATGAATGTAAGAGCCTTCCAGAGAAGGAAAAAGTGCTTTTGTTTTGCTTTCTGCAGGCATTGCCATTTAAGGCGGGTTTTTTTAACAGGTCTAGTGCTGTTCCCAGGTTGGCCATCTCCCTTGGCTTGACTTGTGACAATTTACACAAGCAAAGCTGCTGAAATTTGGATGTGAAAAGGGAGATGGCTTGAGCTCTCTCTATTTAAACACTGTTGAGTTTAAACACCAGGTAGTAGAATGGTTTTGAGTGGCTGTGGATCTCAGCACTATATCGGCAACAAAAGAAACCTTTAGGATGTTTAAAACACTTGTAAAGACCCTTTTCCTAAAGCTGATGTCATTAAGGACTGCGGCTCCAATTCCAGGCCCTTGAAAACCACTTAACCCAAACAGGGCACAGTGACTGTCGCTCTGTTTATTTCTAAATGCAGTTTAGTTTTTACACACTTGTTACTATGAGATCTGCTTGTTTTTGAGAGACAATCGAGTTCTGTAAGCAGGGGTTTTAAGCTTGTTTTGTATCTGCCCTTCCCCTCATTCATGAGTCTTGGACAAGTTGCAGGAATCTAAGGAATTTAAGGCCGCTCTGTCGTTCTTCTATGATGTGGTTTGGTGGTGTGTGTGGTGTTTGGTTGGTTTTTTTTCCTCCTGTTACTTAGTGAAGGCCTAAATGCAATTATTTTGGGCTATAATTTAAACGTCAAGTGTAAATATTGCTGAAATGATCTGCTTACTAGTGCCTTCCACTCTCTGGAGCCATCTATCTCTTCATCCTGAAGGGTGAACGCAAATTGAGATGAGATGGTTTGAGGCTGAAACCTGCAAGCCCTGTCCACAAATTTTCTCTTGCCCACTTTGCAATGGAACTTTAAGAGTTCTAATTAATGACTCTTTCCATGAGCTGGGAGTAAGGAAGTTTTGTGAAGGGGTCTGTTCCTTTAGGTACCGTTTTCATGGGTTTACGTATTGCTTTTCTCTTTGCATTGGCTTTTGGCTCCCTCCAGATTCAAGAGGGAGAAGAGAACTAATCACAGCAACATAGCAAATCCATGTTAATAGTTTTACTATGACCGTGCTCAAAGATATGTGCTGCATGTGTGTTTAAATATGAAAACAAATGGGATAGAGTTTTGATGGCAAGTAAGCTGCTCCGAGTAACAGCTTGGCGTATTTGAATCCAAATGTGCTGCTTCCAAAATGTCATAAAATATATGTGTAGCATTTGAGTGTCTGTGTGCCATCTGTGTGTTTTCTAGTAAAGCTCTGAATAACTTGCTAATCGTTACTGTATGTTGTTCCTTTCTTTAACACCCTTGGATTGTAAGCAGAATTCCCAAGATACTTATTTTTTTTTTTTCTTAGAGGTTTAATTCAGCTGATTATTTGGCTTTACTGGAACTCTGAGGAGGAAATGAAGTCAGGAATTCCTACACCTACGTGAGTGTTTTGGATTAAGGAGTGATTCCATTAAAAAAAAAGAAAAAGGCCCGCACTAAAAGGGAGAGAATGTAGCTTCTATATGCTGAGCAACGAAAGATGCAAGTTAATGCATCAGTATGGGACAGAAATGGAAGTACTGCAGTGGTTTGAGGAGTGAAAGAAGATAATGTAGGCAGTTTGGAGAAGATTGCTTAAAAGCAGAACAAATAAAGACTGGAGTAGTCTCTCAAGGTAATTCTGTTTAGTGGTAGTAGAAAATCTGTTAGAATCACACCTCCGAAGAATGGCTGNTTTGGTTTTTTTTCCTCCTGTTACTTAGTGAAGGCCTAAATGCAATTATTTTGGGCTATAATTTAAACGTCAAGTGTAAATATTGCTGAAATGATCTGCTTACTAGTGCCTTCCACTCTCTGGAGCCATCTATCTCTTCATCCTGAAGGGTGAACGCAAATTGAGATGAGATGGTTTGAGGCTGAAACCTGCAAGCCCTGTCCACAAATTTTCTCTTGCCCACTTTGCAATGGAACTTTAAGAGTTCTAATTAATGACTCTTTCCATGAGCTGGGAGTAAGGAAGTTTTGTGAAGGGGTCTGTTCCTTTAGGTACCGTTTTCATGGGTTTACGTATTGCTTTTCTCTTTGCATTGGCTTTTGGCTCCCTCCAGATTCAAGAGGGAGAAGAGAACTAATCACAGCAACATAGCAAATCCATGTTAATAGTTTTACTATGACCGTGCTCAAAGATATGTGCTGCATGTGTGTTTAAATATGAAAACAAACGGGATAGAGTTTTGATGGCAAGTAAGCTGCTCCGAGTAACAGCTTGGCGTATTTGAATCCAAATGTGCTGCTTCCAAAATGTCATAAAATATATGTGTAGCATTTGAGTGTCTGTGTGCCATCTGTGTGTTTTCTAGTAAAGCTCTGAATAACTTGCTAATCGTTACTGTATGTTGTTCCTTTCTTTAACACCCTTGGATTGTAAGCAGAATTCCCAAGATACTTATTTTTTTTTTTTCTTAGAGGTTTAATTCAGCTGATTATTTGGCTTTACTGGAACTCTGAGGAGGAAATGAAGTCAGGAATTCCTACACCTACGTGAGTGTTTTGGATTAAGGAGTGATTCCATTAAAAAAAAAAGAAAAAGGCCCGCACTAAAAGGGAGAGAATGTAGCTTCTATATGCTGAGCAACGAAAGATGCAAGTTAATGCATCAGTATGGGACAGAAATGGAAGTACTGCAGTGGTTTGAGGAGTGAAAGAAGATAATGTAGGCAGTTTGGAGAAGATTGCTTAAAAGCAGAACAAATAAAGACTGGAGTAGTCTCTCAAGGTAATTCTGTTTAGTGGTAGTAGAAAATCTGTTAGAATCACACCTCCGAAGAATGGCTGCTTTTTTGGTTTGAATTTTGACTAAGGTACCGCAAACCCGTGGGCAGTGTCCCACCGCCTGTGGTTCTAAACGGCCATCTTCGTGGTGGCAATGGGGCAATGTGAAATGAGGCAGGGCAGGAAAAAATCCGAGAGTTACGGTGTAAGATTGCAAACCCATGCAATAGGGTTTGGAAAGCTGAGGGCAGGCAAGATATTGTGTGTGCCTTTGAATTCTGGTCTGATTGGAGAGGTTTTGCCTTGGATTGACTTCATGAAAAATAAGAATGTGCCTGTAGGCTGGCTGACCATGAGTTGTGATTGTGTGTGGTTTCACGATATTTCACAGGCTCGGGGTTGTGAGCTACAGCTGGGTGGATTCATCTGAGTTTCCTAAACGGTGTTTGAATACCAAGTTCTTTTCAGGTAAATGCAATCTGAGAGAGAGAATGGAAAAGGGAAACAGAGTGAAAAAATCAAAACCAACAAACAAAAACCCTGAGGAAAAGGCTGAGACTAACTTTGTATCTCTTACTCTGTACAGTTTGTAACTCTGCATAAAGTGCTGCTGAAATCGCTGACAAAGCAGCCAGATGCTGCAAAAGCTGTTGTTGGGCTTTTTGGTTTTGTGTTGTGTGTGTTTTGGTGAATTTTCTTTTTCCCCTCTCCCTGGAAATATCTGACACACCGCCCTATCTGTTGGATTGTTTCCTATGCTTTATTCACCGGTATCAGTACTTAATGAATGAATCGTGTCTTGGCTGAGATAACGTTCCTGTTTTACAGCTGGGGAATGGAGGTGCAGATAATCAGCGGCTCAGATAGTTTCACATAAACAGCATTAAATAATTTGGCTGAGGTTAGTGGACTAGCATGTGCTGATTAAGGATCGTATCTGACTGAATTGCTCTAGGCTTCTGGTGTATTTAAAAGCTTATTTCACCATGAGATAACAGCATATGTTTACCTCAGAAAACTATAGAGGGAGCTCAGGGTAACAGACTGAGATGTTTAGGGGGGCTGACTCGGTCTCGGTGACGAGAGCACAATCCACCAATGAAACCCATTGCCATGGTTTAATCTTCTGTCTTGTGAAGAAAATAGGAATTTCCACAAGTTTTCTTGCTGATTCTTGCATTAGACGGTGCCTGTTCCAGAGCGTGCACTTCCAACATCACCTCGAAGAATAAATGCTATCTTTTTCAAAAGAGGCTGATCTGGTGATATTTGCAGACAAGCAGGATGTAAATTTACCAGAAATCTCTCCATATTTTTTTTTTTCAGAGCAGGTTTACAGATTTTGTAAGGTTGAGAATACTTGAGGGGTGTGAATTTATGGACCTCTTCTAACCTTTTGTATCTTTGATCACATTTAATTCCGCCAGGTTGCATTGGACTGGCTCCTAGGTTTAGTAGTGGCATGGTGTATTATAGCCATATAGACAGATACGGGAACACCTCCGGTGCCGGTGGGCACTGCAATCACTGCCCAACGACTGATCTCAAATATACCAGGAGTTCTTATGCCGTTAGGTCTCAATGCTGGTCGTGCAGCAGGCAGATACTTGAATAACAGCTTGTCTGGTTTGCATGGCTCTTGTTTTACATATTTAGATGATGATCATCATCTTGGTGTCTTCCCACACAAACTCCTTCCCTTCATCTCCTCTGACAGTCAGGGCTTGTTTCCATGGAGCTATTTCATCCATACCTTAGGCAACCTTTTTCGTGTTCCCCTATAGACATAATTTGAGGTTTCTATGGCAACATCTGAGGAGGGAAGATCCCATGGTACCTGAAGCAAGTAAGACCTGATTCTTGGTAAGCCCCATGTATGCTCATAACACACAGGATGGCAGTGTTCATGGCCCTATTAGTTTTGCTAGCTATGTCAAAT
The DNA here is from genome assembly GCA_013399365.1 of Pampusana beccarii. Taxonomy (NCBI): domain Eukaryota; kingdom Metazoa; phylum Chordata; class Aves; order Columbiformes; family Columbidae; genus Pampusana; species Pampusana beccarii. The sequence goes on from VWYH01000905.1 coordinate 157,690, forward strand.
ATGGTGGAAAAAAGCCTGAGGGACTGCCTGACTTAATAAAGCTCAAACTCGGAAAGTTACAGTTAAAAAAGAAAAAGGGAATTTTGAACAGTTAAACTTTACAGCTCTACACAGCTTGACAGTTAAGACATTTGAGATCAGAAATGAGTGGTGTAATGTAACTTCATTCAATGTCAGTCTAGAAGGATAGTAATAAGTCCTGTAAATCCATCAGCTTTTGTTTTTAATATTTATAGAGGTTGTAAAATAATAAAAATCAATCATTTAAAAATAATTAAACTGTATACCTAGAGAAAAAAGCTTTTTCTTTTAAACTTTGAACTGATTGGAGGTGAAAAGAATCTCGTTTATTTAATAATAATTACTGATATTAGTGTCACTTAAGGCAAGTAGTCAAGAACAGGAGTAGTCAAGAACATCCACTTCTAGCGATGTTTTACTTCTTCTGATGGAGTTGATGAGAGGTTTTGTTGCTTGCATTGATTTCTGGATCACATCCTATGGCTTTAATCTTTAAAGATCTTTTGAAGAATCCTACAGAAAGAAAAGGTGCCAAAAACTCTCCTAAGAAACTTGCCCTGGGTATGTATGCGAGTTCAGTGACTTGAAGCTGCATTTCAGTGGAGGAATGTGCAAAGTCTTTGCTAATGACTCACAAATAAGAGGGTAGATTGTGGTAATTTTTTGTTGAGTTGGGCTGAAGTGCTTCAGTGTCTGGGGGTGGATTATCAACTATTAAATTTAAGAAATGCCTGCAGAAAAATGATGTGAACCTTGTGAAATGTGTGCCTTGAGTCTTCTGTTAGGAAACCGTAGCTCTTTGTATTCTTGTCACTTGCCTTTTCTTGAATTGGAAGTGACTAATTCGGAGCATGTCCTAGTAAGGGATCAGTGTAATATTCACGTGCATCTTTGCTCCTTGGGTTACTGACAGCTGTTGGTTCACATGGAGAGCTTCAGTTCACTTTCTGCTCTTGTTGTGCTTGTGTTTTCATAAGCAGCACCTGAAAGTGAAGAAACGTGCACGTAACCTAAATTCCTACTGCGGTCCAACTGATAATTCTTGGGAGGAGCGAAGAAACCCCTTTAGCCATATCCCAGTTTTTAACACATCCGGACTGCTGACCCTTGAATAAGGATGTGTGGAATTACTCGTTGCTTCTGAAAAGCCGTCTTCAATGTTCTCTTTGTGAAACCATCTCCTCTTACATCTGTCGCTGCCTTCTGTCCTAAGAACAGATGCAGCAGACCAGCTGCTTCTTAGAGGAAGCCCAGTGTGAGGGACAATCTCCTCCTCAGTGTGTGCCCGTAGGCCTGAGACCCACCTGGCAGCTCTCGGCCTCCTCCGGGGCCTTGTGGCAGCTGCTCTAGTAGCAGTTGCTGCTTGCAGTCGCTTTTTTGCGCTTGCTGGAATGCCGGAGCAAGCTGTTAATTTACTGCCGTTTCAGACAGATTAGGGCCAGCGTTATAAATGTGAACTTTGTTAGTCGCAATCCTGTCGTGCGCTGCCTCTGGTTTTGAAACCGCTCTTAGGATAGCGGTGGGAAGGGGCGGTCGGAGAGCCGAGGAGGATCCTGCCTGATTCTCATACTTCACTCAGCACGGTTCCCTATGACCCGGTGATCCTCCCTGTTCCACTTCTCCCGCTCCCTCTTTTCTGTGCACATACAAATCCATATGGAGTGTGCCTTTCGTCCAGCACCCCTGCAGCCCACAAAGGTGATGAAATGAATCCGGTGCTGGGCCTTAGAGGTGTCCCTGCTGGAGACAGCCACAGAAGACTGCCTGTGCTCTCTGCTGTTTGTTTAACCCCGTAAGTGCTGCGCTACCGTGTGCATTTCATACTGGCTCTTCGAAGTGTACAGTCTGCTTACTGAGCAGGTAACTACTTAAGCTTAGTCATTTTAGCTCAAACAAGCATCAGCTACCAGAAGGGAGAAAAGTGTGAGTAGAGGATGTGCAACAGTGGGTATTAAACAGGCTCGTTGATTGTAGCTTATGTTTTTTCACGTGAGGCTGTACAGAACAGCTTCCTTGATGTGTTTTTGAAGGGAACTGGAATGAGTGTGGAGGAGTCTGCTAATGGAACTGGAGTGTCAAAGTGCTATACAGAGAAAGCATTACGGTGTTACGGAGGTCAGCTTTGTAAAATGGGGGTTCTTGACCAGCGATATACAGGTGAAATGACTTAAATACTGTCATACAGGTTTCAAGGTATGTTATGGGTGTAAATCTGGCACCTAAGAAGCAGTTGTTGTGGGCTGCAGTAATGCAAATGAATTGTAAAATAGCTACTGAAGAAAATGCTGCTGCATGTTTATAAAAACTGACCCTGGACATGGTTTTCAGTTTAATATACTCTTCTGTTCCATAGGGACGTGGAATTATCTTATAACGTATGTTGAGATACATGTACAGCATTCCGAAGTAATTGGTCTGATTTGTTAAGTACATAAGCAACACTAAATGAATAATTTGCATTATGCTTACGTTTTCTACATATTGTGTGGACAGCTGACTTAATCTTCAGTGTTGAAAACATAAAATGCGTTTGTCAGCCGATTCCTAGAGGGCTGGGCAACTGCTTCAATTTCGTATTTGGTCTTAACAGTTGATGTTTGTTTGAAATGTGTTGATCTCTTGAACTGTTCTACTTGGTAACTGAGGTGGGTGGAAATGTTCACACTCAAGTAAATCAACATCTTTAAATGCTCTGAGGGAAGTTTGCTACCTTTATGTGGCTACAACACAAGAAATAAAAGGGGGGGTTGTGTCTTGGAGAAGATAACACACATTAAAAATGTAGCTGAATGTGTCTTGGTTTCTCTTGCATTGTTGTTTTTGAGGGAGGCGGGGACCAAAGAATATTTAACCAAATAGGAACTATTGTATGCTCTCGAAACAAGGATGATGATGTGTTTGTCAATAGGATGACGGCTAAAGATAAATCACTTTCCTGATTGTTGGCAGTTTAGGATGCTGCGTGGAACACGTGCTTTGAGAAGAAATGCTCACATCTTCCCCGGAGCGCAGCAAGGGACCCTCGGCACGTTTTGCTGATGGTTTTTACCGCTGGCCCCTCTGCTGCAGTCAGTGTTGGATGTCCACAGCCTTCCTGCAACTCGTATTGGCAGCACCGAGCACCCCAGCTGAATAACAGCCTTAAATTGGTGGTATCCAAATGCCGCACGGTGAATGAGACGAGTGAGCGTCGCATCCGCTGCTGTCACGGTTAAGAACAAGTGTCTGAAATGGAGCCTGTGCCGCTTCCAGGCCTCTCGACAGCGTGAGGTCAGCCGTGGAGGTGGGAAGGGGGCTGAGATCTGCTGACTCAGCTCCTGTTAACCTAGAAACAGCTGCAGCGCTGTCTCGGGGCGTTTTGTTCTAGGGAGAGGGAACACTGCAACACGGTGCTCTGATTTTACATCTTGGTCGGTTTCCTCTTTCTTTTGATTCCTGTAGTAAGAGCGTGTGGTGGTTTGGTTTTTTTGTTGTTTTTTTTTTAAGTCCTTAGACAAGTCATTTGTGGTTTTCCCTTGTTTCAGTCTTAATATTTTGCCCTAGCTTCATATGAGAAAATGGTTTGTGTAAGCACCTCCTGAAAGTGTGTTTGTACTATGCGAACTGAAGTAAATATCTAATTCCTGCAGTGGACTGAGTTTTGTGTGGGAAATGCCAGCCAGCAATGACTAGAGATGCAGATTCTCTACTCCCAGGCAGGGGCGACTTGTATGTTCACAAGTTCGGTGTAGTTTTTCTGGAGAAGGGCTGGTTTTCCTAGGGCTAAGAATCTCAATTCTTGATGGATGTGAGTTTGCTGAAGTGCTTGGAGACTGACAGATGATGATTATGTTTATTTGTGTGACAGAAACCTTCTGGATGTCTTGAGCAGATGCTTTTGAACCCTCGCTTCTTGAGGGGGAGAGACTCAGCCTGCTCATCCATCTGTCTGGGCTTCTGCCTTGTTATTAAGTGCTATATTTTAGACTAAATGGGCAGATTGTTTTGATCTGACCCGTTAGGAGATGTATTTTTGTAGTCTCGGACATACAGCTCTTTGTGTAGGTGTTTTTATACCTGGTTTGTCTGTCCATCAAAATTAGGAAAAAAGGGGTAACAACTTTGGCACAGCACATTATTTCACTGAGCACAAGTACCTCGTAAAAGGTTCATTAGCAGTTTTCTTGTCCAAAAAACCTGCTCAGTATGGGAGTAAGAATTTCACTGAAAGCTGGTGAAATTCCTATAACATTCAAGGATTATCTGAATCCTATTGAACGACGACTATGCAGGAACAAAAATATGAGTACGAACAAATCTCTTCCCCTCTAAGCCTTATGTTTTTTTAGGGAAAAGCTGGTAGAAGTATTAATTACCTGTGCTGTTCTGGAGATGAAAGCTTAATTAGCTATCTGCAAACTTTCAGTGGGATTCAAATGGTAATTCTATATAGTGGTCGAAGCAAATGCTTAAAGCTCATGAGCTGCTTTCCAACATGCTTAAGCCAAGGGATGACTTAAAACGCACTGATACGACTTTGGAGACAACGACACGTCTTTGTGTTAAATATCGAAGATGCAACAGGCCCGATGTTGGGGATGAAATACAGGATCATTCTCTTGGAGGCAGACTAAGTTGTAGTGGAAGAGAAGAGGAAGAGAAGAGGAAGAGGAAGAGGAAGAGGAAGAGGAAGAGGAAGAGGAAGAGGAAGAGGAAGAGGAAGAGGAAGAGGAAGAGGAAGAGGAAGAGGAAGAGGAAGAGGAAGAGGAGAGGAGAGGAGAGGAGAGAAAAGAGAAGAGAAGAGAAGAGAGATCAATAGGCCCCCTGGCTCTGTCCCAAGAAGATGGCAAGAAGATTGCTGCTTTCTCAGCCCTCAGGAATTGCACTGGGCAATTGGCAGTTGTTCTACTGCTATCAGTACCTTTTTAGCAATGCATAATTATAAAGCTCATTGGTTATTTTAGATTCAAATCAACCTCTTAAATAAACTCTGTGCCTTAGATTTAATTACAGATGTTATTCACAGGGACACCAATCTGTCTAAAGTAGGTGATCGCCAGATTCCAGTATATTAAAGAAAGACATTTATCTCATGCCTCACTGGGCTTCTGCTTACTGGGGCTTTTTCTTTTCTCTTTCATCTGGGCTTCTTTTTATTACAGCTTTATAAAGGCGTCATTGTGCAGTTTAGCCATAGGCAAACTGAGAAGCCCAGAAATATAATTAACAAAAATAATCTAATAAGTGTCATTGTTTGCTTGTATCTAATTCAGGTTGGCCGGGAAGAAGTGGGAGTAAAATTGCACGCAGGCAAGAATGAACGGCAGATATATTTATAACTACTGAAAAGATTCTGTGAGGAACTAAAGATTCATTCCTGCAGAGGTTATTGACTCATGCTGAGTCTGGGCTGAATAATTTTGTAATGTAGTCAGAACTTTGGAAACTAAATTAATGGTTCAAAGATTTCATCTCTGCCTGTTTTCTGGTTATGTTCCAAGCGTAGGGACATCATTTGCTGGAATTGCCTTTTTCCCCTCAGCCCTCACTGCAGCTGGAATTTGACCCTGAGAATAAGATGTTGTTCTGCTCGTAAATTATTAGTTCAGTCTTTAAAATATACAACAAAACAACAACAACAAAAAAAACACGTTTAAAGAAAGAGAAATAGTTCATGTTAGAAATGTCTTGGAATTACACTATTTTCACACACACATCCACACACTTCCCCGATGCCCTCGATCCCTCCTGCTTTATACGCACTTGTAGGATTGGCAGTGGTTAATGTTTTAACAAATGCAGGTCCCCAAGTAGGTGAACAGGATCAATAGGTAACTGTGTACCTGTATTTAACAGCCTCTTAGAGGCAAGAAACAACCTCAAAGCAAACTCTGCTGAGTGTGTAGCACAAGCCAGGCTGTTAAAGTGCTCCTCAGGCACTAGAGAGCAGCAGGCTCCTGTGGGTGAAGGCTCCCCCAGCAGCTGCTTTGCATCTGCCATACTGGGTTTGCAGGGGATCGGGGGGGCTGCGAGCTTGGGAAAGCCTGACCAAGCGTAAAACTCATCTTGCTGTAGGGAGGCGTCCGAAAACCTCAGCTTGAACAAGTGGCCCATTGTGGGTGCTTCACTTAAATCTCAGGTCAGATGGTGAGACAAAAAGGCTTTGTAATGTGAATTTAAGATGCTATTTTTTCTAAAATTTTATTAGGTGACAAAAAAATACAATCCTGTTTTCTAGTTCACAAGCAGTTGGATTGAATGCATGTTTTAGCTCTGATAATGAGGGAGAAGGAACGAACTACATGATTTTCTATTCACCACCCTGAAATAGATGCTTTCTCTGTGCTCTTCTTGGTGACAGGACATGGAATTTTCAGCTCTATTAGCTCAGATGAACTCTTCAAATCTCCCGGACTGTACATTTTGTCTTTTGAAGATAGCCGTGTGAGTTATGTACTTTCTTTAATTAAACTTACCCAGTGCTAACATAGTAGGCAGCTATCTTAATCTCAGTTTTATCTGCAAGGAAATGGACACAAAATGTAAAATGGCTTTCCCTGAAGGACGCAGAAGTCAGATTGTATCCCAGGAGCCCTGATATCCAGCCTCAGCAATAATCTAACTCGTGCCTCATCTCCCTGGCTTGAAGGGAAAGTAAAGCCTTTTTCAGTAGACTTACACTGGTTGCAATCCTGTGAGAATTGCTGAGAGGCTGATCGCAGGGTAGGAAAGGTGATGTGTGCTGTGAACTGTGCCCACTGAGACCGCAGGTAGAACCTCTGAGTGCTACTCAAATCTGATGTGCTTGCTGGGTCAAAATCTTGGTACGTAGAAATAGGGAATATTATCCAACATTACATAAAAATCCGAAGAGCTGAAGAAGTATCAGCTATTTACTTCTGTTGCTGCTTTTCTATTAAAAAGGAAACAAACTTCTTCTCATTTATGGTCATTACTGTTTGTAGCCCTGGGGATAGATGAAATAGAGCACAGTCTGGCCATGTTTAGTTATAGTTTCCCCCCAAAGCGCTTGACTCTGACCTAAATTGAGTGTCTGTAGAGTTTGATCCTGCTTTCCCCAGAAGTTTTGCAAGAGCGTGGTAATGATAATTTGGAGGGAAAATATGGGAAGCAGCTTTCTAGCAATTGCAATGTAACCCGGCCGTTCTGAGCCGTTTCATTAAAAGATGACCGTTAGACTGATCCTCTGCAAATGTTTGGAGGTAGGTCAGTGAGAGACTCTGTGGCACTTGAAATTGGGCATATATTTAGCAATGTGTATTAGCAGTGTAACATACTCTGCGGCAAAGGCAACGCCAGCCTTAGCAAATAAAAATGCAGTAAGAGATTGCTGCTGGGAAGATGTAACTCGGAGCATCGTGTCTGTCATGTTTGGGCAGTAGCTGTAATGACTGCTTCTGAGACATGTAAGATCTGCTGTGTTCCTTAGTGTATTGCAGAGGCATTTATCAGTTGTTTCACACCTGTGCATTCAGGCATATGCAGCTTTTTAATGAGAACTGGGAGAGCTTGTCACCCCCGTGTAGGCGGTGGGATTTATCTTGACAAATAGTTGAGTGAAGCTTTTTAGCTTGCTTGGGTTCCCTGAGCCTGGCGTGCACATTTCTGCATGCAGGTCTGGGTTAAACACAGCAAACTTGACTGACCTGAGCTAGTGCAGCGGGTATTTTAGCTGGATAGGAAAGAATGAACTGTTCAGAGACCTCTTGTACTCAGAGGCTTGTTCCCCTGTGGTTAATGGTGTGTGCTATGAGCTGTGACTCGTTAGGTAGATGCTGTACAGGTCGAGAAATTTGGACAGAATCCTTTTGCTTCCTTCGAATACGATGTATATAGCGCAAACCAAATGCCAAGCTCCTGGGAAAATTCATTCTAATGGCTTGCTCTGTTTTGTGAGGGACTGAATTGATTTGATCTACCTTAGGTACCCTCCCTTAAAATGATGAGAATAAATAAGCTTCCCTTTCTGATGCTCAAGCGAGAGGTCTTGAGCAGTGTTAATAGGCAGTGCCACGTAATTCACTTCGGTTCTAAATGGTAAAGAAAACTCAAACTGAGAAAAAGGCCCCGGAACCTTTGTCCTGTTGCCATCTTCTGATAAATTGCTATTACAAAGTCATGACATGGATTTAATTTGTTTTGCTTGCTATCTTTGAGGAAAAGTACTACCTGAAGAAATTAACTGTCGTTACATCATTAAACTGCAGGAACGGTCATTAAACAAGGATCTAGCAACATACAGGCTCTCCTGGAAACAAATTGTGCTCTTGTGATTTGTACAGAAATAGAGCTTGATCATGCTTGGTATTTTTCACTTTGTGGGTCTGGCGTTTGAGCTGTCTCTCTTATTACAGAGCTTCTCTTTCTGTGAAGAACATCAGACAGGTGGCCAGCATCCTCTCTCTAAAATAGAAATACGCTGAGAATGTTGGAGTGCAAATAAGTGGTGCTTACTAATCAGCGAAGTACTTGGAATTAAAGGGCTAGTCCTCGTGCGTGTGTACCCCGTCCTCAGTGGAAGGACTATCATAGCACAGCCTGAGCATTATTATCAGGTTTGTATGTCTGGAGGGGGTGGGAAAGGATCCCCCGTATTGCTGAACTCCACCAGGGTTCAGAGAGGCTGGGAGTGATGAAATTGTACTGACACGGCCATGGCAACAAAGAACAGGCTGGTGAAAGGGCCAGTGCTTCCTTGCCGAAGCAAGTGGTTACCAAATGCTGCTATTGCCCGGTCAAAGTAGTGAGAGTCTCTCATTGATTAATTATCTAAAGTCTGTGAGGACTTTGAGGGTTTGTTATGTCCACTGTGCAGTTTATTACTGAAGAAATCACGCCGAAGTGCAAACTGTGATCCTTATTTGCACTTCTGCAAATAAAGGAGAATCTTGCATAGTTGATAAAAGATTCCACACGAGATCAAGGTCGTTAATACGTGGAGCAAAACTTCTTTATGATAGTCACCAAAGGGCTCCTGAGCCCTTCTGCAGAGTTGCACATACTTTGTTAAAATTTAGGAATGATATTGCGGGGTTTTGATTTCCAGATGCTACGGGAAGAAGATCAAAGTTAATCCTCTGTGTTAATGGGTAACCAGTAATATGTTATGTGCAAGTGACTTCTGAATGTGTGAGCACATGAGAGAAATCACAGCAACAGGTGGCTGAAGTCATCAGATTTCCCTGTGTTGCAGGGGAGGAAGAGAAGGTCTCTGCCTTTGAAAGGCAGAGAGGATGCACAGCTACTCCTGCAGGTCTTCACATTTGGAATATTGGTGTTTTGTCTAATCTGTAGGGTTTTGCTTCTCGGACTTGAAAACAACCTGTTATTTCACTTTGCTCTTCTATTTAAGTGGGTGTTTGTAGAAGGCATTTGGATGGTGTGTGTACTTGATGCATAGATACCAAGGTGACAGGAGCTCCAGAAATTGAAGTTACTCAAGCTATTAAGTTACAGGATGAGCAGAGCAAAAAGGCCAGTATAACAAAGTAGAATCTAGCCACTGAGGATTAAAAAAAACCCCAAACAAACCAAAACATATTATTGAAATGTTTCATTCCCCCTTCTTCTTCCCGTTATAAATCTTCCTTCTCTGACATGCGTAGTTATCTGTGTCCTAGATGGCAGGTTTGATGTTCAAAGTTCCTGTGAAGTTTGTTTTCAAACAAAACCGAGGCAGTCCCTGCAAGACAAACTATTTTGATTTGGATTTACAAATATTTTCTAACTTGAAAGTAATATTTTTAAAGGTTCAGGCAGTTGAGCAATGAAAACTAAAACTGTGTCAGGTTGATTTAGAGATGCTTTTTCTCTGACAGCATGCTTGCAATGTACACAGCTGAATTCTGGTCACTCCCTTAGAGAAGTTAAGTTCTGTGTCAGTTTTCCCGCTTGAAAATACCACTTTATTTAGGAGCATTCAGTAAAATTTGGGGATCTTGATGGACAATCTGTCACGCTGTTTTTCCTGACTTGGTCTCCTTACCAGAATTTTGCAAGGCTTGTCCTTAGGCTGCTATTCCTCCCAGTGCTTGACCCTTATTAGAGTTTCCTTAACATAACAAATGGCTGGGAATCGTCCGTGTACTATGTGTCTTTCTCCTGGTCTAAAATCTGTTTTGTGTGTCTAATTGTCTTTATGTGGTGTCTCTGGTTCCTGGACCTGAAACCATCCATCATCCACTGTCATTTTGGAAGCAGCATCGCTCTCCAAGAACTTGTATCAGCTAAAAAATCAAACAGTTCTGATGCGGTTCTGATGCTGCCTGCTGCTACTGCCTTTTTAGCTGTTCCTCAGTCCCTCTCCTTTGTCTTGGGGGTGAGCAGTCAATGGGGATAAAAACCCCCTAGTTGTGAAAGAAAGCTGAGGGTCCGAGTTTGCTCCCTCCACAGGGTGGGCTGTCTGAGCAGAAGGCGGCACAAGGGGAAAGCCTGTCCGATTGGCTTCCGCAGAGGGCTGTTATCCCTTCTGACGCTTTTTTCATTTGGTTGATTTGAAGCAGCAGCATATTTGGTAATTTAAACCCTGTCTCTTGGGATTAAGAGTGCAGTTACACTTGCAACAGCTGCCTGCCTATATTTTACCCGCTACAGGAAAAGAACAGGCTGCTCCTCCTACTCTTCCTCCTGATTTTTATCTAGTATTGTTGCTTCCCTCCCTCTCTTTGTTTCTCTTTCTGACCTCCTCACAGCTCCACGCCGCTCCACTCCATGCTTGCTTCGTCTCTTGAGAAGACCACAGCTGAGTTTCCTAGCACATCCCCAGGAGATTTGCTTTCCTGAGCCAACATCAGGCAAAGAGGACAGAAGGCAAAGGCAGGGGGGGCGGGTGGGGGAAGCCGAAAGTGAGCCAAGGCATTGCTGGCAACCCATGTCTCGGTGCTAAACCCACTGCTTTGAGAGAGAGACCCGGCAGGGGAGGGACTCTGTTTTGTAGAGCAGAGAAGGAGAAAAGAAACTTGAAACTTGGCTTCCTTTGTGGCATCTCTGTGTCCTGAACATCCCCTCCCTACCCTGCTGTTTGTTAAATGAAAGCACGTGAAGAACATGAGGTTTCCTGCTTGAGAGGGAGGGCAGTACTGGACTGGGTGAGGGAGGAGGAAGGCAAGTTGTAGTTTTGTTGGTGTGGTTTACACCGAGATCGGAGCTAGTGTGCCTGTGGGTGGGAGCAGAAAGAGAAAGGGCATCTGATGCCAGCTGCCAATATGACAGAAACCCTGCAGCTCCCAGCACTGCAAGTCCCAGAGCAGCAGGTGGTGGAGGGTGGCCCTGCCTGGTCCAGTTCGTCCACCCCAACCCTGCGCAGGAAGCGCTTCAAGATGAGGCGGATGAAGAATGTGCAGGAGCAGAGCCTGGAGGCCGACAGGTATCAGGATACTGCTTCCTCCAGCAAGGAATACCTGCAGCTCCCATCCATTGAAATCACCCCCTCCAGTGATGAGGACACTCCCTGGTCCAACTGCTCCACACCCAGTGCCTCCCCGCGGCGCAAGCGCTTCCTCCTTCGGAAGTGGCTGCGTGTGAGAGAGAAGAAGGAGTACAGTGAGAGCAGGTATGTTTTTGGCCACTTTCCCTTCCGTGCTTCCAAGAAGAGCCTGTCTGCAAAAGGTAGGGAGGGTCTGTTGTTCCCCTAGAGATCTCTGTGTACTTCTTGTTGGGACTTTGTCCTCACCTCGTGAGTGGAATGGGTAACGTAGTTGTAACCAGATGTGCCGATGCCGGACCAAATGGCAGAATCCTTACGTGCAAACAGCAGGTATGTTAGAAATGGTCGTGCTAGGATCTGTCCTTGTGCGTGGTCCTCTGCGTACCTTCTACAGGTAACACAGCCAGTGAAAAGAACTTCTGAGGGAGGCTGTCCTGAAAGTATCAGTGATGAGACTTAACTTCATTAAGATGTCCTGAGGAGACCCCTCGGAGATAGGAGGTGACCTCTCACTTGGGATTACCAGGACAGAAAGTGATGATGACCAACCTTTATCAGCATTTTTTTTTGGTAATGTTCATTCCTAATGCTGAGGTGTTCTCTGAAATCCTTAGTCCAGTAGCTGGTACTGGGAGAATGTGAAGAAAGAGAGAGAAACAAAGGAGCCTTGTGTCTGGTAGCTGGGTCTCCATGTCAAGATGTCTGGGTTCGGTTCTTGGCTGCTTTCCGGACTTGAAAGTCGCTCTGTCCTTCGGCTCGAAAGGGGACTAATTGTTCATACAGACCTCCAAGAGCCTGTCAACACGGAAAATGAATCCCCTGGAAGTTATTGTGTGGCCATACAAAGAACAAGCTATACCTCTGTAACCCTTTGCAGGTGCAATCAGGGCCTGCAACACGCGTGTCAGAGTGGAACGATCTACCTTCCCTGAAGGCCAGAAATACACAAGATACTTGAGAAGTTTCTCCAAGAAATTAGTGCATTATAAACCCTTATACCAGCTTAATGTGGGCTATTTTTTTTTTGTTGCTCTGCAACTCCCATGCAGCCTATGTGTGGGTTTATGCCTGAAAGTATGTACTGCACTTCCATAAAAAACCTCCTCTCGTACTGTTTCTGCACCCAAAGTACTAGGTTGACTTACTGACTGCAGCGTTGCTTCTTTATAGGACAGATTTTTTCTTCTACTAATATCCACTCCAATCAAGTGGATCATTAAGACATTTCTGCCTTAACCCTGGTTCTGTTTGTAAAGCAGTGACTGGAAATGAGCTGGTGGTTGGTGGATTAGGTGGCATTAGCATACTGAAGTCAGCATGGCACCTCCTTTCTTGTGTAGTAGGCTCCAGATCTATCCCTTATGCAATGGGATATTTTCAGGATATTTTCAAATTGATCTTTTCCTGTTCTGGTCCAGAGCAAAAAGAAAAACCAGTTTGCCAGCCGCTTTGTTTTGAGCCTCTGGGCTTGCAGAGTGCAGAGATGATCGTTGGGCTTTCGCAACTCAGAAGGCACGGAAACAACACAGGATCTGTGAGGGGTTAATCACAGAAAGAGTCATGAACCCTAAAGGTTTTTGTGGCATTAGTTGGAAAGACTGGCAGCTAGCACTGTGGGGCAAACATCACTGTGCCCTGAGGCCGTTACGTAAGAACCCTGTTCTAAAATAGCAGGGCAGGAAGTTGGCTTTCTGTAAAGTGAATAAATACTGCCTGTGTATCTTCCCCTACTTCAGACGTGGTCATGGAGAGCACTGGCCCTTTCTTGCTGCTGCTGTATTATGATGTTCCTGTTTGTACCAGATGCTAGTAATGTCATTTACCGCCGCGTTCATTTAAGGGCAAGAGGAACTGCTGTACTAGAGCGAAGGCTGAAGGGCTTCATCCAGTGTTTTTTTCCCACCCAGCTCTGTCCATCAGGGTGATGGAGCTTGAAGTGTCCAGCTGGTTAACGGTGATGCTGTTGTAACAGGGATTCTCAATGTGGTCAGTGTGCCACACATCTGCCAGGAGTGCTGGTACGCTATTAGCTGCTAAGGTTCCCGAATTTCACCAGGTAAAGGGGGCAGCCGACAGCATGTGGTTCGCCCTAGGGAAATGCATGCAGTTTTCTTCCAGTCACTCCCTCTTTCTAGTTAAACTGTTATCGAGTAACTTGAATTAGGGTTTTTTTTGGAGTCCGGTAACCTTTACCCCATTACGTAGCCAACTATCTGCCCGTTAGTAGGCAGGCTTTTCCCAGGAGAGCTGGTGGCTGAGAGCAAACTGCACCAGCTGACTTCTTCCAGTGATGTGTGTGTTGCTTGCATGCCCCTGAGCAAGAGCAATAGCTCTGTGACCATTAGCATACAGTAAGCATCCAAGTGAATAAACAAATGCTTTTAGGACTCAAAGGCTGCCTGTAATGCTCCTGGTCTGATGAAGGCTGGCTGCTTTTCTCATCCAGAGACTCCAGCCTATCAAACATTCTGTAGCACTGCTTAGTTGTTAACAGCCTGGATAATTTTGAGGTTTGTTTACCTGCTGGTTCTCTAAAAGCTGTTAGGTGGCTGATAGAGCAGAAGGCAGGCTGTTTATTTCTTTTCATTAAACAGCTGAGATGGCGTGGAAGAGCCTTGCTTGCCTATGACACCGTTTTGTTCAAGGTGAAAGAGCAGGGCGAAGCCATTTCTCAGGGGTAGGAGTTTTCCTCTAACTTGTCCTTGTACGAAAGCTTGAGGACCCAAACTACAAGTTTGGTGCTCTAGGGGCCTATACAGATGATAAATAGGATGATTGTATAACGGATGCAGACAGCATCTTCCCTATATTCCTCATCCATCATTTACTACCCACGTAATGATAGAAGTTATTTACCTGCATACAGCTTTATGAAGTATGAACTGCGCACACATTTTTTTATTAAGATGTGATGATGTGCCTTTCCTCCCAGGTCAGGAGATGCAATCTGTCAGCATTTTGCTATGCATGTAATGAGCATGCATTATTGATGTGGGGATGTGAGAGTGTATCTGCTTTAATTTATTATTCACTACTTAAAGCCACCCTTGCTAGTAATCTCTGGAACTGCGTGTGATTCTTGATGTGTAAGGCAAAAACTGCTGAGAGAGTAGATCACTGGGGCTTAAAGGGCTGCTCTCATTTCGGCCGAAAATCACTGTCGGAATGAGACCCTGCGCTTCCAGCCTTGCATTGGGCAGAAGCTGAGAGTAAATAGGTGGGCCCTGCACTATCACAGCCTGATTTAGGTTCCTGCGTGAATGCTCAAGAACAGTATGTAAGTAATAGCCGAGCTATAGTAAATATTTTGTTTTTCAACAGTTTCCTGTGAGGTGTTCATGCTGAGCAAAGATTGTACTAGTGGTGATCTGAACATGCTCCCCTGCTGTGGGAAGAAATAAGCCAGAATGCCGAGGATGGTAAAAGGTTTGAATCATCTTCTTCCCGTTGTTATTCCTTGCTGAATTTGCTCTCGCTGGAGGTCCTGGCAGCTGTTGTGTCCCCATGCCTACAGTCCCTTCCCAGAGCTCCCTTTGCCCCCCGCTCTCCAGGTTCACCTGGTTTGTTTTCTGCTAGCGCTTGTCCAAAAGTTAAACTTGATCAATCACAGCACCAGAGTAGTTAATAATGACATTTAAAATGTTGGTGCTCCAAAAATTTGTTCATTTTGTTGGATCAATGGGAAATAGATGATCTTATAGTTGTTGACTTTGCTAAAGATGAATGTACCATGTACATAGAAAAGGCTCTAGAGCCTCTCACATAATGGAAATGTAACCAAAGAAGACTATGGTCTTGAGATATTACCAGTGGCAGTATTTACTAACTTGGCAAATGGGTTGCAATTTGTCACGTTCTACTTGCAGCTGGAGTTGGTTAATTGAGGTTTTTAAGAAAACAAATGTTAGACATGGTGTGTTTTGAAGTGTAGGGGGATGTTGGCAGAAATAATTGTTACACGTTTTAATACCATTCTAAGTTGTTAGAATACATCTCTCCTTGTTAGTCTTCAAAATGATTGTGAAAACTTTGCTTCCATTTTCTCTAGAAATCAATGTGAGTGATACGTCGATATCCTTATGCATTCAATTTGGGACTGGAATACATACTTGGGTATTTAGCTGGCATCCGTGCTGGTTTGCATCTTCCAAGCAAAACCGGAAAGTGTGATTGTTGCTCAAATGATACAGAGCTGCTTTCACCGCAGAATTGGCTCTTATTTTTCTTCAGTATGCAGAAGTCTTACAAATAGTGCAAAACTGTGGGTTTTTCTGTCTCCACAGTCAAGTAAAGTGGGGGGTGTGTGATCAGAACGCCTGTTGTTCAGTCAGCAGAAAAATGCGGGTTTTTGTACTGGGGGTACCTGGGTAAATCGGTTGGGAGCAGTGAGGTGGAGAAGTGGTGGAAGTTGACTCTTCGAAGATGCAATGGTTCAAAGGCATGGTTAATCTGTACTCAAAACTTCATCAGCTACCAAGGTAATAAGTAATGTTATGAGTCTGCGTGAGAATTGAGGACGAACCGCAGGGTGCAAGCCTTAAAGTGATGTTCAGTGCCTCTGAAGTTATAAGAGAGAAAGTGGCACACTGTGTACCCAAAGATTTAACCCTGTCCAAGTTGAACTATAAAATTGTTGTGCTTTAGAGTAAGATAAGCTTGTTTTGCTGATTTCCTGAGATTTTTAACCAGCTATGGGCCTTCTCTGGATACAGGACTGATATGACTGTATCTAAAAGCTTCCCCCATATTACTCTTCAGTACAAATCACACCTTTCTTGTATCTTTGTATTATTTCCAATATAACAGTAACTTGTTATGCTGTCTCAAAGGAATGCTGTCATCTTACAAGCAAGTCAACCTACAATGGACTGAAAAGCGTAATAAACCAGTAGGCTATGCATTTCAACCACTCTGTACATTTTAGGGAATTGAGCAGCTGCACTGCCTACTGTTCAGATTGCCGAAATGATTTTCTTTGTGTGAAAAGCTCGCAAGCTTTTGCAAAGCTTCCATACCAAACTCTGTTGTGGTGCAACGTCGCTCATGTTGAATACAATCAAATAGACAAGTGGGTAAAAATGAATTTCTCTCTCCTGGTCTGAGTTTGTTTCATTTCTTGTAATCTTGGGTTCCCTGGTGACAAGGGGGTAAGGTGGTGTGTTGCCATAATTCCGTTAAATTTTAAACCTCAATTGGAAGGACTTTCTGAAAGAGAAATTTAATGATGGTGGGAAGGTCTAAGGTTCATCTTGTGTAGCTGTTGAGAAGTGAACTGTCACATGCTGTTACCAGCATTGCAGGTGCTGTTGTTGGGCTGTGATCTATCGGGAATTCTCCTTGGGTGAGTTGTGTTCTATCTGCTTGATCTGGATTGAAACGGAAAAGTCTTGTGGGAGGCTTTTTATGAAGAAACCAGTAATTATTAGAAATAGTCCCTGCTATGATTTCTCTTATCAAAAGGGTGATAATTTCTTTGAATTAGGAGGGACAGTGTGGTTCCTTTTGCGTTCTTTCCAAACCAGTTCACTGGGCCATAATTAAGCTCAGAAGTGCAGGGAAGATGTTTATTTGCTTTTTGGAGTAAATTGTTCTTACCCAGCTGTTGATTTATAGCTTGAAGCAATATGGAATTTTTATTCTCTGATTGTTCTTTCTACAGTGAGACACTTAGGAAAAGAGTGACTAAGTATGTGGGTGTGGGAGCAGAAAATGAAATGTCCCCTTGCTGAGAGGCTTTTGTAAAAATGTTTACCTGTCTTGGCTCTGATGGTAAAACTCTATACTGTGCAATGGGAAAACAAGCAAAGCACGCTCTGTGGAATTGTATGTGCCCACACAAGAGGCATGCCTATGATTTCTGTGCAAGCATATACTTAAAATCTGCAGCTGCAAGTCACATATACTGTGAGTTTTGTGGTTTTGTGTGTCCAACCTCAAAGGCTGATTTCTGTATTATTTGTTTGAGGATTTTGTAAATTCTCAGTGCTTTCTTCAAGCTTCACCCTGCTCTCCTTTCTGTTTTGTTAAAATAAGGAGCAGTTTTCTGCCTCATGTTCTGAACAAGTAGCAAAAAATCACGGACAGTGCCAGCTGCGTCTCTTGCCGCAGAGGTACTGGGTGGTTCTAGTTCTTCCCCGCCTGTTTGGCTGTATTTTGTCATTCCTTGCAAGTATGAAGACAAGACGACAGACAAACTTCTAAACCTTTCCCAGGATTTGTGATTCGGGTGGGTTTGACGCTGTATTTGTATTTCTGTGCCTTTGGGCAATGTGATGCGCGGATCTGTGTACGGTACAGTAGAAGCAAGCGTGCGTATGTTCGCTGGCTTGACTGGGACAGCTCAGGTCGTAGCAGCGGTGAAGCCGCAGCAGTTTTGGCACAGCCTGTGTGCTCAGGCCGGTGTACCTGGCATCCCAGGCCGGACTGGGCAGTTTGTGCTCAAGCTGCGTTGCCACAACTCCATAGCCGGTGGTAGCCAGGCGAAGCAGATGAAATCTAGCCTGGGAATTTGTGCTCTTTGTGCCGCAATCTGTTACCTGAAGGCAGAATCAGATGTATGTATTGTTCAGGAGGGAAGCTTTTGCAAAGAAATGAAGCTATAGATAGGAGAAGCAGAAACTCTGAGTGCCTGGAGCAGGCGGAGGCTGCTGGAAGGGACTAAGGCGAGCTCCATACAATAGATGTGTACGGAAGAAAATCTTGCCCAAACCACCTATTTGAAAGAAGAGAGTGACATCTTGTGGGCTCAGCATGCAATTCTCACCAGAAATTCAGTGTTGGCCACTTCGTCCCTTAGTAAGAATTTAAGTGCTGCTGTGTCCTGCTGCTTACAAGTTGGGGTGTATCGGCATGCAGCAGTTGGGTGGTTGAATGTTAAGCGGTAAGAAGCTGTTCTGGGGTGGCATGATGAAACTCTGTGTATAGGCAATGTGTAAGGTCACTTCTGTATTTCAGAGAGTTCTTAGGAAAGCCTCACAAAGTGGCTTCAGACCAGTCATTCCTGTTGAAAATCAGATATGAACTTACTGCCTTCTGTTTTCCATTTGTGCCCCTAAATACGAAGCATGAACCTTGCATTTTTCTTGGTCTGGCTTTAAACCAGAGTGTTTCACAGGGACTTATACCAACCTGTCTAATTGCTTCTGTTTCCCATCTCGTTGCAGCAGCCAGCAGAGCAGCCAGCAGAGCAGCCACGATGATGACTCCTCCCGATTCTTGAGCCCTCATATGCGTGAGGACAGGTGAGCTTGTGGCTAAATTGGGGGAATGCCTGGAACGCCTTGGTGAAATTACACGGGCTGGGATGGTTGAGGTCCTTATTTATTTCTCCTGTATTTCTCAGAGTACATTGTACATTGGTTTTATCCAGGTGTAAAAAAAGATGCGTTTTTTAAATCTACTTAAAGGTAGGGCTTGTGGGACAGATGCATCCAGCTGCTGAAGTGGCCTGCATCTCCTTTTGAGACTCCTTTCCCAAAACTGTAGTTGGCGTAGATAGTTTCACCAACTTGCTGTGTATTCACGATAAGCAGCTCTGATCCTTGAAAATACACAAGGGAATTTTTGTACGTGGTTCTTGTCCTCAGCAAAGACAACACTGAACTTAGTCGTGGTTTGCTTTTGATGTGGTCTAACAGTCCTGAGGTATCTAGAGCTCATGTGTAGCAGCTGGGTGAGAACTGCAATGAAGTTCTAGAAGAAACTGAAGTTTCTTGTACTTCAGGTTGATTAATGACTGCTTCAAATTGCAGCATTGGCACTAAAGCTGCTGAAAAATGAATGCTTATTTTTGTGCTTGATTTATTATTGTTGCTTTGCTCAGAGCCACATGATAAAGAGTTTTGCTGTGTCTTGTAGTTTTATCTTTTGAGCCTGAATCTGCCTCATTTTCTTCTGCTTTGTGTGAACTATGAGCCCTGAGCTGCTACCACCGTTCTGTCCCAGCTCTGCTCCTGCAAGCCTGTTTCCCTACTAACATCCTCGGGTCCAGCATTGCATCTGGACTTCGGTTTTCCGAAATTCCCATTATTTTGTTACTGCGTTGGACAGTGGAGTTATGTTGCTTTGTACTTAGCAGATCTTGTGACTGGGGGTTTTAATGAGCACACAAGAGGGCATATGATGAGTTTGGGAACTGCTTCCTTTGTGCTACTGTGTAGTGGATTACAGGAGGCATCTAATGTGGCATCATCCACCCCGTGTGCTTGTATCTGGGCACGGTCCCTCAGAAGTGCATCGTTTAAGGTCTGTGTCTCACTTATTTCACATAAGCTGTCTCTGAAGTCTTCCTAATAACTGTGTGGTATGGCAAATGCTCAGCAAACTCACACTCCCCACTATGATGTCAAAAGCCAACGGATTGAGTAAGAACTGAGTAGGTATCTGAGGAATTGACTCACTTGGGAGAACATCCTGACCCTGAAGAGCTAATTAATATCCCAACAGAGTTTGGCTTGGGATTAGCACTTGGTAGTTGTAGCTAACCTTTTCTTCCATATGTTTTGCTCCAATTACCAGTCTCTCTGGTGCTGCAGAGCCTGCCATAATTGACTACTGAGGAGTGGTGTTTGCAACCAGGAAATAAAGAATCTGACAGCAAAGCAAATGGGTGCTTAGGTCGTAACTGGGCTCCCTCTATCTAATGGGTGCTGTTTTACCATTTGATTTGGGATTTCATAGGTTAAACAGGGTTAGGCCTCGTTAATGTTCAGATGAGGTATTTCTGGCGTAGCAAGAAGGGAATCATTTGGAAGCGCTGCCTGTTTCAGATGTAGACTAAACTGGCGCCTTCAGACTGTGCCGAGAGTATCTTCCTGGCCAAAGGGTCACGTTTAGGTGCAGCACAAGCAGACCTCAGACCTATTTATGCAAAGCCAAGGTTAAGTTGAGCCTACTAACCTCTCTTACTTGGGACCTGCAACATGCCTGCTGCCTAGATTTAGTGATAAGTAACTTGTGTTTTTGGGGAGCATAGTGATCCTAAAATAATCCATATGAGGGCTAGTAAATCGCCTTTGCCACTGTTTTTGTCTCCTCGTTTGCTAATGTAACTGCATCAGGCTCCACTGGTATAATCTTCTTTTGGACACCAGTGGCTTGTGCTTAGGAAACTTAACAAAAAAATAACTCCAATATGTTTTGAGTTTCATGTAAGATGTGAAGCCGGACGTGAATTAGTGAGAAGGCTAACAAAGCCTTCCAGAGTTTGCTATTTACTATTTCTGTTAATGAAGGGGTTTTTTGAGACTTCTTGAATCTGCTAGCCTCTTGAAAATGGAATGAAGAGGGTCTTTCTTGCTGCTCTTACGGTGGTATATTTGAGCACTAGAAAAGGTCCTCTGCCCACAGGTTTGGAGCTCTCTGTTTCTCTTAAAAGGACTTACAGGCAGTTCTGTTCACTTGATCAACCAACTATCGTACAGCAGCTCTTGAAAAAAAGAAAGCCAAACAAAACTGCAACCACGCAGGGTTCCAGCAGTCCTGTGAGCTCTGACAAAAGCTGAACGGAGTGGCGCAGAAGAGGGGAGAGCAAAAAAATCATGTGGTATGTACTGAAAGGTGCACCTTTTCTTGGCGTGCTGCCTCTCATCTCACGGGCAGAGAGCAAGTGAGGATCTTACCCACCTCGGCACATTTGGGAAAATGCTGAAAGGGATGCTGAGTTGCTAAGTCGACTGTGGGTTGAAAAAAAAGAGAGGAATCTGTAGCAGAGGATGGCTGGAATCTGGACTAGGCATAGCCAAGGTCTTAACGGGAGAAGGTGGTAGCAGAGGATGCTGCTAGCGGAGTTAACTTCTCAGTGGTGGCTTGTCAAGGACCACGCTCCAACCCTCGGGTCTTTTCAGAGAAGACTGAGGATTCTGGCCTGCTGCTGGCAGATGAATTCAGCACTCTCTAGCAATTCTTTTTCTTGAGGTGTGGGTGTTGCGAAGTGGCTGCCATGGTCCAGAACCCACGCCCTGAGAAGGTGTCCTGCAGCACAGCAGTGAAGCAGGTCTGCCACCTGCATGTATCTTCTCTGAGGAAACGGCTCTCCTTCTGCAAAGTCATGTAAGTTGTCATGTCTCTGTGCCTGGTTCTTTATTCCGAGAAAGGAGCCTATACAGATTTTATTTTGTCTTGGGGTAACTATGTGTGTTATGGGTATTTCTAGAGACACAGAAGGGAGAAGTTAGTGGAACAGGCTAGAAAGAGCCAGGTTTTGTATAAGCTCAGTTCCCTGCGCTCCGCCTGCGTGAGTTTGGTTGAGCCATTTCATGTTGCTATTTATGAAATAAGTTTTACCTCACAGGGAAAAAAAAAAAAGGTGGAGAATTAAGTCTGAGGTGCTCAGATGCCGAAACATCACAATTGTAAATGCAGAAAGATAGTGTGCTGCGTTACTTAGTGTCTGAATAATTGTGCTTGCGATAGCAGCTTGACTTAATTTCGAGAGTGGGTAAGGTTGGGATGGAGACAGCCAGAGGTTTGGGTGAGGTGTGTGCACATGGACCCCATAATCACTGCAACAAGACAAGGTTATGTGTGAATTAGCTTGAGCTTTATCTATGTTAAGTCCAAGTTCATGAGTCTGTTTCTACTTGGCCCAAGGATTTGTTCTTTGTCCTGACACTGAGGGACCCATCAGGTTTAGGATGCTGAGTATCTTAATTGAGAGTAAAAGTTAAGCTACTGAAACAGAGGGAAAACTAAGTCCTTAGGCTCATACTCAGTCTAAGGAGGAGACAAAGTGGTGAAGAGAGGAGGTGAGCATGGAAAGTACGTGTATGACAAGCAATAGGCTACAGGGGAGTGGAGGGGAGAGAAGTGACTCGAGTTTACAAGAGATCGTGCAGGGAGTGACTGCTCTAGCATGTATATTGCAGACTTCTAAAGGAAATCCTGAGGTGTACAACACATCTCTTATGGTGGGGATGCCTTTTTAAGCTGGGGTATGGCCTGGGGTGCATCTAGGGACTATACCTGTCCTTCCAATTCTATCGCATGTGCCTAAACTTGTAAGGGTCTGAGAGTTTTAACTGTACTAGTGATCTTTCTTCTTCTTGATAACACTTCAGAAACGAACTGGTGCTAGAAATCAGTGTGGGGATTCCTCAGAAAAAGCACCGTGTGGGCAATACCTCTTTGTCTCCCTGTCAGAGAAGCCCACCTTTCTTCATGCTGGGAACATTTTAATGGAAATATCATCGAAAGCCGAGATGTACCTATGAGTCATGTCATGAATGTGCCTGGCCTCTGCAAAGAAAAGCTCTGAAAGTACATTGTGCCTTGCTTCCATCTTAGGTGGTGTGACTGAGTAAAACAAAGGTGGTGTTAAAATGTGATGGGATGGTGCACAGCTCTCCAGGTCCCCTTTTTTTGATCTCCCTTGTGAAGTGAAGGGGATGTTTGGGGAAACAGCTGAGCAAACACCAAAAAAGTACATCTCAAAATATCGTTCTGGAGTTCTGTGTTACTTTTTCAGTTTCTCTTCTGACCCATTCCCTCCCCCTGCCCCAGACAGAATAGCTGCAAATCTAGCTTATGTGTTACTGAAATCTTTTATTAATATTCATTATTTTCATACAGCAATGCCTAGGAACCCTCGTCATAGTCTGGGACCTGTTATGCTGTTAAAGTGGAAGCAAAAGTGACTTTAGCTGCACAGAACTCCAACCGTAAATCTCAGCCAACAGTCAGTTGACAGACAAATCGTACAGGAGAATGGGACTTGTCCTTGAGCTTCTCTGTGGCCTTTGGAGCCAAAAAGCCAGTTCAAAAGGGGTATTTCTCTCTTCAGAATATTTCCTGGGAGGTGGAAATGACGCCTGTGACACTTAATAATCAACAATAAAAGACTAAAATGTGATATCAAACAGGCATCCCAGCTGAAGAGGGGACAATACAGGGCCTCAGCTTGTGCTACTGTTGAAAAGTCAAGTTAGCAGATGAAACTGCTGATCCTGGTGTCCATAAGGAGTACGGAGCATCTTTCTCACCATCCTTAGTACAGGGCTTTGCAATTCCAAGCGTTGGAGTCAGAAGGGTCTCTCAAGGTTTCAATAGTAACTGCTCTGCAGCTTTGATCTGCCTCAGTTGGTAATAAGAGCTCTAAACTTTCAGGCTTTACCTAACAATCCTGGAGATGAGGTAGAGCGAAATCTCCTAATTTATAGCGACTTGTTTGACATGCAGTGGGCATAGAAAAGAAGATAAATCCTCATCTGACTGGGTGGAGAAGTATTGCAGGGATAAGCAAGTTAAAACCAATTTGTTGAGCCGATAAATTGACAGACGGGACTGGCATGTGTTGAAGGGCAAAACCTGAAGGCTTATTTTCTTTACAGCATTTTTTTTTCTAGCTCTCCCACCTCAGTATTTTGAGAATCTGGGACCATAGTATATATCTAAATCAGAGCTGCATTGCTGCTCGCCGCCCTGGCTTTGTAGCTGGTTGCTTAGGGAGGCGGGATGCGCGGGGAGGCTGATCGTTCTGCCGAAGCCCCAGCCTGCAGCTGGAGGAGAAAGCGCTGCTGACCCATGGTGCTGCCTCAGCTTCCCCCGAGACGCTGCCGGGTTATACGAGTGCTGGAAGGGCATCTGGGAAATGGCTTTTTTTCAGCTTGAATGCGTGTACTTCTGCCCTTATAGAGACCTTTACAGGCCCTTGTTTAGGGCGCAGCCATCAGCTGTTTCTGAAACCCAGCTGCGCAGTGCAGGATGTTTCTTTTCTATAGGGATAGCAGAACTCCCCCGAAATCTAAGGGCACTCCTCTGAGCTGGGAACTCGAGTTATTTTGGGTTCGCTTGGAGAAACATCCTCCTACTCTAAGGCAGCAGCTATCTGTTGTACCAATTGTCCTTAGTGGGAATCCCTGAACAAATCAGCTTTTTCCTAACTTTACAGTCAGCACATAACACTTCAGCATGGCCTCTTCCATGCTTTTAGTGCTGTATGTCTTTTGGAGTATGCAAGTCTTTGTAATGGTTATCTTGGAAAACATATGAGTTTTTACACTTTATGGTTGGCTTTCTAAATTGGGAAATACTGAGCATTCGAAGTAAGTTGTAATACAAAATAAACAGAAACAACATGGGCCATGAAGGAGGGGAGCTAGATGGTGATGGTAAGCACGTACTTAATTCTTGCTCCATTCCGTGGCTGTGGGATATAAGATGCTGTTTCGAAACACAGTGCACAAAGAACTCCTTAATGTAAGTAGTAGTTAAATGTTATTTTATAGAGAGATACCTGTAACTTGGTGTTTCACCTGACTCTTTTTACATGGCTCCTCTCCACCCTGAGGTTCTAACTCCGTTTAGCAGAGCATTGGACAAAGTAAGAGGAGCTCATCTGTGTATCCGTGGGAAGAAGTGTTAATTGGTGCTGGTTTTCGGTGGGAGAAGGGGGGTCAGACTGCACCATTTCCCAGTGGATCGGAGAGTTCTGGCAGAAAAGGCAAAGAGCAGAAAGAGTTCCTTGTAATGGGGTCAGCTGGGCTTGGAACATCCTCCTATGGGCTCTACCCCTGCAAGCCCTACTCAGGACTTCCATCCGAGCTAGAGACCCGTGATTTTCACCAAGAAGAAAATGAGTTGTGATGTTGATGCTCAGACCAGTTTTTCTCCCTGTTTCAGGAGGCTTGGGAAAAGCTGTGTTAGCTTCTGCCTGGTAATGGACTGTCTATTTGAAGAGAAATGGTAGTTGGTTAATTCCA
This sequence comes from Pampusana beccarii, assembly GCA_013399365.1. Classification (NCBI taxonomy): domain Eukaryota; kingdom Metazoa; phylum Chordata; class Aves; order Columbiformes; family Columbidae; genus Pampusana; species Pampusana beccarii. Next base: position 182,833 of record VWYH01000905.1, read on the forward strand.
GCCTTGAGAATTCCATTCCGGTAATTATTAACATCACTCTTTTTGTTTCAATAGAGAATTCTGAATTTTCTTGGATTTTTTGCATCTTATCCCATAGTATCCCATAGCAGCAGCGTATCTGGCAGAGGCTTAAAGGCAGCTGCGCCTTTAAAATTGCATTGCCTGTGATGGAAGAAATCCGAGAGCAGAGAAAGGAGAGCAGTGTCTCCAGTGCAGATCAAGCCCTTTGGAGATCTCTCCATAGCTCTGCCATCTCAGCAGCCCCGCTCGCTGCTCGCGCTCTCTGGGGCCGAACCGCAGTGACTACAATCGTACCAATACAAGAACTGTGTCAGTGGTGGCATTGCATCTTCCCACCGGGGATCCTGAGCTCACCGCTTTGTGCTGCTTTTTCCCCAGAACTACTGTGCGTGTGTAAACAAGCTGGGATTCTGCCCTCTCTTAATTCAACCGTGTTCTGCTCCCTTGCTGCTGAAGTGACGTTTCCTCAGATTGCTGGGGTGCACGTTTGCTCTCGGACAGCCTTCCTTCCCCATTGCTGCAGATGACTGTAACCGTGTGAGTGCTGACTGACCTCTGCATTTCTTCTTTTCCTTCTCTTTCCTTCTTGTGTTGGGTTTTTTTTTTTCTCCTATCCATTTCTTTCTTGGCCTTTGCGGAGTATTTCTTGTGCATTTTGGTGATAAGATGGCAGCATGTGTCTCCCCACCACAGCGTGCATCGTAACAAGGTCAGGCACTGTGATTGTACTAAACAAGCTCTGAGTCCCTCTGCTTTTTTCCCCTGTTCTCCTGCAAGTTTAACCTTATACTTAAGCCTTCTCTGCTGCTTGTTTTCCCTTCCCTCTGAAGTACCCTGGCCCAAATCTTTGTAGTATGCTAAGTGCTTTATCTTCCCAACCCATTTCTCGTGTTTAAATGGCTGGCCATATATCATGTGGGCCTGCCTGAGGGGTATGGGTGTAACAGTTTCTAGCATTCTAAGATTTCCTTACATCTCTGCGCTGGAAAAGAGTCTTTGCTTCAGGCTTAGGCGTGTAAGTATTCTGACATGTACATGGGATGCTTTGTGCAGCACCTGCCGTGTCAGTGCACTCAAACCAGCAACCTTTATTCCGCGTTCCCAATGAGGCGTAGCTCTGTCTGTGATGCTGTGGGACAACAGGCGTGCTTGCAGCCCGCCACCCTTCGTTCTATTCTGTCGTTGGTGCCACTTGGACTGGAAAATGCCTCAAACATGCAAGAGGTGGCGAGTGACTGGAGCTGAGAGGCTCCTGCTGTTGATGCGAAATGGCTCTCTATCTGCATACTGGAAGCTTGTGTTTAAGACCTGGGTCTTCAGCCTGTGCTTTAGCGACTTTTCTTTTGTCTCAGGTTTCAGAAATGAAGGATCCAGGACCTTTTTCTCCCTCTCATGAATTGGCAGTGATTTCTATAGGGGTTTTATTCTTCAAGCCAGAATATTGTGGTGCATGTTCTCGTTACAAGGTTATCACCATTTATGTGCAATGTAGGAGGTTGGTTTTCTTGGCCAGGATATAGGGTATCACATTAGACACCCCACAGGTCCAGATGAGTACAGAAAGCTTTGTTTCTCTGGTGTGCTACCTATGTGTGTCTACAGATTATCCTTTAGGAAGTGCCAGCCCAAAGACTGAAGGTTGTTGGACTCTTCCAGGTAAAGATTTAGCTCAACGTGTTCGAAATATTTTAAGTTACAAAGCATCCAAAGTGTCTTGGCTGTTCGGCACTTTAAAGTGCTCTGATTTTGAGCGAGCAGATGTTCAGCATTATCCCGAGTGAAAATCTAGTCGGTGTATTGGGCTATGATGTGACGTGACTGACTTCATACCACGAGTTATTTCAGAATATCTTGACCTAAATGTTTTCGCTCTCCCTTCCAAGAACGTGCATGCCCTGACAAGCACTGCATTCACATAGCTCACAAAGAAATGGCTTGCAGGCGCTTTCTGTTCCATATACAGTGTGACTACAGCTCCCATGATGCCAAGAGTGCGAAATGCATATTTTCTTTCTGGAAATGAAGTCTCACGTGATTTCCCAGCTGCTGCAGCAAAGAGGGAGTTCCTTCTGAGATTGCTTTTTTCCTGGGTAAATGGAGGTGTGCCCTAGCTTGCAGATGCTGTGACTGCGTGCCGTTTTCTCTGACAGCACAGGCTGTAGAGCTGCAGAACGCTGCTGACTTCAGGAAAGATTCAGGAGCGTATCCCGCTGGCACATTTCCCTGGGGATCTGTACACTAAGGTGCAGAACAGTTAAACGATCTGTTCCCCTTACATTCTGGCATTCTTTGTACAAGTTCTATTCCTCTCCCCATAACGCTGCTTGATTTGCTTCTCGTTCTCCCTCCCACTAGCTCTGTTACTAACAGGTTTTGTTTTGCATGCATGTTTGAGAGGCATGGGTTGTTGGTTTTTTTTTGCTGCTTCTCAGACTCCTGCAGAATTTCTTGTCATGCAGGGGAATCAAACTGCAGCTGAAGTGGTGCCTCGCAGGTAGCACACGTTGCCTTCTGTGCCTTTTCTAGTGAACTAATCTGAGCCGTCCAGGCCTGTTGCCACTGTGTGGGTATGTGAATAAGGGATTTTTTCGGTTACCGTGAATCTTTGAGAGGTGAGTCTGCTCTGGTTAGTGTGCAGCTTGAATGATGGGCAGCAAAGCCACAATTATCTATCTACACAGAGGATGCTCCAGTGGCTGCGAGTTGTGACCGTGTGTGACTATTTGAAGGGGCAGTGACACTTGCAGGTAGTGTTTGTAACAAGCAATGTCTTCTAATTTGTAATATATCTTTTTGGAGGCAATTACAAGCTAAAACCCCAAGCTAATGTAACTATTGCTGTAGCTATTTATAGAGCTTTCAATTCTTAGCCAGCCCTCAAGTGTGTCATAGTGAGTTGTTCCCTTCTGAGAAGTGGACTTCCTCAGGAGATGTTTCCTGTTAGCTTTTAAGTTCGGGAGCTATTGCACCCTGCTGGAACTCCAGATAACCTCCGCTGTAATGAGACTGCAATGTAAAAATCCCACTTTACAAAAAATCGCAAAGTCAGGCTTTACTGGTTCTCTAGCTTAGGATTTGCCGAAGGTCCTTCATGATGCTGTGGGTTTTTTCCTCACGCTGCTGTGAACACTTGTAGTAAAATGGACACAAGTGAGTAACCTGCTGTTAGGGGACTTCAGTGGCTCCAGAAAAAAGGGGTTGAGGAGTAGATTGTCCACAGTGGTGCAGTTGCTGTTTGTGTAGCGTTGTGTCCGCACTGGATGTCTTATCGTTGCTTTTCAGACTCCTGTTATCCGTGTTATAGCCAAGGAGGCATTTGGGAACCCATCTCGTGTGCAGCAAGGATGGCAGTTTTTACCTTAGTGTAACTAACTGGGGTGGTGTAGTGGTATTTTTCCTACGTGGTGTTGGATTGGGTATGCTGGAGCTACATGATATCCACATCAATGCTTGAGGTGGAAAAATGCACGTGTTCATAAGATGGGCTTTATGTCCTTGATCAGCTTGAGATTGGTGTATTTGAATATGCTGAGTAAAAAGGTGAATTGTGGCAGCCTTGATTTCTGTAAGCAGAAGCCTGCATGAATGCATCGTGACAAATACATACCAGCAACATACGTTTTCCTGTATGCCAAGACAGGACTTGGCAGGGGTGTGCTCAGTGTACATTGTATACTGCTGGCCCTTTTTAGAGGTGACGCGAGTGCTTGTTTTCTGTCTGTGGACTGCTGGGCCCTCTTTACTTTTTACATCACGCATCTGCGTGATAGTGACATCTCATATATTCCAGTGCATACTAATGGCAGGACCGCAAAATACTTGATGTAATCAAGCCCAGTGGGTCTGCTCTATGGGATTGTATCTGTGTATGATGCCTGTTTGTAAGAGAATAGTAGCAGCATGGTTTTGCAGAGATTACATAGCTGCCCTCCAGTGTGTGTAAACTGTTTAGGGCGTTGTAAATCATTTGCTGGTGCCCTGGTCTCGTGTGCTACACTGCGGTGCCTGCCGTGTGCCTCAGCACAGTGTGCTGCGCTCCTGGATGAATAAGCACTTTCAAGCACTGATGTTTCTAGCCCTCAGAGGCTCTTAATTTGACCGAGCCCTGCAGTGTTTTTTCTACCTCCCTCCCTCCTCCCTCCCAGCCAGGATTGCTCATGTCTGTCTGGTTTGCCGGGGCCGGAGTGCTCTGAGCAGCAGCGTTCAGCGGTTCCCGGGCTGGCCGGCTAATAGGCTCCCGACTGATTTACTGTAGTAAAGTAGGGCAGGAGGAGCCAGCAGGGAGATGCGGGGTGATGAATGGGGTGGTGTGAAGTCACTCTGCTCCGCCAATCAGGGCCGCAGCAGCTACGGGTGCCTCTTGATGCTGGGACAAATTTTACCTTAGATGATGATTTGATGTTTTCAGTCTGAGCTGAGAGTGTGCACCAAATAGTTCCTAGGTTAGGCCCAGTCATTTGAGTGTTGCTCGGAGGTGAGTGTTCTCGGCAGGGCGCAGATGACTACCCTCCACCTTGCGTTTTTCTCTGCACGTGTAAATCTTTTAAACGGTCTGTCTGCAGTATGTTTATTTTGCACCATTGCTTTTCAACTTGTCTGGCTGAGCCCTTTCACTCTTTTCTTTTAGAAACTGCCTCTTCCTTTCCTACTTCTGCTCTCCTCATGTCTGATCTCTCTACCTGTGCACTGCCCAGAACCCACTTGCTTTCTTCCTTTCTCCTGATTCCTAAAGTACCTACCCGGGGGGCTGGTTGTGTCACTCTCTCCCTAGAGCAAGAAGGAGCAGCATGTCCAGAAGGTGGTTTGCTTGCCTGCTCCCTGCAGAAGCTCAGACTTAAAAAAGAAGCTGGGAGGAGGGTCCTTTGTGTTCCTCAGCATCCTGCTAGGCCTGGGGTGCTGGCTGGGGAGGAGCTGTGGGGATGGCAGTGACTAAGGTCAAGTGACTAAATTGGGACCATCTGCCCGAGATGCTTGTTCTGCCCATCTATGGGGGCAGGAGGGGAAAACTTGGCACTAGCTTATAAGTGACTTCTCATCCTTCTGTCAAGTTGTTGCTCTTCTCTTGTTCATCCTCTTTTGACTTTGCCTTTCTCTCCCCTCCCTTCTCCAATGCTCTTGTTTACTGATAGGCCAAGCAGAAAACATGGAGACGTCTGATATGGCGACAGCAAAGGTAGGATGGAAATGCTGCCGGCCTCATTGTGCGTAAGTGGTTTCGCTTGGCAACTTCTTACTTTCTCTCTTGCCCTTTTTACTTTCTCCCGACCCTTTTCCCTGGCACTGGGAGTTGATAGTAGTGCTGGGATTGTTGATGATGATGGGGCTCAGGTTCTGGGAGGGAGCAACATTGTGGCCACAGTCTCTACACGTTGCTTTTCTTGTAAGATTTGAGCAAATCTTGCCGTGCTGATGCTCTAGGCAAAGGTGTGGGGCGGCTGGTAGAGAATTGGAGGAGCGTGCATTGCTGTCGGTGGCAATTTTGTTCGTGGAGCCGGGATGCTGGCCGAAGCCTGCTTCACTGTATGAGAAAATGACACTAGAGGGTGCTTTAGGGGCAGCTTTCCCACCCCTGCGTGAGCAGAAATGCCTTTTGGCAGCGTTATTTCTGGTTTTTTTGGAAAGGATCTCAGGGGAGTGCCGAGTGAGAAAGTAATTCTAGCTTGTAGACGCATCCGCCCTTTTCTGTGAGCCTTCTCTGTTGCCTGTGCTGCTTGCTCTTCCCAGGCCGTAGGGTCTGCTTTGCTGTGCGCTGGCAGGCTTGGAAATGGGTGAGGATGGAACTGGATGGGTGCAGACAGGCTTGTGAGGTAGAAATGGGAATGTATACCGTGCATGGCTTCAGCATGGGCCCGTGCCAGCTGGGAAGCACAAGGCTGTCTCACCACGGAATGGCTGTGCCTCGTGGCAGGGACCGCCGGTGATGTCTTCATAGCAAATGGTTTGTTTTCCAGCATGAACCTGCCACCAGCGTGACTTCCCTTGGCATCAGAACAAGGTTGAAGTGCAGGCAGTGTGTCTGCAAAACGTATCTTTTGCCGTTAGCTCAGCAGGGTCCGAAATGAAGCATGGTTGAAATGAGCCGTAGCTTGGAAAGAGCAGGAAAATGGCATTGGGAGTTATGAAACTTGTGCTTTTGAGCTTGCCCTGCGCCGGGTGCTGTAGCATGGCGATACGGCCTGCTGTGCGCCAGCAAGTCACTGTTCTACCTGCGGGTGCAAGTCCAGGGTTTAAAAAACCCTTGTGGTGCAATGGTAGGGCTCTTTTATGTCTCAGCTAGAATTCAGGTTGAGTTTGAGTTCTCATTTTTCATGTACCTTTTTGCTAAATCCCGTACACTTTCCAGTTCAATTTCCCAGAAGCCTGGGTGATGCTGGTGAACAGCTGCCCTGTTTTGCCCTGCGACTGGGTTGCATGTCAGTGCAGGTTTTGAGTTTTGAATGGCTGACAAAAAATTGTCTTAAGTACTTCTGAATAAATGTTGCTTTGTCAAGGTGAAATCGTCCTCACTATCGTGTTTGCTCAACCGCTTGTTACTACAAAGCCACCTAGAATGGGAGCTAGTTGAAAATTACACTCCAGTTATAACTGTTGTGGCATTTTGGGGAACTCTGGCTTTTCTGTGTTGAAAAACAGACGTTTTCAAAGGCAAAACCAGCAAAGTCACTTTAAAAATTGTTTTGTCTGTACCAGGTTTTTTTATGGTTTCATGCTTTTAATGACCTACAGTGTTCAAGCACCATCTTAGTGCAAAAGTACTGAAGGCTTAATCTTTCCAGGAAAATGCATCATGAGTGAAGAATTGAGTCTAGCTTGAACCTTCTAAACCAGATATCTTGGGAATGACTTCTGATGTAAACACAGCTGGAATGTGCACAGGTTTATTTGGACTTGGATCATGACAAGTGCTGATGCTTAGTCCCCTATTCTTTTTTGAAACCCAAATGGTTTTCCATTATTTTTAAAATTTTCTCTCCCGAGTTTGAGTCAGTTACCCATGTATGGCTGGTTTGGAGCCTCCAAGGGTTGCTCTTCATTTTGCTTAATTTCTGCTGGGGTTAACCTGGGCCCTGGGCTAGCAACAAACTTCTGAGCAGGTTTAACAGATTCATTTTCCTGAGGTGATGCCAAAAGCGGTCGTGGAATGTCATATCAGGATGTCACTTCCACGGCTACTCTCCATTGTGTTGCACTGTTGCTTCCTTTTCTGCTGGGGCACCTTTTAGGGTATCTCAAGAACTGGCATTTCCTGAGATGCCGAAGAACGGTTCCGTATTTAGCACATTGAAAATAGAGCGGGGTGCAGCTTTTACTATTTTGAAGCCTGTGCTTTTAATCCCAGGGTAAACAGTCATTAATTTTCATCTTGAGGCTTTTCAGAACTCTCGGTGCAATTAGAAAACCGCTTGTCCCTTGTATGCTATGGGGCACCTTGCTGTGGGATGGTGACGTGGTGCGGTGTCACCCCGTAGCTTTGATTACACGCTGCCCTGCTGAAAGGATGAACCCTGATGGCTTTGTCCCTGCTCCTTGCTGAGTGCCAAGGGGAAAAGTAGTTAAAGAGCCAAAAAACCACCATAGCACCCATGAGAATCTAGAATGTGTCTTTGGGAAAGCGTGAATCACTTTCCAGGTAATCACTGGTGGAAATGAGGAATATCAATCAGCGAACTGCCTCTCATTCGCTGGCCACTGAAAGGTTCTTGTTCTCTATACAAGTACATACATGGGAAGTCCTCGGATCTTTTAGGGTGTGGGGGGCAGATATTTAAGCACCTGGTTTACTAGTTCCATCTTGAAGGAAATGTGTTCCTCTTAGAGCTGTAATGGGAATGATGAGCAAAGCCAGAAAAGATGCCTATTTATGTACCGTAGAGGTTTTTCCTGGAGATTATTTCCTTGGCTTTTATTAGATAGCACTTGCTCAGCCTGGGATTGCTTGGAGAAATATGTTTAAGGGGAAAATGACAAGAGATTAAGGTAAAATAGCTGGTATGTGAGTTAAATAAGGTTAAATATTAAATACTGTTGTATGACACTTCTGTAATTGCCTCTGTGCTTCCAGTTTTCATGCAGGCCCTGATGAGGGAGGTGGCAAAATGCTGCATGCGATTTGCCTGTTTCTTGTGGTCTGACCAGAAGGCCAGAGAACACCAAGGCATAATTCAGTTCTGGCTGGCACCTCGTACAGATGTTCCCCTGTGCAGAGGACACGTCAAGCGCTGTCGCATCTGCACGGTACCATTTAGTATTTCTTTCATCCAAGCTGAAAGTCAGCAAAAAAAAAATAAACTCCCCAAACAACTCTGGTTTTGTGTATTACAGCCCTGACTCTTTTTAGTTCATGTGGCCTTGGCGGTTTATAGTTACAGGTCAAGAAAACATCCGGTCTTTTTTTTTCTAACTCTTTTTTTTCCTTGCTATTCAATGGTCTGTTTTCAGTTTGAGAAAGTTTTGCGCGGCTTTTACTTTGTTGCTGTTTTTAGCGTTTGTGTGCGCTGCTCGACTTCCTCATCCTGGCTGGAGATGGGAGCCACCAGAACCCGCAGGGGAGGCCTCTGTGTTCATGGTATTCTTGCTCTGGACCAGAAGTACTGAAAATGTCACTGGGCCAGCATCCAAATGGTCTTGTTTAATCCTTTCCGAAGTTTATGGGAATTTTGCCTGGCAGGGAGGGACAGAGGATGAGGGCGGACAACAGGCACCATGTAAATTTGCCTTTTTATTTATTATTTATGCTTAGCAAATGATGTACCTAGTATTAAAAATGGAGACCAGTTTCCCAAACGCAACTCTATTGCAACAAGCGAGTTTTTTTACTTAATTTTCCCTTTCTACCCACAAAAATCTATGAATATCTGACCTAACACCCATGTATAAAGGGCGGTCATTGGTGAAAATTTACATATGGCTCTGTAAATAGGTCAAACCAAAAGAGTACAAAGGAGGAGATTGGTATGGGAAGAAATAATGAAAAAATACTGGGTTGAGGTGGGGAAAAAAGGTGATCCGATGATTTGAGGTATAAAAGGGAGCTGAGAACAGAACACAGCACTGCAAGATGTGAAGGCAGTCAACAAAAGTGGTACGAAATAGCTGATGGAGGAGGTATATAAAATAGAAAAGGAAATAAGAGCAGGTGTAGAGATAAGGGGGCTGTTTAGGAAGAGGGTGAAGAGACCGTTTTGCTATGGGCACAGAGGTGGCAGTGAACAGAGGGCCAGGGAGGAGAGGCCGTGGTAGGCGAGATATGAAGGAGACAATGTTATTATGGAGTTTTCAGGGGTTTGTGATAGCTCACGTTGGCCAAAACCCACCCGCTCTGAAAACAAACTAAAAGGAAAATCAATGTTTATGCTTTTATTGGCATTTTTTACTATATGTGTGGAAAAATAAAAGCATTTTTACCCAAATAACAATGGACTGAGAAAGCTCTTTTGTATGCAAAACATGATCAAAGAAAATGGCACTTGTATTGACATTTTTACAATTGAAAATGGTCTGTCATTGATGCTTATTACAACCATGGGTGGGTGAAAAGATGTGGATTATAGGACTTCACCCATTTTCAGAGCAGAGGTCCATAGCAGAGCCAGAAATGGGTCTGGATCTCACAAGCCACAGTTCTAGCTGTGCTTTTTCTGTTTTCCCATTTTCCAGTTTTGTGGGATGGATGCTCAGGATGGAGTAGGTAGATAATTTATCCGGAATTCAACTTGCATGTGACTTCTAAGTATTCTTAGCACTGCGGAGGTGGACAGGGTGGCTGTGCATAGCCTGTCTCTCTTGATATCTACATATGCTCTTTTGTTACCTTATTTAAATATTAATATACATTTTTTTTTTCCTTCTGCCTGGAGTGATTATGTGCAGAGGACAGAGAAGAAGGAGAGGGCTTGTCCATTAGCTGACACAGGTGGGCCAGTCCGGTGAACGTGGAATTGAGACTGCGCCTGCCGGCTGGCTGCTTAAACAGACCCTGTCTTCTTCCGAGTGTTCTATCTCCTTTGATAATTTCCTAACTCTCACATTATTTAAAAAAAGTCCATGACTGCTTATCTCTTAATACCTTTCTTGCCCGAGCTTTGATTTTTAAACATGTGACTCTGCAGCATTAGTTTGTCCCAGATTTGCCAAGCTTGCAGGTCTCCTGACCCATTTTACAGCATTGTGATTTGCTTCCCTCCTTGACAACCTGCAGGCCACAGATTGCAAAGCATCTCATGGAGAAAAGTTGAGTCCAAGCCAGGCATCCAATATAGGTTGGACCTGATGAGGGCTGAATCTGGGATTATGCGGACTGAGATTCGAATGTGGCTTTCCCCTGCGGTGTGTTACGTGGAAATGCGTGTGCCCAGCTTTGTGGCAATTAGTGCTTTTTGTCTAGGAATAACCAAGAAGGTATGTTGCAAAGTTCATGTTGGAAACAATTCTCAAAGCAGGTGTTTCAAGTCTCTCTGCCTACCATGGGGCACTCCTGCAGGGTATTGTCCGTTGCTTTCCTACAGAGATGTAGTTTTATACTATTGCCTTCTGCAGCAGGCACTCAAGCGTGATGGTGTTTAATAATGAAGCAGAGAGTGCACCATGTCACAAGCGTTTGGGAAGCTATTTGGAAGGGGTTAGCACTGTGCTGAGATTTCCCTTTGTGACTCAACTCCCCAGAAGGACATTTCAGTTGTTGTACAGTTTCTGGAACTTCAGCCCCGCTGCAAAGATCCTGTTTCCTTTTACCTGCCCTGGAATGACCAAAGCCCAACAGAAGTGATTTCCTGCTCAATACAGAACTGGAACTTTGCTTCTGTCCCTCTGTTCAGAATTTGGGAGAATCAGAACAAAACATCTGGTACCTTTAATAAGCAAAATATGAAAGTGGAGGAGCACATTTTATTACTTTCCAAAGGTGATGTGGGCATCACAGTCTCACTGTTTCTTTCAGTAATGAGGATAAATTTCACAGGAAGCTCTGTCAACCAGAACAGACTTGAACTCCCTCCCTGTCCACTGGGAGAGGAACAGAATGAAGGTGGTGACTTTATGCATTAAGATTTTGTATCTTTCCACACAGAGATGTCAACCACAGTTGTTGAGATGGCCGGGGGTGGTGGGTGAATATACGTCAACCTTGATTTTGGGGGCAAAAGAATAACAAATAGCACAAAAAACCCCACTTGAAGCCAGTGCAATCTTTTAATTTTCACATAGCTGCTTGCTGTCTTTTCTCAACTGTCACTGAAACTGCAGCATCCCTCGCAGGGTTGATAAGCAAGACTCTGTCCCAAGACCAAAGCTGTGTAGTGCTCTCTGTATGCAGAGCGTGTGTGTTCACCTATGCCCAGTCCCAAGCTTCACTATTTTAAGTACTCCAGGTGCTCCTTTACCAAGAAATAATTAAACTACAGGTGCTGTGAAAAACAATGCCATGTTCCTTATGTATTTAGATCCTTTAAGATAAATAGAAGCATTCCCAGAAACGGTGTAGGGTATTGTGATGCAATAACTGGCACTTCTTTCCCAGTTTGGGTATGCTGTGCCCATGGCCCAGCCCTGTGAGCTTTGATGCAGGAGATCTTTATTATATGGTGTAAGGGACAAGAAGTCTTGATTGCAATGTGATAAATAATGCTATATGGCTGCCTCTCCTGTTGTGTTTGTGCAAATGCTGGCAGTGTGTGTCATGAGAAGAAAATATTCTCTACTTCAGTTCCAGTGCAGGAACTTGTCTCCTGCCTCTGAAAATTTCAGTTTCAATTAAGCACTTCCGTCACTTTGTTAATCAGCCTTAATGATGCTCTGCACTCGGCGCGCTGGGTTAATGAATTCCCCGTGCAAAGACCTAGAGGGAGCCCTGGGGGGGGCCCGCTGTGACTGCCCGAACATGTGAAGCGGGGAGGGCGGAGAGGAGCGGAGAGGAGAGGAAAGGAGAGGAGGGGACGGCGCCTTCCCCCGGCCGTGGCTCCGTGCCCGAGGGAGCCGCTGGCCCGGGCCGGAGCATCGCTGCGGCGGCGGGCGGGGGCCGGGGCCGGGNGAGCGGGCCGGCTCAGCCCCTGGCGCTGTTAGTGCGGGGAGCCCTGTGCCTCTCGGCGGGGGTCTGGGGGGGCGCCGGGGGCGGGCGGCGGCTGCACCCCGCCGCGGGGGGCTCTGTGCATGGGGCTCGGCGCTCCCCGGGGGACGCTCGCCGGCCGGGTCTCCTTCAATATGTCCTGGGACCTCTGGAGCTGTCAGTGGGCAGACAAGGACGCGGGCATCGGATTATCGTGACTGTACTAATGAAAGGGTTCAAGCTCGCCTGGTAAGCAGAGCGCTGGGGAAAAGGGGGCGACGCGATCTTTCTCTTTCCCGAAATCTCCGTCCTTCCCAGCCCCGCTGCCGCCGCAGCAGCGAGCGCAGCGCTGCCGGCGGGGGGGGCGGCGGGGCCGGCGCAGGGAAGGGAAGAGAAGGGATGGGATGCGCTCCGCTAAGTTGGCCGGTGCCTGCGCTGCAAAGCGCGGGTCACTGCAGCACCGCCGAGGGGACATCGGTGCGGGCTGCGGCTCGGAGGGAACCGCCGGGGAAGTCATCGGGAAGAGATGCAATGACGGGCCGTTCCTGTCCGGGCATCTCTGCATCAGGGCTGTGATGCCGTGAGCCTCCCTCTGGTCTGGCTGCATCTTCCTCCCTGCTGCCGCCACCCCTTCTCCTCCTCTCCCCGGCTTTCGCTGTGGTTGTGCGTGAATTTGCATCTGTGTGTGCACGCACATAACATCCGCGCACCTGAGCGCCTGGGCTCGGTAACTGTTTGCGTACAGAGAAAATAAGTACGTGCTTTTTTATTTTTCTGTGAAGAAAGGTAGAGAAAATGTTTTGAATCTTATGTGCATGGAATGGCTCCTGCTTAGCTTGTGCTTTAAATAGCTGCTTTTGGGGATGCACCTTATCGGCGTGTTTGTGTAATAATGTATTAGAGCTGGGAGTCGAGGGAACTAACAGCTGCCCTGAAGGTACCAAAGTGCTCATTAATGCTTTGATTGTTCCTGGGGTGTTTTGTGGGGAAAACTCTAGGTTTGGGCAAGTGGGCAGTGAAAGAAAACGTTGTGTGAGTGAAAGTCGATCAAAGAAGCTGTTTCTGTATCTGGAATGTTTGCACGTAAATATTTTTGTTGGTTAAGTTTGTATTTTATATGGGAGGTAAATAAATAGGGCTGTAATATACATGGAGGCAATTATGTACATAATGCACCTAGTATAAACTTGGCCAGCAAAGATTTATATAAAATTGGGAGTATATCAAAACGGTTTTAAATCTTTAGTATGTCAAAACTACTTAGTTAGAATAAATGGGTTTGAATTATTGTGGTGAAATTGATTTAATCGGAACTTTGTTAGACAGGAATGGTTCCATAGTTAGTAGTGAAATGTGACTTTGTAATTTGGACAAGAGTAATGTGAAGGCTTGTTTCTTTTTCTTAATCCTTTTTTTTTCTGTAATGAAAAAGGAAGTAATCATAGAAATAACAACCTCCCTCTCAAGTGTGCTGTTTTGCATCAGTATGAATTTAGTGCTCTGAGATTCTTGCCTGCAAAGTGCGAGAAAACAGTGAAGTTATTTTTCATTTGTTGTTTTGTTTATTGTCACTATTTTTAGGGTTTTTTTCTGTGTAAAAATTAAAAGCACCACAGCATGGCATTAGGAGGCATCTTGTACTGGGCCCCAGGGGACGTACTGGAGCCAGGGATGACTCAATAGGTCATCTCTTTTTCTAATTTCTGTAATTTTGTCTTTTCTTTCATTATACTGAGAGCCTTTGAGATTTTCCTATGCGTATATGGCCACGTGTAACATAGACTGTACAAACGATATAGCCATTAGCATTAGAAATCTTAAATGATTTTTGTTTCTCCTTTTTTTTTAAGCCCAACTCTTGCACTGATTTGCTGCTTTACGTGGTATGCAGTTGGGCTGATGAGTTGCATAATAGCTTAGCGTACTACCGGGAGAGCAAAGCATGTGTTAGAAATGCCGGGATCATGTGTATCTGCAATAACATGGCACCCTACTGCAATCGTTTCTGTCCTTACCCACGAGCAACACCGGACGCTTTTGTTAATCGTGCAGTCGGAGCGCTTCTGCGTGGCCAGCCCTATCGCAGCATTCGTAACAGTGAAAACTGGAGCCGGTCTGTTAATTTTGTCAGACTTCAGAGCTAAGCAAGCGAGGCTGGTCGATTCAGGAGCCGGATGGGGACATAAGAAGATTAGTCATGTGCTGGGTGACACACTAGCGGTGTTTCGGTAGGTGACGCTCTTCCCTCTGAGTTTTCTCCGTCGCAGGCTCCTGGCAGGGACCTGGGGACACTGGGTGGTCCTGGCTGGGGGTGCGATAAGGGTCCTGAGCATGGGCTCTTCTGGAAACACTGGCAGGGTGCTAAGCAAGCCCTCCTTGAGCTACCTCTTCAGCATCCCCCCTTCATCTTCCTCTGAATCCCAAAGAGAAACAAGTCAAATATTCTGATTGCTTGCCTTGTTTAATAAAAATATACAGTATTTTGGATCTTTGCAGGCGTGATTCAGTTCTCGCTGTAGGATGTTTACAGGCAGTTTTATTTATTTGATTGTGCTGAAATACCCAGGTACAGAAGGGTGAGTTAAGGATGTTATTTCAAGCCCTGTTTCACCTAAGTATATGTGTTTGTCTCTACTGGCCTGATTGGTATGGTTCTAGAGGAACATGGATCTGAGTACAGAACACAGAGTTCCCTGCTCTTTGCTGTCCGTCGAACTTGGTCTGGGTGCTTTAATGTGGGCTGTACAGCCTCCAATATTTGCAATGAAATGGCTTTACAGGATTAGTATTTGTCTAAAGAAAAAAACGTGTCAGATGCGTGGCGTACAGACAGATCTTTTGGTTCTGGCTGTAGAAGTGGTGATCCCAGTTCTAGATGGCACTGCTGGGGTTAATGCACATTTCCTTATGGAGCGTTCTCAGCAAAACACATGATTTCTTTCTGTACCAGGAAGGGCAGTAGCACAGGGACAGAATGCTGTCAGCAGGAGCAGCCCTCTCAGGCCCTTAGGAAGAGGACTTGCTCTTGCCCGTTTTTAGACCACCGTTCACTTGACACTGCTCGACTGCACAAAATAATATAATGCATTTTATGGGGGAACTCCTGGTCATCTCTGAGTCTCGGTGCAAGCTTGCTTTGGGACAAGACAGTGTGCTGATCTCTAATACGATGTCACGCGTTTTTACAGTGCATCACCTAATTCTGCCCAAAATGATCTCATCACCATCTGGTATCGTATCGTGGCGTAGCTGCATACCCTGGACTCATTAGCTGGTCACAGTGTGCTGCAGTACAGCGAGTCCTGATGTGTGAGAGCTTCATGACATCAAAACATGACTCTATTAGATCGTGATGTAAGGTCCTGATGTGCCATCGCAGCATCGTAGTGTTCTGGTACAACGTCGTGCTATCAGAAATGGTACTGCAGTCCTCGGATACGTCATTATCATATGGTAACGTACATTTCCTTTGTTAGGGCCTACTATTTTGGTTTGATAGGTCATCTTCATGTCACAGTGTAAGATTTTAATATCAATTGCTTATGTCTTTATGTTGTATTGCGAGAGAGGACTTTCGCTTCCAGTCTTGCATCACCGTTATCTCACAGATCCTTGGGGACTGTGATGAGCCAGATCCCAAGCTTTACATTTCAGAAAGCCAGAAACGACAAGAGCAGGGCAGGCAGGCTGGCTTTCCCTCCCCTCGAGGGAGCATCCTTCCTCCTTAGGAGTTTTGGGGAGCTCATCCTCCAGCATAGATGGATACTAATTTGGATCTGTTATGAAAAACGAGAACGAAAGGACTGAAGAGTATTACAGGGGCAAAAGCAAGCTGGTAGCTGAACTTGCTATCTCATAAATGGGACGCTGAACAAAACACTGTTTATATGATTCTCTTTCTGCGTTGCTTGTGCTGCTTTGTTGATTGGAATATTTCTGAGCCACAGAACCTGCTATACGTAACCTACAGAGAAAATAAGGGCCAAAGGCTCTACCTAAAAATAAATCCGTAATTCATTTTTCTGCTAGTGCCTGTGGGTGAGAAAAAAACCTCTCAATGTTCCAACACCCTACTTATCTGAAGGAAGGATCTATTATATAGTTGTGGGGGTGGGATGGGAACTAGGTAGGGTTACAGAACAGCAAAGCTAAAATTAGAAGCCGTTTGATGTCAGGGAGCAGCGAAGATTAACATGAGGCGGTTTGAGTTCCGCGTGCTGTAAGGCTGCGACTCCAGGTCTCTGGGTTTGGACCAGGCTAATGATATTTGCTCTTCCCATTGATGTGCCGGTGTCTCGAGGCCACACGTACGTAGGAAGGGTGCAGGGTGTTCGTAAGCTGTCACACCAGCCCCGCACAGCTCTGTCCTTGCAGTCGAGTATCACAACTTCTTTGAAGGCTGAAATAACAGATTAGTGAAAAAGAGAAAGGAGGGATGTATTCTGCTTTCAGTTGCATAGCGTTTGTACTTGCTGTAATACAGAAAGGTGATAAACGTTGTTTGGGAGTCTTGCTTCCTTAGTTACATAGTGAAACAATGATGCCGTTTAAATCGCTTTCAGTTTCATATCCATACTGCAGAGCTACCGTGTGCAGTGAAAATGAACTTGGTTCTATTGCATTGCAGATGAAAGATGAATTTCCAACTCAATTCTCCCTCAGTTTTTCGGAGAAGGCTAGCAAAATTGTTCTGCTCAAGTTACATAATTGTGCTGTTGTGCATATCGTGCTGTTCGACCTTCACGTTCTAGGTTAAAATGTTATGTCTCAGTGTTCTTTCCTTCTCTGCCTTCATCGATTCTTCTGCATCTACATCTTTGTGCTTTTTATTCAAAAGGAAGAAATAGGTGCTGATAATCCTCCGCTAAAAAGCATCAGAGATGACCCACATACATATAAATAGGGCTCTAGCATTTTGGAAAGAAGATGCTTTCGCTCCTTATAAATTCTGCAAATGGATCTTAGGAATCAGAACGTTCCCGTTTGCTGTTGATGCGGTAGGGAAAGGAAATTATATTAATAGGCCGCTCGTCTCTCCCTGTATCCAGAATATTCTGAAGAATTTGGGTGACCTTCTGTCCATAAAGTACAGTTTCTATCCTTTCTCAACAGGAAGAAATGTTATCACGTTGTGTGAGGTGACCTGAAGAACAACTCTGAACAGTATCGGTAGTTTTATTTTGTAAATGTTTCGTAGTGATTAGCAGCGGGTTTTGTGCTAATTGATCTGGGCTTTTCGGTAGTGGGAAGCGATAGCAAGTAGTTAGGAGCCTAATCCAAGTGGACTAATGTAAAGGAAAAAACTTGGACACGATTCACTTGGCCCAACCGTGCTCGTAGGCACTAACTGAGCCAGAAATAGAACCAAGATGATTACCGGTTCTTGTCCTGGGCTGCACACTCCTACACTGAATTAATACCTTCAGTGGTAATATGGTACAAAGTACAAGTGAAGTGACTATTTTAGTTAAAAAAAAAAAAAAGAAATTACAGTGGAAGGCGACTATTTGACAAAGAACTGAGTCATGATGAAGCCCTTGATCTGACATTTGGTTTGCTGTACCTCTGTTTGATGACAGACTGGCAAAACTACCACTTTAGTCTTTTTTGTTTGTTATGTGGTGTGCTTTTGGCGTCAGTTTTTGATTTAAAACTGGATAAACATCCATCATTTTATCCTGAGGGTAAGCAGACAGAAGAATTCTTTGGCTTAGGGCACAAAGATGCTGATGCTGTGCTGGGCAGAGGTTGCTGCCAACACCCAGAATCTCTCCTTCACATCTCTCCTTGGGCTGTAGATTATTTTGGCTAATTGAATCCTAATCATTTGTTTTGCTCTAAAATTGCCTTCTCTGCTTATCAGATGGTAAAATAGTTTTGTTCTCTTTCTAGTCCTTCAGCAGCCTCACAAATGTCAAGTGAAGGGCAAACCAACTGGAACCGTTCTGGAATTCTACAGCCATTGCTTGCTAAGGGCCTTCACTTGAGATGAATGAGGCCGCAGTGAGGCTTCTCCAGAGATTCTCCTCCTCACGTATACAGCAGGAAAAAGCACGGAAAGAGGCAAATTCAGTCCAGAAGAGGCTGTAGATAAAATTTAGCAGATGCTGTTTTTTTTCTCTCGAAGTTTAACTGTGGAGCTGAGACTGTTGTGTGCTGTTTAACTGCTTGGTCCCTTCAAACGAGGAGGAAGGCTCTGGCTGTTGGAGCTGTAGGTCACGAGAGGCCAGTTTTATACCTGGATTTGTCATTGACCAGTTGTATTGTGATCTTGCCCTGCCTTGGTTTCCCTGTCTGCAAACCAGGCCATCCTACTCCTCTCTTCCTTCTCCCCTTGTGCTCCCTCTTACTGAAGCAGTTTGATATTTCCATGTGACGGTGCTAGAAGATGTACGTTCAACAGCGTTCCACAATTTGTAAGTGTGTGACTCACCCTGCACGTGTTAATAGTTCTATCCGACTTAGTGGAAACACTCACATACTTAAAATTTCTGCTTGATCAGGGCTATTCTCAGCAAGGGGCCACGGTCAAGGTCTGAAAGAGCCAAACGTTGCCATCAAAGCTCTTGTGGCGCGTTATGCAAGAGCCGTTCTATCCTGGTCAGGATCTCTTTTGCTTCATCACGTTTTGCTAACTGAAATTCCCCTTGGGAACGGGATTTTTCTTTGCTCTCTGTTCTAAACTAGTTAGTGGTGTTCCTTTAGTTGATGGAACAGCTGTTCCAGTGTTTATGCTTGAATCTTCCCTTGCATGCCTCTGATTTCAGTCCTGGGTAGAAAGTGCATCTTAACGGCAGGCTGCCATTGTTATTATAATTGATACTTATTATGAATAGTGACTGTTAATCTCAGTATTTTGAGTCTTGTGAAAGTAAACTATAGAAATTGAGGTATAATAGCAATAATAGTGTCCAAGTATAAAATAAGTTCAGGAAATGGAGGCACCCAAACAAATGCTGGAAGTAAATCAGTAGCTTTTCTTTTCCTTCCGTAACTTCTGCGGGCTTTTGCAGAGGTGCATGCTGAATACAAGATGGTGCAATGTTTTCTGAGCCTCTCCTTTACTAAAGTTCTCCGTTTGCCCAGCTTTAGATCTGTGCTGTTGATTATATTTTCCAGTGATTTCTTCCCCGTAACTGTTTTTCCTGGACAGAACGCTCTCCGTGGCGCTCTGTGGTCACAGCCAAGTGACCTGGGGGTAGATGCTCTGCTTTTTTTCAGCTAAAACAAGATGTAAAATGCTGCCATTCTCATTTGACAATGTCCCAGCTGCTCTGTGCATATGGCAAAGGAGCAGAGAAGGATGGATTTTTTATTTTTTTGTTAATTTTTAGGAGGGCGGGAGTGGAGATATATATTCGAGGTGCTTATTTTGAACCATTTTCAAACCACTTGGAAAATACCAGGTTTAGAAGAACGTGGCTTGACCACACCTAATTTCAGGCCTTGGAACTGGAAGAAGGAAAATGGAGGAGAAAGTGAGTTGAATTAAGACAACTTAGGAGGGAAAGAAGGAGGTATATATTCAAAGAATTTGGTAACAGAAAAAATATCCATATATGCATATAATATAAAGTAACAAATCAGCTGTGGAGGGAGGAGGAAGGATTTTTTATCTTTATCTTTAGTGTAAGAACAGCTCTCTTTAACTAGAATAATTCCTTTAATGAAATACTAATCAAACAAGCCTGTGTTTAAATGACTGGAGGAATAGACGGCGATTTGAGGATTCCAGAGAAATCGTTTGCCAAGGCCTCATCCCTTACTTGTGTGGTGATGACACATGAAGTGCTGTGAATTAAAAGGTTTGCACTGGAGACAGAGGCGTTTTAGAAAGCTGATGGAAAGTTAGAGCTGTAATTTTGGTGTATTTCTGACCCCGTAGGAATAGAAGTAAAGCAGCTATAGAAGAAGAGACCGATCATGCAGAGCAAATATTTCATCAGCTTCCATGAGATACGATTGATCAGACTCTGAATCACTTTAGTCCTTCCTTCTGCTAGAAGATGTTGCAAGAACATGTCTAATTTGCTTTATGCTCTTACCATGTGTACCATCGAGCCGTGCTGCTTATTTCCTTTCTCAGTTCTTTGAATTGCTGGACGTGACTTGGTGACCTCTGTTACACCTGTTCGGAGCAGGCGCAAAACCAAGGACAGCGGCAGGTTCTTCGTGCTTTGCCCAGAAGAGAATCAGTCACAGTCTGTTGATTTTTCTTGTGAGCCAGGTTTTTGTGTGTGTGTTTATGTACGGGTTGAATGAGTCACATTGCTACCTTCTGCATCTTATAACCTCTCTGTAGAAGGTGGCCTTCCCAAGAGTTTATATTTGGAAATAACCCATGTGTTGAAGGCAAACATTGCTCCTGTTGCTGGCTGTGTCGCCTGCTGTTGTATCAGGGAGGTAGATGGTTTGTGTTGTGTCTGATAAGGTTTAGAGGGGGTGCATAGTCCCTCTAGCTCAGCAAGATGAAGAGTTGGTGTGTAGAAATGACTAAAGCAGAGAAGAGTGCATTGTGGGAATGAGTTGCAGTTACAGATAACGGGGATGCTTAGGTCCGCGCCGACTGCTCCGGTCCTTTGTTGTCACAGAAGTACTCCCTGGTGCTTTTTACAGCGGGGAGAACAGGGATATTTAATAAAGCTCAGCTAAAGTGCCCCTGCAAAAATGTTTGGGATGCCAGGGATGTGCAACGCCGTGGAGAAGCTGTACCAGGGCAGCAGAACCAGCGGGTGAGAGCAGGAGAAGTCATCCTGACATTCCATAGCTGTCATCAGCGAGCAGAGCGAGGAGCAGCCAGGGTTAACTGAGCGCTAGTGATGTGGGCTACAGGGCATTCTTAAAGAGACAGTGGGTGCTTTTCTTTCTAGTGGGCAGCAGCCAGTTCAGATGCCAGCGCTGGGTAGCAAGTTGCAAAGAAGGCTTTGTTTCAGCCATGCCAAGCTGCTATCAGAGCGGGGAATCTTTTTGTCGACTGATTTCGAGAGCATAAAATGCATCGGAGCAGTAAGATTCTTGAATGGTTTAATGATTTCTCCGCCAGCGGAGTTGCTTCTGTCTGCAGTTTAAATGGTGGGTTCAGAATCGGAGAGCAGAGGAGCAGGGAAGACGCGCAGCTGCGCCCCAGGAAATGCGGTGTGGGAGCAGGTGGCGATGCGATCGTTCAGCTCCTCGGTTTTCAGGACTCCTTCCTGTGGATGCAGGTTCCTTTGTGTTTGCGCGAGTTTTGTGAGGTCAGGCGGTTCCTCAGGAAAAAGGATGCCCTGATGCACTGCAGGGTGGGATGGGGATCCCAGGGGCCTCGACTGAGAAACCTAAGTTGGGGTGGAAAGGCTGGAGGTGTGCGGGGAGAAGCTGAGCAGGACTCTTACGGAGCAATGTTCTGTTTTCATGGGAGTAGGGGCTCGACTGAGTAGCTTTTTGGTGTTCTTAGTGACTTTCTGGTGAGCCCAGCAGCAAATTACAGGAATCCGAGAGCATTCTGGAAGGAAAGGTCAAGCAAGGTTAAGAAAGTCAATCAGTGAGAATGGGGATGAATCTAATGGCATGATGTTTAACTCTGTCCTGAAGGGATAAGAAAAGGATGCGTAGATAGCGGAGACTGCACTTGTAATGATTCCACAGGGACCTGTAATTCATCGCTGATCTCCTGTTCCTGCTGTGTTCTTTGTGTGTGTGTGACAGCCTTCCCCGTCAACCTGTTGTTTTGCTTTTCTCTTCATCCTCTCTAAAACTGGGCACTGACCTTGCAGCTGGGGTGCGCTCGGGCCCGGCCGGTCGGAGCTGCCTCCCTTGGTCGCAGTCGGGTTTAAGATCAGTGCGGCCGCTCATCTCTGCGCCTTTCACTGCCCGGTTCAAGTCGTGCACTGCGAGCTGCTCAGGGTGAGGGCCCTGGCTGGCTGCAAGCGGCCCAGCCCTCTGCACGGTGCTATAAAGCACGCAAATACGGGAGTTGCTGTTATTAGCGCTCGATCTCAGAGACGTTCGTTAGCGTTATTGATATGCTGTTAGTCTTCATTTTTGAGTGCACTCCCTGCTGTATACTTTACCTGTCAGCATAGTGCAAGTGCTTCTGGGGTAAAATATGCACCAGCTTATCATCAGTGCACCAGAACAGAGCCTATACCGGTTTCAGAGGAAAAAAGAGATGAATTTAGTATCAAGTGGAAGTTAGTGGAGGACTTAAGGATATCTGAGTGTCTTTGTAATATATGATTAGAAGTTCAAGACAGAGAATTTGTGGGAGGGTCCGCTCAGCCGGCTTTTCTACTGCATCCTGAGCCGGTCACCTCCAAACCATTCCAGCTATTACCTGCCCGTCATCCATGATGCATTTGCTGTGTGCTCTCTGTCGTGACCAGGATGTGATGCCTGCTCATGTTGGGATGCGATTCTGTCGGTCTCAGCGCAGAGTGGAGCCTGCACTGGTTCCCCTTGTGCTGTCCGTCCTCCTCATCTTCAGAGATCGCACTGAATTAAAGAGGGCTAGAACTGCACTAAACATCCTCGTGGATAATACTGTTCGTGAACGTGATAGCTGTAGTTACCGCAGAGATCTCGGGCAGTTCCATATGTGGTGGCAGTGGTTGCTGAAGAAGCTGTCTAGGAAGACATAGACCACGCTAACAATTCTTGTCCTATGGGCTGTAGGCTCCAGCTCTCACTCAAACACTTGGTGATGCTGAGCCTGGCTCCCCGCAGTCTCTTCCCTACCATCAGCTCACCTTTCCTGCTTTGGCTTTCCCGTGGTGTTGAGGACAACAGGTAGGGCTCAGTTTCCTAGGGGAGGTGGGATCTCCTTCTGGTAAATGCCTTTAGTTCGGTGTGGTTTCTTTTGTGCAATTAAGGAGAGCTAATTAGCTCCTTTTAGTGCAGTCTCCTTGCAGAGGTAGCTGACCTCTTGTTAATCCTGGATTAAGTTCTTACTAAGAACTGGCTCTTTGTGTGTCCCAGTTAAGATGTTGACACTTTGTTCTCTCTCTCCTTGTTCTCCTCCTCCCCCTCTTCCTCCCCATGCCTTGGAGCACATGATTGCCTTCCTCCTCCATCCCCCACCGCAGCCGAAAATGCCATTGTCAGTTCAGACTACTCTAAAAACACTTCTGCTTAATCTGGTACCTGTCTAGGAGCCCATTTTCTGCAAGGGAGAGTTTAGGCAATGCTCCTCGTTGCTTGATAGGCTGAGAATACTGTGGGGTTTGAAGAGGAGCACCCGTTTTGTACGCTGGAGGCTGGAAGGATGTTCCATGGGCTGAGCAGGAGCTGGCGAACAGGACCACAAGTCCCAGTCGGAGAATTCAGCCTGTATGATGCTGTGCGTTCAAAAGCAGAGTCCATACATTCACAGTTAAAGGGGGTATCTAGGAGAAACGCAGCTTCTGTGCTCCAACAGTGCTACAAGCCAAAAAATTAAACGTGCAACATATTAATTACTACCCAGATGTGCCAGTTACCTGCTGCCGCTAATCCTGCTTGCAGATCTTGAGGTTGTAGCATTACACTGAGTTTTCCCTGAGGACGTGCCTTCCTGACGTTTCTAATACGTCTTTTTGAAGCCGGGGCCAGAAATTCTATTAAAGTATGTCTCCTGGTTCTGTTCTGAACTCAGCTGAAAAGCGGAGGTGTTGTGCAAAAGCTGTCTCAATGGCTTCAAGTTTTCAAAACAGATCAGATTAAAAGTGGACGAAGAATCATTGGGGAAGGGGACGTGAGAAACGTTAACGTGTGTTCTGATGCAGGCGTTCTTTGTTCGCAGGTTTTGCGGACAGACTTTTAAAGACTGCTGTTTGTTGCCGTATCACTCGTGTGGCTTACCGGGAGGGTAAGGTTGCTCTAGCTGAATACAGAGTTTATCTCAAATCCACTTGTTGCTCTGTTGGCCTTGACATTCAGGCACTGCACTCTCTTGCCCGTGTTCGTCGTCAGCCCTGGGCTTTTAATTACGTGGAC
The DNA here is from genome assembly GCA_013399365.1 of Pampusana beccarii. Taxonomy (NCBI): domain Eukaryota; kingdom Metazoa; phylum Chordata; class Aves; order Columbiformes; family Columbidae; genus Pampusana; species Pampusana beccarii. The sequence continues at coordinate 206,843 of VWYH01000905.1, forward strand.
AGTGCATCATTTCCTCTCGCCTGAGAGATGCAATACCCCTCAGTATGCTTGTGTTACAGCTCGGTCCGAGGCAGCAGAGCAGAAACCAGCCTTGCCCCTCACTCCTGCAATTCATAAATCTTTGAGAGCCATGAGAAAAAAGCACCAAAGGACCATTGCACTGGAGACAGCGGGTAGGAAAGTCTGTGTGTTATGTGCCATTTGCTTTAAATGCGCGTGTAAATTCACCTGTTCATCAACTTCTGTAAGCACTTGAACTTTCAATGGTCATATGTGAAAAGGAAAAGTCAAGGCGCAAATTATAGCGGCTCCGCTATCACCTTGGTTTTTCTGTCTGGAGAATGAGGTTCTGCTCTGTTTTTCATGCTGAGGTTTGTATTGGAGAAATACTTCAGTGGTTTTGGTGAGGACCACAAGACCACTGCACGTGGATTTCTCCAGTTGTAAAACTCAACAGGTTTACCCATAGACACTGAAACACGGTCCAATGCATTGGAGATTAAAGTCTTGAGAAGAAGGCATTGCAAAATTCATAGTGTATTATGTATTCTGCAGAAGGTCAGTGTGTGTAAGGACAAGACGGTGTGGGGATTTGGCCCTAACTCTTCATTGCCAGTTGTTACTTAGCTTTACCACTTCTCCTGTTGGACACACTGCATTTCCACATAGGTAGAAAGCTCCATCCTTATGGGGACTTGCAGGCTGAAAGCATCAAGTCAGATGTTACTGGGTGAAGTGACAAATAACTGTTGTCAGCTCTTGGGATTGTGTAATGGATCCATTTTGTTTGGCACTCTTTGTAGATCTCCAGCACCTGTGCTTCAAATCGAGCGTGTTAGTGCAGGAGGCTGGGCCGGATGGGTTCTACATTATTTCCTTGTACAGACAAGTTTTCATTTCATATGCTGGAAGGAAAAATGCAAGCTAGTTGATTCTTTTGCTCCTTTCTTTTTCATCCTTCAGCCTGTGTTATTTATATTGTACTGTGGCCTTTGAGAGGCTCAGAAACCCCTCTTATTCTGGCATAAAGATGTCCATGGGTGGGTATGTAGGGATACAGAAACACCACGTAATAATACACGGGAGAGTTGTGAACTTTGCTTGATGACGTTTCTTTAAAAATCCCAGGCCCATTTACACACGGATAGACATGAAAAATGGAAACAAATTATCTTCCTAGATGAAGTAAGCTAAATTGAGCTGAGGTCACCTTAATTCTGAATGAGTGTGTTCGCACAGTGTTTAATTCAGTTTAGATAATCCACTTTACCAGTTAATTAGGGTTTAATTTTCCTGACTCTTCATGCATTGACACGCGTACAGGTTTCAAAACTTTCTCCCACCTGCGTGAACGGTCTGGTGTGTGCACAGGAAGGACGAGCGTGATTTTTTTCCCAACCTGTAGCATCTTAACTTGCAGCCTTTGCCCAACTTCGAGTAAAAGCGACAGGCGTCATCGGGGGGGGCCTTGGGAGAAATGGCGGGGGCTCCCCCGCCCCCTGCCCCCCCGCAGGGGTGGATACCGAAGGCATTAGGGGGTTGCATTATGTAAAGCGGCAGCCCACGGGCCGCCTGCCTGCGCACGCGTGTGCGGGAGCGTGTCTGGGAGCGCTGGCAGCCGGGGGAGAGCCGCCCGCTCAATCACAGCCACAAAGAGCGGGGCCGCGGGGGGAGCGCAGCGGCTGAGCCGTGGCAGCAGCCCCAGCAGCATGCGAGGCAGCTGAGAAAGGGGGCTCTGGGTGCCCGTGAGCAGCCCCAGGGCTCTGAGATGGTGCAGGAGGTGAGTACCCTCCCACCTCACCGCTGGCCCACCCTCGCTCTCCCCCCCGCCACACGCAAGTGCATGAATGAATGAATTCCTAGCTGCTCCGTGCTGCACTCCGGTCCCTAATGGCTACCAGGTTAGTGTTACTCTCCTGTTCCTTCTGCAGATCTCTCCCCGCCGCGTCTGTGTGCAGTCTCCGAATGCGCGTGCATGTATGCATCTATACATCCCTGCATGTGAAAGAGGGAGCCGAAGGGCCCTACGTGCTGTGCTCAGCCCAGGTTCGACGAGCAAACCTACCGTCTGAGACATACGCTTTCAAGGCAGATTAAATCCGGAGTCCATGTTGGTTGCTGCTGCTGCTCCTTTCTGTTTGGGGGACTTGAAAGCAGACAGCGTGACATCATGTTGCAGAGATGCTTCGTTTCTTTTCCCTTCCACAGCCCGATTCCTTTTTTCCTGTTCTCCCCCATGCACACACCCTACCTCTCCTGCAGGGGAATTGCTAAAGCAGCCTTTTCGATTGTTTGAAACAACCGATGAGCAAATCTGATTGTGGGTTTTTTTTTTTCAGCTGTCCTTCCCCTCACCCCTCCTCCTTTTCCCTTTACGCCTGCTGTCTCCCCCATCCCCCAGCCCCGAAGGGGCAGTTATAGCTCTCATAACATCTGGGGATACGCAGCGAGTCGGAGCGGGGTTGAAGTTTGATGAACCGGCGATGCGTCACCGGGGGGCGGCTGGAGCTGCTGCAGAAATATGGTGTATTTGTTTGCCCATGTGCTCCCTTGCTCTTGAAAAGGCTTGGAGCGTGCACGCTGACGTCTTGGTTCTGCTTTGCTTTCCTCTCTGTGCTTGTATATTTTTATATATTTGCAGTGATGGGGAGAGGCAGAAATTGTTTTGTGCCTCTTTGTTTTTCAGGCTCTCCTCCTGAGTCTGTACAGGTGGGGTTTTTTTCAGCAGGGGACAGCAGGAGAAAATGAGGGCTCATTGCACCCTGCGTGTTATTCAGGCAGTGACAATCTGCTGAATCCCCGTTCACTTAAAAATTGCTTTTTCTTAGATTACCAGTGACTAGCATTGTCCTGTCCTTCATGGAAATCCCTGGTTCAGTAAAGAGGATATATTCCTGTTTCCTCGCTTCATTAAGTCACACACATCTGCAGGAGAACTCAGAACATTTCGGATGGAGCTTGTAATTTTGGCTCCGTAGGATGGAAGGAAACTCCGAGCTGAATCCCAGCGATGTGTTTTACATCAGCGCAGTAACTTTGGGTGCCCAATGTTCTGCCAAGGGAAGCCACCATCTGCCCGTGCCACTGAAAACCAGAAAGCTGGGTAAGGCCAAAGAGAATATATAATGTGAGGGGACAAGCCTGACCCAGGTCCTCAGGACAAAGGGCTGTGTGTGGCTGGTGCTCCGAGGGTGTCTGGCTCTTCCCGCTATCGCTGCAGCCCTCGGCCCTCTCTATTTTTAACTTTTGTCCGGACAGTGCTGCTGCATGGTTAGAGCCAAGGAGAGAGGTTGCCTGGAGGATATCAGGGTGAGGATTGCTCGTGTTGTTGTTTTCAGAATGGTAAAGGGATGGAATATCAAGAGGTGAGCGAAAGAAATTGATGTGAATCCCAGCTTTGAAGATCTCAGCATCTTCCATTAACTTACGAAAGCTGGTGCTGGTGAGCAGCAGGAGCGAGCGGGGAGACGTAAAGCTCTGGCTTTGTCTTCTACTCCTGAGATACACAATATCCCTGTGCAACCCCCGCTTTGTCGCTGATAAGATGTGGTGTTTAATCTGTGGTTTATAAAACCTCTGCGACGAGATTGGGATGTGTTCAGGGGGATGCTACCTGTGCTGGGGATAAAGGCCTGGCGTGCTCATAGCCTTGCTGAAGTTAGAGCAGGAGATGCGCAGAAAGAGTGCTTGTGCTCTCCTCGAGGTAATCTGGTTGTATCACACCTATGTCTGCATCCAAAACCGGGCATGGACCTTTATCACTAGCTATTTAGTGCTGTATTGCATTTTTCTCCCTCTGCCTTGAAATGATGCACATGGATTAGATGTATGACAGCAACGTTGCGTCTCCAAACCGTTGAAAGATTTTGATGCTAGCTTGGAAATAATGACGTTTAAAATAAACATGCTCGGATTTATTTTCATTTTATTTTTTGTTCTTTGAGCTGTCAAGTTTCCGAACTTCCCACCAGAGGAGGCTTAGCAGTGTCCATTATTATATTTATTTTTTACACAAGACTTCCAAGCTCTGTTCTGTCTCACGTTCCTGGCTCTGAGGTTTTGAAGACGGCATCAGATGTTGCAATTCTTGCTATTAAAGAGCCATTGGCATTGTGGTGAGGAGGAGAGAAAATGAAGCCCGTTATCTGTTCATCCTTGGAAGCACAGCCGGAGGCTGGGGCTGAGGCCTCAGCTTCTGAGGGATGTCAAATTCTTCTTTTGCATTATCTCCCCTTTATTGCTTCCCAGGTTTCTTTGTGTTATCCATCACACTTTGTTCCATGCGGTTTGTCTTCCTTCAGAGCGAATGGAATTGTATTAGTTGGTGATGGAGTGGTTTGGTGTATGATTTATACCACGTGTTGGTTCTCTGCAGAGTAATGATCCTTTCTGAATTATGGCCGTTGCATTATTGGACAGGATTACTGAGATCCGTCCTGTTCCGTTTTGAAAACATTGTCCAACTTTTTCTTGGGATTTTTGCAGGAACTCCAAGTAGGAAGGGAGCAGTGGAGGGATTGTTTCAAACGCAGCGCTGTGGGAGTTTCTGTAAGATAATCAGACCATTTGTCCATCAGAGTTGATAGTCTGTCTCTAGTGGTAACCAGTATCAGATGATTCAGAGAAAGACAAAGACATTGTTAATAATACATTTCACCAACCTTGCAGTGCTGTATGTGGGCAGAAGGCAAATTCCTTCCTAACGCTTGCAGTGATTTGCTAATCCCCTGAAGCATAATAATTGCGTTAATTTTATCTCATGAATATGTAAGCATGCTATTGAATGTCAAAGGAGGAGGGTGCCATTCTGTGAAATGTCAAAATGATCAGAGTAATCTTTGACAAGGATGAACTTTTCTGTTGAAAACCAGTTATTTAGAAAAACACGCAGAAAGTACACTATTCTTATTATTCTTTTTCAACCCATTGTCATGAAACACTGCTCACTTTCTGCACAGCTCTCCTGGTGTCATTGCTTTTTAATTTAACGCTTGCTTTCTTGTCTCTTTTACTGGGAGATTCAATAGAAGTGCGACATTCTGCTATTGCCTGGAGAGCAATGGCAAGCCCAGGGAATCGCTTGAGAATATGTGGAGGTTTTCATTCTTGGATTATCAATCTGAAGTGGGTGTAGGTTGGTGTTGACCAAAAGTTGGTACCATCTGCTTGCTGTTTGGTAGACTGCATAATGAGTTTCTGAATCTCAGCTTTTTCCACTGATGTCAGACTGTATCACGGAGAAGTATCTTTGCAGGCGTCTAATTAGCCCCTTTACTAGCTGTTTCTGATGAGAACTAACTCTTCTTGTTCTCCAGCCAGGCTTGAGGTGCCTTCTTGACCTTGTAGCTATCTTTGCTCTTTTCAGGACTTTATCAGAAGAGTTCTGTTTAATGCTTGAGCATCTCCTTCATTCTTGTTTAGAAAAGTGTGTCAGCACGGGCTTGACTTTGTTTGCACAGCCCATAGACTTGAGTGGGTCTATATACAGAGTTAAATATCTGCTTAAGTTCTTTGCTGGTTTGGGGGCGTAGCGCTCAGCACTTCTCGGAATTAAGCCCAGCATTTTCAATGCTGTTGGTAACCCCAGTTTTGGGCCTTGAAGAGCTTACTATCAGGTGGGTGCTGTGGGCCGCAGGGAGGCGTGAGCAGCTTCAGCAGCTACGTTCTTGTAAAGAGTTCCTTTGAGAACTGTGGTGCGCCTGGGGGCTGCCCATTAGCTTTCCAGATCAGGACTTTCTCGAGAAAGTCCAAGGGGTTTAGAAATACCCTGCAGGAAATGGTATCACTGATGTGTTTCTGCTGAGACGCCGGTGATCACAACCAAGGTAGGGAGCATCCTGTGCCTGAAAGTGCCACTTGTTTAGATGAGCTCGTCTGGTTGTTACAGATCCCTTGGTACTCCTGGTAACACAGTGATTACTCCGGCTAAATTCTAATTCATATCCCGCAACCGGCAGATTCAAATGGATTTACTGTGTGTATTCCTAATCTGTGCGTGTCACTACCCGAGAGGGGAACAGCAAGTGCAGTGTAGCCGCGGGTGCTGTGACGATTCTCTTCTGCAAGCTCTTCCATCCGCAGGATGGCTGCTGGCTGCGAGGCACGTGTGATTTGGGAAAGGACTGCTTGAGGGTGCTCGTCTGAAGCCCAGGGATGGCTGTGTTGCAGTGGCAGGTGGAGCGGTTGTTTCGGAAGATCTCGTAGGATGGACAGGCTCTCACGTCGATTCAGGGCTGCCCGGATGTCATTCATGCAGAGTTTGATGTGATCAAAATCAGGCTTCTTGTTGAGTTCTCCAGTGCAAAGAGTCCTCGGGGTTCTGTTATAGCTGTAAGAGTTCCAGGCTTAGCTGGTGGGGCACAGACTGTCGCCTTTCCCAGGAGCTACTGCTTGCTGAGCTCTCTGTTCGCCGGCTGCTCCGAATCTTCAGAGGAAATACTCTGTCGGAGGGGAAATTTGGCCTTTTTGCGTCTCGCCTTGTGTCCTTGCTTTGCGGAGCGTCCAGGGTAAGGTGTGAGCAGGTAATTTGGCTGTGCATTTTTCCATCACCTAAAGAAAAGCTCAGATCTTCACTATGCTCCTGCAGGTATCGAGGCTTGTCCTGAACAGAGTTTGGCCTCTTCCTAGCCGTGCCACACTTGCTTATGTTATTTTTCTCACATTTCCAATCATAAGACGAGGCGTTTCTCTTGGACACAGGAGGAACATAAACCAAGAAGACATACTCTGCCTTGTGTGCTTTCACGTACTCGGTGCAGGGTTTCACCTGAGAGTGAGGGGCTGCTTGTTTGTGTTCTATCCCTGGCTTCGTCTGCTGGAACTGCTAAAGGCTGCACTGCAGGCCTGTGTGAGGCCCTGAATGTGCTCTGGTCAATTAGGTCTGTAAAGCATTATTTATGACTATTATTTTTTTTTTTCAAAGTGGGTCAAGCCGTTTTGGCATTTCAGGCGTTGATTCCCGGTTCAATTGCAGGCCTCGGTCACTATGGCAACTGCAGAAAGCGTTCGTCATGGCTGTGCCTTGGGTCGCATTCAAACTTGAGGGACTGAGCAGGAGCGGCGGGAGTTGTGCTGTGCTGGGGACGGAAGGCTGAATGGACAGGCTCCTCGTGTCCTTCATCGTTTGCGCGTCTCTGGAGTCCTTCGTGTGAGAAATCCTCAGTATTGCCCAGTCATCCGGTAGAATGAGGTGGATTCAGGCCTCCTGGTTTTCATCAGCTCTCTGCTGAGCTTTTCATTTGAAAAATGGTGCAGCTGTACCCTGGTTTCGAGCTGGTTATTTTATGCTTTACATTAGAAGCAGTGAAAACTCCGTGCTCCTTCATAACTATAACCTGAAAGCGGGCCGAACCTTGCCTGAATTTGACTTGGTCTTTATTCGAGTTGCTTGAAGCTGAAGCTCGAGGTGAAACTCGTGAGGATGAACTCATCTGAACAGAAAATGAGGAGGAGGTTGTGCCTGATAAACTCAGGTTTCGTAGAGCAGTGGAAGAAAAATGAGTGCATCTGTTCAGACAAGTTTGGTGCGTTGGTATGTGATTCAGGAACATTCGCTTCAAATTCTTGCCTTGTATTTCTGGGGACCTCTCAAATAAAGCAGGTTGTGTTGAATCAAGCATGCTTGGGGGCAAGATTTAGGAAATTTGATGTAACGCCAGATAACAAATAGCAGGAGCAATACAGCCCCAGAATTTAGAGTTCTTAACCATAGGAATGGCAGTTTAAACCATTTCCATCTCTGGAAGCGTTGCTGATGCACTGGAGCTGACTTGGGGTTTAGGTGGCACTTGAACAAGCAGCTTTTTCTTGTTCTGTATCTACATGATTCTCAGTCTATTAAATAGAAATATGGAACAGAGCAGAGTCTGTAATTTAATCCATCTTTCTTCCCGTTCACAGAGCATTTTGCAGACCCATTTTCTCTAGCCTGTTTGTTACCCGTATGAATTTCCATGCTCTATATTATTGCAAATATCTCCTAAAAGGGTTTTCTGCAAAGTGCCGTGCTACTGTTCTTGCCAATTCCAAGTGTGTGTGAGTATGAAACGTGATTCTGTTAATGTTTGCATAGGCAAATTTGTTGCAACTTTCTGCAAATTGTTTAGGGAAAGTGTCATCATTTGTGCATTAACACAAGCAGTGAGCAAATAGATGATAATTTATAAGAGCAGTTCAGCCAGCACTAAGCCAAACTAAACCTGGTAACTACTGGAGGAGTGTATGGGATTATCTACCCATACCCACTAACTAACATCTGTAAAACGCTTCTGATATCTTCAGAGGTAAGAGGTGGATATGATTTTTATCTGAGAATTAATGAAACCTCAGGCGTGTATCAGCTTTTCTAGACTTTCAGAAAGGAAACGATCCATTTTAACTTCCTCGCTGTACGTCACATTGTGAGAAACAAACGTCAGTTTATATATAATTGGGCTTAAAGTCTAACCCTTAAGAGTTAGGTTGTACTAGGTTCTTTAATTCAATCCCTTACAGTTGTAATTCCCTCATCTTTTTTTCTATTGCCCGCTCTTCTGGAGTTCGTCCTCGGAACAGCCCAGCTGAACTGGCCAGAAAGGCCCCTAAATGTTTGTGCTGGTCATAAATAGGTTTGACTGCTGAAGGAAATTAGTTAGGTAGGGAAAAATGGATGTAGCGCGTGGTATTTTGGAGCCTGGCAGGAAGAAGAGGCATCAAAAGAGAAGGAACAGTGAGGAAATCTGAGTTTTCCTGTTCTGTGTAACTACGTATGTAAATGGCTTTCTGGTTTAAGGTGTTAGGGCATTTGCTGAAGATTTAAGAAGTTCCGTTCCCCTAAATGTTTCATAATTTCCGTAGAACTCTGAAAGGTCGTGCTTTTTCCCATTATGAAAGGGGAACATTAAAAAAAAAAATATCATGAAAGCTTTTATGTTATAGCAAACCGTTTTCATGCCCAGCTCTAGCTGGTGTGAGAAGGGATGATTTGATGCAGGAAATCATGACTGCATTGCCTGTCATCGCGAGTCCCCTCCCCGTGCCCCATCCTTTTTGATGTTCTTTAATGGAGTATTTCCTAAAAGATACAATTCCATTTTTGTGCATCCTGCTGAGAATAGTTACACTTGCTGAAATAAAAGGAGGGACATGGTGGGACTGTGTTGAGAACAGACTGACAGCTCCCTCACTCTTGAGTGCAAGCTTAGGTTTTCTAAGCTCAGATCATCATTTGAAAGTCTCAGAGCCTACAGGAGAGAATGAGTTCATTCTTGTAGGCATTCATCTGTGGTCAGCTGAATTGAAGAGTGGGTGGAGAAAGGCACCGGCAGGCTGTTGTAGTTACCTCTGCCGCCGGAAAATGATAACTGCTCACAGCCTAATTTTACTGGGGACGTGAGTCCTGAGTGTGGCACCGGGTGCGTTGCTTCAGGGAGCCAGATTTGTCTGCTGTGCTAGTGGAGAAATCTGCGGGTAATGCTCCACCTCAGGCCTGTGTGGCAGTTGTTTTCTGTTTGAGCCGAAGATGCTTAACCCCGCTCTTTCCTTCTTTCCGCAGTACTGCCAGTAACTCGAACCGCAGCACGCCTGCCTGCTCCCCGATCCTGCGCAAACGCTCCCGGTCCCCGACACCGCAGGACTCCCAAGGAGACGCCATGGTGGAAAAGGGCTCAGACCACTCGTCAGACAAATCCCCTTCCACGCCGGAGCAGGGCGTACAGCGTAGCTGTTCCTCTCAGTCAGGACGCAGCGGGGCCAAGAATTCCAAGGTGAGGAGCGAGCAAATGACTTTGGTCAAGACGTGCACGTGTCCTCAGTTCTGAACTCTCTAGTGCAGTACACTGGCTTTGTCTTGCACCTTTTTTTCTCTGGCTAACTTCCTGCCTTCTTCCCCCATCATACTTCTGAAAATTCTCCTGACTGAGAGCCATTTGCCCGGGTCAGCCTTCAGCACACTTCTGTCACCTTCTCTGTGACCCGAGTCCATGAGTTGCTGATGGCTTGTACTGCAGTTCCATAATGGTTTATGTAGGCCAACCTGTTTGCAGTTTGTTTGCCTCCCTGTTTCCCTGGGGGGCTCTGTGGTTTTGAGAAAGACCTTGAAAGTCAGGTGGTGCAAATATTTTATTATCCGGATCCTAAAGGGTCTTGGAACGAAGAAGGTTCCTCTGTGCGGACAGCCTGTGGAGGGCCCGTGCAGTTCTGCAGTCCTCTCTGAGCCCTGCATTGACATGAGGTTCAAATTGCCACAGGATCAGTTTGCTAATGCTCTTCAGAATACCTCCTGTCGGTGCAGCATTATGACTGTCTGGCAAATTCCTTGCAAATCTTGGCCAGGGTAGATGATACTTTCCCTAGAAACCTGTGTCTTTTGACCGTATTAGAAACACTATCGGCCTTGTCTTTGCTGTGCTGAAGAAGAGGGTTTCAGGTTTGGGGAATCTTGGTTTTCTGTGAGCAGTGGGACCTGGTGAGACAGACACGAGGACCTTGGGAGCCAAACATAACCTTTGATTATAACCCTGATGTCACTGGCACGCTATATGATAATCAGCTGTCCGGAGCACTTGTGTGTTTCCACATTTTTGAGGTGAAGTATTTCAGCCAGAATAACTTCACAGTGTCACAGGCATAACTCTGACGGTCTGTGCAAAATGAGTTGTTAGATCTTTGCCTGACTTGCTGCTGGATTGTGTCACGCACACAAGAAGTCTTCATCCACTCCCCTTGTCATCACTCTCAGTGGAGAAAACAGGATTCACTGGTCCACGGTCACTGGGCTGAACTGGTACCTCGCCACCAAGGGGGATGGTGTGTGTGAGTTCAAAAGAGGGGGCGAAGGGTTTTTTCCAGATGAATCATTTGAGGCCCATCAGTTCTGAGGTTGCCCTTGAGGTCAGACGTGCTTCCTGTGCACACCGTAACCTACAAACACCAAAAGAAAGCCATGGGCACACTGTTCATAGCCACACGGGGGGACAACGTCGGGGAAACAGCATCCTTGGTAAGGGGGAATTACAGAGATGAGTTGCCCTGCCCTGGCCCATAAAGCACTGTGATTTAGGGCCATGTGAGCACGTTTTTTACCAACACGGTGACCGCTAAAGCTTGACTTGAATTCACGGTGCTTTTCACAAGAAAAGGGGGGGCGGATATAATGCTTTCTGTTGGGTTTGTGGGTTTTCCTTCTCTTGATTTGCGAGGTAATTTTTCTTCTTTCCTTAATTTCTCTCTTTTCATTCCTGCATGCTTTCTCTCCGATTAAGTCACACAAGCGCCTCTCCAAAGTAAGCCTTCTTTTTTCTCTCCTGTCCCCACTGTAGAGTTGTCTCATCACTCAGAAACCCGCCCCGCGGCGCTGAGCGGTGACCCCAGCAGGGCATTCTCCTGGTGCGGCTGCGAGAATGTCAGCGAGAGCTCAGCCCAGTGCCTGTAGCTGAGAAGCTGGTTTCACTTATATCACTGGGATCTTATTAATATTTGCTCACGTGGTGTGAGAACTGGCCCGTTCATCACGCTCCTTCAATTACTGCCAACTCATTTTAGCCTTTGTTTTAAGGTTTGCTTTCCCTCTCCCTTGGAGTGAGCTGCTGTCTTTGCCAGAGAGAAATCTGCTGGCTTTGGTAGGCTGAACAGTACCGTAATCCCTTCTTTCCTCTCCTCTTACTTTATGCCTTTCAGAAACAAGAGTTGGTCTCCTTAATGTCTTCCCTGCTTTTTATGATGAATAGTAGTGTTGTGGCCAGTGATCTCAGCTTACTGCCCCTGCACGCTTTCCTGTGTGATGTAAATATTAAAGATCAGTGATTTCAAATGAACCCAGCTTGAACTTGGTAGAACAGACCTGTCCCAAATGAATTGTGAGAATTCATGGGCTCGCTCTGAAAGGCAATAAGTAGAAGATCCCTCTGTGGGTGCTTGGATTGGAGATAAACTCCTCTGAGATTTGATCTCCCGTCTCTATGCTCCCCTCGGAAGAGTGTAAAAATCAGAAATGCAGGTGGGATGCTTATTGGACAAAGAGCCAGGCTGTTGGCATTTCCACATGTATACAAGTGAAGTTAAAACCAGAATGGCTTGGATGGCTTCGTAATCCACGAAATCAGCGCCTTGGCCTTTCCCAGCTGATGCCTTAGATTTCCTTCCAGGCAAGATCTCAGAGAGCAGTGAAGTCTATGGTGCTGGATTACTGTTTTCCTTTAGTCATAATTTCTCTTGTAACCAGCCCGACCTTCCACGGTTGCCGGTATCTGCTGGAATCTCCCTTATGTGTTTTCTTTTTTAGACAGATTCTCTTGTGCTTGGTAGCCGTAGCTTGGCTAACTAGGAAGAAGGGCTGTGGGACTGAAGTCTGAGGTGAGGTGTGAGAGAAGTTCTATGGAAAATGCCAGTCTGGAGTAGCAGAGAGTCCTGGAAGGATTGCTGGTGAGTAGAGGTGTGTGGGTCAGACAGGCTGTGGTAGGCTGGAGGCGCTTTGCCCGAGCGATGGAGAGGTTTGTTAGGAGAGGAACATGGGTAGAGAGCCATGTGTGTGTAGACTGTGTTCAGAGCAGGACTGTGATGTGCTTGCAGCCAGCCCCTGAGAGAAAAAACAACTTCAGGACGATTAGAGAAACAGGAGGGCAGCGGACTTCAGATGAGTTCCAATGCGAGGAAGGTGATGCACAGAGGGAAGGGGATCCCGGGCACATCTGCCAGCCTGTGCTGGATCCTCTTGGCCTGCTCGCCCACGGTTTGTGCACGGGGTGAGCTTCAAGCAGTGCGAACGCTCAGTCTCTTTGCTGTGCTCCGCATGGTGGATTCCTCTGGTACACACGAGGAATCTCAGGCCTGCTAATCCCCCTGGTTCTCCCCACGCGGATGGTGATGGTATTAATTCAAGACAGAGGTTAGGAACAAAGAACTTCAAGACAAAAATTTAAAAGTCTCCTTTCGCAGCCTCTTCTCCTCTCCCCACTTGCCTTCTGCAAGAAGGATGGTCTGATTTTTCCAACCTGTCTCACTAATGAAATGAAGCAGCTTGAGCCCATGAGTTTGATGCTGTGTTTATACAATTGCTGACAGATCTGCTTGAAGTCCCTTGCCCTCTTTTTGTCTGTTGTGTTAATTGTCGTGCCGCAGTGTTGCCATCAGAGGGAGCGCTTCACGAGGAGTTTTTAAGCACTGGGTTCCGTCTGTAGGAAATCTTTTCTGGAGCTTGCTTTTCCGTGCTGTCCACCACTGTGGCATGGACCAAACCACCCACAGGCCTGCATCAGCCTTAGGCTTTTACTGGCAAACACAGCTGCTTCCGGAACAGCTTTCTGAACTCAGCAAAACCCCACTTTTTGCTATCAGGCAGCAATGAAATACGTATTTTTAACTCTTTCGCTCTTGCCCAAGGGTAAAAGTAATTTCCTCTCCATTTCAAATCCTTCGGAGTCTTCCCAATGTTTATAGCTAGTAATGAATGCTGAAGATAAATAGCAGGTTAGGGTAAAACACTGATTTTGATGTAGGCCCTGGAGACTGTAGAACAGCTTAAGCTGGAAGAGATCTCAGAAGGCCTCTAGTCCAAGCCCCTGCTCAAAGCGGGACCGAAGTGCTTAGATCAGGCTGGTCTAAAGTCTTGGCCAAGCACAATTTGCAAACCTCCAAGACCGGAGATCCCACAGCCTTGTCAGGCCCCTGCTCCAGTGCTTAACCACTCTTGTTGTGAACAGGCTTTTTCCTTCTGTCCGAATAGAATTTCCCTTACTGCAGCTTCTGACTGTTGCACCTTGTCCTTTCAGTGTGCGATTATGAGAAGAGTTTGGCTGTGTCTTCTCATTTACCCCTCCACTGGGTGGTGTAATCCCCCTGCAGGTTAGCAGGTCCTGAAATTCTGGTCGTTTCGGACTGGGGTGAGGGATTTCTTTGAGTTATTTGGCCATGGACATTTAGAAGCCAGGTGAATATCATAGCTTTTCAAAGTTACACAGGTCAGGAGAAAGGGCTCTGGAATCCATTCTGAGCTCTGCCCTCACTTTGGTTCTGTACCTCAGTTTCCCCAGCTGTAAAATGGACATTTATACTTCTAGAGCTCCGTGGCATGTAATTCACTTGCCAAAAGCGTTCCTGTTCCCCTGGAAGCAGCAGCATGTAGGAGTGAGTTGCGATCCTGCTCCCAGTAATGCTAAAAGGTGGTGACTTCTGGTGGCATCACGTTCACAGGCTGAACTTCGTATGCGTGATCCACCGCTTCCCATCTGTACCGTAAAGCTGTGATCTTCCACAGCACTGTACCCCAAATGAGATCACTGACCCCCGAAGGTTTAGAGGCAGCACTGTGTTAATTAAAGGCTCAGAAAATACACCGTTTTTTGTCTTCCTCGAGTTCTCCTGAGTTCTTCCTGGTTACAGCCACCATGTAGCTCTGAACTCTGCTATCCGCTCCTGTAGCATCGTCTCTGCAAATCAGTGACATCTTTTCCACTTCTGTGTGCAACTCCGTTCCTCTGTTACTTATTTATTCTCTCTTTTCAGTTCTAATGCTTATGGTTTCTTTTTCCAGTATGACAGACTTAACCTGCTCAAAGTAAGAATATGTTTTTCTTTTTTCTTTCTTTTCCCCCTCTGTTATACTGTCTCTTGATTTTCAAAATTCGCATCCCCCTATATTCTAACTCTCAGCGAGTTAAAAAAAGGTAAATAAAATTGCAGATAGATTTAAGGCCTGAGTCTCGCTTCTCTTTGGAATTCCTGTAGTCTGTTCTAAGTGCAAAACAAGGGTCACGGGGAAGGAGTCTCCTCATATTTAGAACACTTGGTCGAGGCAAATGACGAGGCTGGGATGTCAGTGTAATCGTGTGGAAGAGCTGAAGAGCCGAGGAGCTGCGGTTTGCAGCAATTCAAGTGCGAGGCGGAAAAAGAGTTACTGCAATTAATGCGGCAGAGGGGGATGAAATGCTGTTGCGGTGCACTGACAGCACAACGCCTGCACCCTGGTTTATTAGACACAGTGACAGGGGTGCCTCTGTTTTATCTACGCCAATTATAGTTTGATTATGATGGTTTTTCCCCCCAGGAATTTCCGAGTTATGCGTTTTGTTCATTAAGGCAGACAGGTGGCAAAACAAATCTGCAGGAAAATCGGTCCATCTTAGACCCTGTGCTCCTGAGGACAAGGTGGTGTGCACGTGGATTAAGATTAATTCCCCCGATTTTTTTTTTAGTATAGGCTGAATTGCATAAGGCCTTTTTCCGTGTCCTATTTGCAGAGAAGGATGACTTCAAGCAGACGCTTTATGAATGGAGGATATGGCCAAGTATGGAAAAGTGTAGGAAGTAAGAGGATATTCCTCTGCTTAGTTGATGAGCCATACTGTGTATTCAGTTCTTCAGTTCATATCGTTTCCCGAGGATTTGGGGAAAAGCCTTACGGGTGTTCCCCTTTTTAACGTCAAACTTCTATACTCTGGCCTGTGGCATATACTATGTTACTGTGGGGTTTTTCAATGAGGGACCAGTGCAGCAAAACCAGCAGAAATGCCCAAATTTGCAAGGGAGCCTTCAGGAAGGTTTTGCTCCATAAATGAGATGCAGATGCCAGTAAGGTTGGCTACTGGCGTGGTATATAGGGAGCACGGGAACCTGCAGGCAAGGAGGTCTAGGGGAAGAACAGTGTAAGCAACCCCATGTCTTCGTAGAAATCGCTGGTCCCGTCTGATCTCATTAACACTTTGCACTTACTTTCCTATGGTAAAGACCCTGTACGTCGTTGGTCCTGTCGTGGCCTATCCCAGGGCAGGTAGTTTCCGTGTTGCTGTGCATTACGAACTTAACTCTGCGAGTGAAACTTCCGCAGGCTCTGGTACAAGTCAGAGAACAGTATGTTGTCCTTCACGGTCCAGGCTGGCTACGAAGCCGTGAAAAACCCTCCCAGTCCAAGGTCAGAAGCGAGACGACTTCAATGAAAGAAATGCAGTGGCATATTGCTTCTGTCCTTGTCTGTTAAGCTCCCCCGAGTGTCACGTAGACATGCCGTTGCTGGTGGGAGGCAGGAACGGGCATGGTTGTGCGGCTGCTGACACACACCGTGCCTGAAAACATGCCCCGTAGCCAACCACCCTTAGCGGGGAAAGGCTACAGCGTCCCCCGGCTTAATTCCCTGGGGTAAATCCCCCCTGAAACGGGGATGCCTGGCCGTTCTGTCAGTTCTGCTCAGTGTGCTGACATTGGAAAGCCCGCCCGACCGCAGGAGTGTGAGGGTTATTTCTTCCCCTCTCCGTGCGGGTAAATCTCGCCTCCAGCTGCAAATCGCCACGGGTGACTTTCCAAGCCGAGCTCGCTTTTTCATGTGCTCCAGCGTGACGTGTGGCCTGTCCTCTCGAACCGTCTGAAATGCCGTGATAAGGACAAAAAAAAAAGAAAAAAAAAAATCACATGTGCAGATGATGCAAAACCCTGTGCACTGAAAGTCTGATTTTCTTCAGCGGTTTTCCCGTCTCTGTATGTGTCTCCCTTTTAAAATTTCAAACGCTATTGGAAGTTTTGCCTGATGGCTTTTGTGACTAAAATTGTGTCCCTGCCTCCTGGTAGTGCTTCGAGGGCTTATTTGCCCATTCAACACAATGTGATTTTTTGCAACCTAGCCAGCAGACGTGGAAGAACGAGGCCTTCACAAGAAGTGGCTGGCAGTGATTACAATGAGCTCCTCCGTTGCTAGCGGGCGCTGCTGTTCTGCAAAAATGATTACAGCATGTGCGTGTGTGCGTGCATGTGGACATGCACACATTAGCCCAAATTGTTTCCTATTATGGACTCGTGCTTCTGGATTTGTTCTTTGTTCCTGTACCTGGAAATAACTGTGTTAGACCGCGCTATGAAATGCATTGAAATCTTCTGTTTAAATCCCACTTTTCCCTTCACTAATGATACAAACCAGATTGGACCTCGTTTCTCTGTCCATCTTTCTTTTTGATCCTAAGGTCTCTGTGCTAACTAATGCTTCTCTTTTATTTTGTCCTTACAGAAAAGCCAGAGTTGGTATAATGTAAGTACTGCCGTTTCTCTTGTCCTGGGGTGAATATGGGCCGGGTGCCTGGGTGGGGGGGAAGGCGCAGGGGGCTTTGCAGTGGCACTGGGGCAGACCGACCATTTCCAAAAAGAGGAGCTGGAAATGGCTCGGAACTGGCAAAGGAGGACTGACATCCCGGGGGAAAGGATGCCAGAGACAGAGAGCAAAGCTTTGTCTTTTCGGGCACTCTTCTGGTGATCTCCACATCCTGCACCTTCCCGTTTCCCAGCAGAGCTGCTCCTGATGTGGTGACAGGCAGAGCTGCCGCTGTGCAAACCCTTTGCATCTCTCAGGGTGGTGCGGGGCAAGAGGGGAACCGTTTTCTATTGACCTCCCAGAAGCACAAACCACCTTTTCCTTCTGCCTTGATCTCATTGTCGTTCCGCGAGCACGAGTGGCGCTATTTTGGGTACAAGGCTGGCGGTGTGCAAATTTCCACAATTGCTGTCGCCTTTGCACGGTTGAACCCCCACCCCTCGCGCGCTCTGCAGTGTTGTAGATACCAGCATACCATGCTTTTGTAGGCAAACGCAGCAGCCGTTCCGTGCCCAGCAGCAGTTCCTAGCTTCCTGCAGCCCACGACGTTAGAACCAGTGATTTTGGCTGACACAGCGTGATGAGGTTTGGCAAAGTCACTAGACGCAGACTCACTTGCTGTATATAATCAGCACCAGGATAGTAGCAAGGACAGCAAAAGACGTGATCTCAGAAGCGGAGAGAAGCGCAGAGGCAATGGCGTTAAGAATGAAGCATAAACCGTAGCAGGCCAAACTGATGGAGAAGTGGCAGATAAAGGAACGTGGAGTGAGGCAGTTTGAGCGGATGCACGGACTCAACCAGGCTGCTGCAAAAATGACTAAAGGGGACTTTTGCTATTACACAAGAGCTGCTTCTGACCGTAGCTGCTGAGCTCCATACCCTGCTGCATGATGCTTTGCTGTGGTCTGCTTCTGTGGGTCTCCCGTGTTTTCATGTCCTTTCTATCTTATCTTTCTGTTCTCTTGTTTTTCCTTCATATATTTTCAGCATGAGAGACAGTACATCCGGAGAGTAAGCACTGGCTGCATTTTTTGTGGTTTCCCTCCCCCCCATTTTTTTTCCTTTAGAGAGCAAAACAAAACCGTGTTCGAGTTAGTAGAGACATTCTGGCCAGATAAAAGCAGCAATGTGGAAATACGGATGGGTCACAAACTCCAGGAAGGCAGTCAATCCTACATGGCAGTATTGCTACCATTAAGAATTTGCTAATGCATCTCCTTGATGTAGTTTCCCTTCTTTGCCAGCTCCTTCCAGGCAGGATTTTGCTGGCATTTGGACCATTCTGGTTCTTCTATTTCTTTCCTCGCTGGGAGGAGCTGTAGAAAAGAGTCTGTGGAGGCTACATCTTCACCGCTACGATTTACTCACTTTCCCCCACTTTCATTTTGCGTAAGCTTCGCTGTGCTTAGAGCAAACACCCTCCACTTTGTTCTTTGTGTCTGTTTAGCAGCCCCGGGTGCCGGGCACTGTACAAATACAAACCAAAAATACAGTCCTTGCCTCAAAGAGCATGCGGTCCTCAAAGATCCGTAGAGCATCGGTGGTCAAAATGTCACTCACTTCAGATTACTCCAGGTTTTGCTGCTTTTAACTGGTCTTTTTGTCCTTGTAGCACTGTATCCCTCTTTGCCAGTTGGGATCCTTCCTTTTCCCTCTCCTGGATTCCTTTTTCTCTACTTTTTCCTTAAGATGCTCCCAACTTCGCTTGCCTTGTGTGTTTTTCCTTTTGACCCCTACCAGTGCTTTTTGGGATTGACGTCCCTACCAGCTTGAGAAGCGGGAGAAAAGGGGTGAACCAGCATCACGCATCGTTTTGGCAGACCTGCCCTTTCTTGGTCTCGGTGTTCTTCCTCTGCTTTGCTTTCCAGAGGACAAATGCAAAGTGGTCGGGGTGCACTGTGAGATTTAGAGAAATCTCCAAATGCACCAGTTTGAGAATAAATATACCCAACCTTAGAGGGTTTGCTTTGTGTTCACGTCCTCATCACTGGGCTGCCCGAGCTCGCTAACAGCACGATGAAAAAGTCCTTGAGGTGTTTCTCATGTCTTTAGCGAGGAACTGCGGACATGGAGACCCTGGTTTAGAATAAATGTTATGGAGTGAAACTCAGTTTGTCAGTCACCCGTGGTTTAGTCCCCACCCATCTATGCTTAGATACCAAGATGCAGTTAATGTGTGTCTGCTTTAGACTTGTGTGTCTGCATGTTGAAATTATTAATTGATTTTTTTTTTTTTTAAGAATAGACCTCAGAAACGAATTTTCTCTGTAATTTTATTCACTGAAACACATATGACTTACTCTGTAGACGTGATGTGCTTAGAGAGGTCGGAAATTAGTGTTTCGCTTCCCTGATGACGCGAAGGACAAGGTCGCATTTGCCGTGGGAGTGGCACGGACGCCACGAGTCGGTCGAAGGAATTTGTCACCCAGCAGACGTCATTAAAATTAGAGACAAACTGATAGAGAGATTTTGCTGCCAAGGGTGAAAGTTATCTCCTTCATTCTCTGGGCTTTGGGTGAAGGGCCCCATTTCCGAGCACGAGGAGCTCCCTTTATTGTGTCTTGAGGCCAGTGTATGCTTGGGGCTCAGAGCCTCCCAAGTCTGCCACGATTTTCTGCCTGTTTCTTTCTCAATTGTCCTGTTGAGCCTTATGCTTCCCTGGCTGTTCCTACATCAGGTTTTACATCTCCGATTTTCCGCAGCCGCCACTCCATAGCAAGGTTTGCTTCTGGAAATCGCCTCCCGTAGTCCCTGTGCTGGTAGACACCAGGCATCAGGACAATCTACAGAACATACTCCCAGAAAAGAAGATAAGGTGATCTCGTAAAGTTAGAACAGACAGTTGGCACCAGGGAAGGGGTGAGATCTGTACCTCTCCACGAGGCTTTCAGTTCACTACTTAGATCCCAAGGTCTGCTCGACTCTGTGCTCCTTTATGTGCACACATTCCTTGCACCTGCCTTCTCTTTTGCAACTGTTCTTGAATTTTTTTCTACTTAAAGCTTCTCTCTATAACTGATGTGAGCCACCCCCTCTGTGCAGGATGGCCCCAGAGTGCCTAGCGGGAAAAAAAATTACAGTGAAAAGGCACTTATTGTCTCTTTCAGGTGTTCTTAAGTACTACGAGAACCATTTGGCATCCTAGTAAGTCTGAAAAGATCGCCGGGAGCACAGTTGTACCCACTTATCTTTGGGAGAGCAAAGTCTGCGCTGGGGATTACGCGGAGTGGGACGGGAGCCCTGCACCTGCAGTTCTGCAAACAAACGCTGTGCACACAGGGCAGCTTTGGCTTGCGAGAGGTGAAAGTCTCCAAAGTAGATCCAGTCAAATACAAGTAGGTAGCCCTAGGTTTTCCTTTGGGAAAACTGCGGCAGAAGCCTGTGCTGAGGAGACGGGAGGTGGCTGAGGGTCCGTGGTGGGCTGTGATGCTGCGAAGGGCCTTTCTTTGCGCAGACCTTTGCGCGGCGCTTGCAGCTTCTTAAGGACGATGTCAAGCGATCGCAAGACCGAGCACCATAAGAAATGAGCCTGTTTTTTTCTTGCAGTGCTCTCTTGTAGACCTTGTATTTTTCGTAGGCAATTCCCGTCAGATTTCGCGTGGTTTTAGGTGCATGCATTACCAGGTCTGGCACAGGTCCTGTGGTGAAGAGGCACTAAATGAGAAGTGAGCTTTTGGTGCAAGCTCATGTGATAATGAACTCAAATCCACTTTCTACCCCAAATGGCCAGTGGTTACTTTGAAGCTTCTACCTCTGCTGTTTGTTCACTTTTAAAAGGAGAAAAACAAAACAATAAAGGAGGAAGAAAACCTGAGAGACCAGACTGGATTTGGGAGAAATGCTGTGGGACAGGTGGCCAGTTTCTTTGCTGGCATTAATCAGCATAGCACTCCTGCTGTCAGTGGGGTCTGAACTCTCCCACACAAGCAGGGAACGTATTCTGTTCTTTTCCAGTAGTTTTCCTGTTGTGTCCAGAAGCAACGTAAATCTTCCCTAAAGAGTTACGAGCGAGTCCATCAGTCGTGCAAACTGGATACGTTTTTCCTTTCCCCCTTTTCTCTCTGCCTCTTGCATCTCCTCTCACCCGTTTTCTGTGCCGTGTGGTGTACGAGA
The DNA here is from genome assembly GCA_013399365.1 of Pampusana beccarii. NCBI lineage: Eukaryota > Metazoa > Chordata > Aves > Columbiformes > Columbidae > Pampusana > Pampusana beccarii. The sequence goes on from VWYH01000905.1 coordinate 228,009, forward strand.
CCTTTTCTCAGCTCTTGTCTTGTCAGACTTCCATGTCCTGTCCCACCCCCCCAGCAACAGTTGCTTTACATTTCCTGTCGGAGGGCTTGTTTGTGTATTAACAGGGAGATCTGAACCGTGGGGAGTCGCTCTTTTCTCCCCGTTTCCCCCACCGAGCCTTTTCTCCCCACCCTCTGCAGTGCCATCCTGTCCTGTCTCTCCGTGTTTGCAGTAGAGTTAATGTTTGCTGTCTCCACCTCCAGGTTAGCCCTTCCTATCTGTCCTGCAGAGGGAGGTGGGTGGGTGTATAGACAGAAGCATCCTGGTGATTTTTGTTTGTTTGTTTGCCCCCTTTTTTTTTTAATTAATCCCATAAGCAGTTTCCAGCAAAGGCGGCCATTCAGTAAAGCAATGCAGGTACCTTGCAGATGTCTCTAATCCTCGTTCTTGGTGCTTCGCAGGCTCCATAAGTTTCGTTTACCGTCCCCTCCCGTTGGGGTGGCACATGGATGTACCACTTCCTTCCAACAGGGCTGTTGAGGTGCATCTGAGCACCCCGGGCACTGCAACCCACAGGGAGTTCATTTGCAGGAGCCTGAAGGAAGCCCCTTGCCCTTCATTTCCAAGTGACCTGAGTAATGAATAGAAACCTAGAAAGACCAGTGCTTTTGAGGAGGGCTCAGAGATAGCAAGGTAGCCGAGCCCTTGAGGTTTCTAGCTGTGCGGGTCTTGCATGGCTGATTTCTCATAGCTGTATTCTTTAGACTGGTCTCTCCTTACTCCCCTTCGCGCCTCCCCCAACACACTCTGTCCAGCAACTTTCCATTACAGGAAACATCTGCTGGGAGGCAGGGCCGAGCCTGGGTTACTGCAGGGCATTGGCCGGCAGAATTACCCGGCTACGGTAACTTAAAGCTCGTGCGAGTCATTTTGGTATCTTCCCCGCCTGCTCCTTCCATGAGAAACATTAACAGAGACTGGAGCTGCGTCTCAAAGCAGAGCGGGACTGGAGAGGAGAGCCTGAGGCAGGCACTGGAGGAATAACTGCTTTTCTGGTTTCGAAGGGGGAAAAAAAAAAAAATAAAGCAGCTGGAGTCTGAGCCGTTTACCGTGCTGTTCAGTCCTGGGGGCCGCTGCTAGATCTGTGAATTACAGCTGATCGGTGCGGGCCCGGCGGTCGGAGCTATTTCGGTTGCTGGCTCTGGGCACCGGGCCTTGCTCAGGAGTTGCAGATACTTCACACAGACCTGTCTGGGGCTGCCCAGGCTGTCGGTGCTTTTGCTGTGCTTCTTTGCAAGAAGCCGGTGAGACTGGAAGCGAAGAGCACGAAGGTTGCCCGCCGGCACGCTCACCCTAATGAGCCGCTTTTTCAAAGTCCTCTGGATGACAAATCCTCTCTCAGATCTACAGAGTCCGCTGGGGCAGATGAGCTGAACGCGAGCGGGAAAGGAGGGAAATGCATGTAAACTTCTGCCAAGCTGCTCTATCTCTATCGGCTTTGAATCTAAACAAGAAGCGGTGACAGCAGAACAGGAAAAGCGGAGTTTGATCGAGAACACAGGGTGCAAGTGCTGAGGGAGCACTATGGATTCCTTGCTGGAGTGCGGGGTTCTCTGGGATCTTGTGCTGGATCAAGAGCTGCTGTGGGACCTGGAGGGGCTGGTGGACTTACCGCAAGGAAATGTCAGCTGTGGATCGGATGAAATTCCAGCTGTGAGTGTCTCTAAACCGGACTGTTTGTCCCCGTCACAGAGGTTCTGGTGCTGAGCGGAAGCGTCTCTTGTAGCACAGGTTTTAGACAGGTCAGAACACCCCTTACCGCGGGAAGGGAGGAGAGCAGCTCTCCACATGAAACCTGCACCGCTCGGTGGGGTTGCTGTAACGCATTGAACCCAAAGCTCAGAGCTGACTATAATCTCTGTTCCCCCCTCCTTTCCCATCTGTCTGCTTGTCCCAGGAAATATTGGGGTTGGGCTCTTGCTGGAGCCCATCTCTGGCCAAGATCTTTGCCAGATGTTCAGGCTAGAAGTTTGGTAAGTAAAATTCACATTGCTGTCATCTGTGGTTAGCACATTTTATTTAGAAGAAAGGTACTTTCCTTTGGGCCCAAAGGACTGGAGCAATTACGTGAGTTGATGTTAAAAAAATGTTACTTCTAGTTCATTGAATTGGTGTGAGGAAGTGAGAATGCTTTTTGGGAGGTGACGGTGTCTGTGTTTCCTTCTTTGATTTGACAGCATTTGACAATTTTGTAAGGCTAATGCTAAATAATCTTCATATTCCTCCCACCCCTGCAACCCCACCAACACCGCTTCTCAAACAGAAGCTGCCTTTGATTTTTGGGGCCCTTGCTGGAAGGCTCTGCAGTGTGCGCATTTTTCTGCTTTGGGAGATTTGTAGTGCGCAGTTGGAAGAGATAGGAGAGGGTTGTTGAGGGAAAATGGAGATAAAGAGGGAAGAAGTTCTACCTGTGGTTGCTTTACCTTCCTACATTTAGGGGAGAAAGAACACGATAGATTAGGTGTGAGATACGGTCCTCCTGAATTTGTATCTGCCTCTGTTTCAGTCAACTCTGCCTTCAAAAGATGTTCTGGCTATAATGAGCAGCTGTCCGCCTGGGCATGGTGCGTAGGAGGTGGTGTAACGTGGGCAGAGTCACCTTAGAGTGTAGTGAACGCCAGCGAGAAGCTTCTGGTCCCTCTCCAGCCAAGAGCAGCGTGTTCTCATGAGACCTCGTGTCTGCAGAATGAGTGCAGAGCATGGTTGAGTCCCTGCGAGAGCCTCCTCTGAGCCCCACAGAAGCGATCCCGCTGCACCCAGCCGTGTGTTCTCTGCCTGCCAGGCAGAGCACTTGATGGGGAGAGGCAGGGGATGGCTGCGTTATTCCCGAGCTCTTGATGGCAGCGATCGCTCGCGTTCCTCTGGCAGGGCTGCCGCTTTACTAAAGCGCCTTTTTTCTGGTGTGGCTGCACCGTTACAGCGAGAGCCGGGGTTTGGCAGCTAACTGGTGCATTGCAAACACCTTGCACAGCCTGGGATGGCAGGAGGAGGTTTCTCCTGCAGCCATAGCTTCCGTGCAATTCCCTTTTGCTGCCTCGCAGGTGTGGGTATAGCCCTTCTGCTCTGTACTTGCTCTTCCAAGTCGGGTTCTCCTCTTCTTCTCACTTAAATGCACTAAATCCCAAATCCTCCCGTCTGTGTGTCTGCTGTGATGGGAGCTCCCAGCCTCATGCTTTGTAAGTGCATCTGATCCCCCTTCTCCTTACCGAGGTGTTCCCGTTCTCCCACTCCGTTCCTCTGCACTCGTGCCCGCCCCTCTCTTTAACAGGCGCTCTGTTATTTGCAGGTGTTGAGTCCGACGTACAAACAACGGAACGAAGATTTCAGGAAACTCTTCAAGCAGCTTCCTGACACGGAGCGTCTCATCGTAGGTAAGGCCAGCCCCTTGGTGCAGTCTCTGTTGTCCTGGCTCATGGTTTGGGGACGAAATCCAGCACACGTGCATACAGCTTGTTCTTCTTTGAAGAAATTGCCGCCAAGCCCATTGTGTCTTTCTTGTGCGTAGCTGGAACCCCTCCTTACCATTTCTAACGGGGTTTCATTCATTTTGCTTCAGTCAGAGTAACGCTGATTTATATCAGCTACAGCTCTGTTCCCTCATCATTTGAGGAGCACGTTTTCTTCCACAGTGCTCCCCCAAACCTCACAGCCTGTTGGTGTTTGAGCTCTTTCCTCGTTTGGTCAGAGTTTCGTGTCTCAATGTACGTACCCTCTGAGCTTCCCATTTTTCTAACATCCTCGATGCTTGCTGGTCGCACACGACTGCCCTTCCCATACCCATTGATGCTTTGGCCTTGCAGCCGATTAGTGACTGCCTAGCGCATTGCATCTGTTCTTTTGCCTTATGTAACTGGTGATCTCACACTGTTGAAAAACGCGTGTCTTAGCGGAGGAATAGAAATTACTTAGGATGCATAAACTGATTGAGACGTGAAGAATTACACTACAAGGTGCATAGGAAAAGACAGAATAAAATCTGGAAATAGTTCATAGGATGCTGCAGAATGACCAGCTAGGAAGGCAAGATCATCAGTGAGCAGGGAGGTTGTGACAGGCCCTTGGGAGGAATCGTAACCTAATGGACAGAGCAGCAGCTGCGGCTCCGTTCCCTCTGGCTCTGCCTTGGCTTTCTGCAGGACTCTGTCAAGTAGCTTTTTCTCTCGATGCTGCTTCCTATCCTCACATTTAGGTTGTCCTGTCTTTGGTTTTGGTGCTCCTAAATTAGTGTCTGTTGTCCGCCCACAGATTACTCATGTGCGCTACAAAGAGACATTCTCCTGCAGGGCCGCCTCTACCTCTCTGAAAACTGGATCTGCTTTTACAGCAACATCTTCCGTTGGGAGACACTGGTAAGGCCGTCAGACTGCTGCATCGAGCATGTGTTTGATGTCGGCATATTTGCTGACGTTGCTTTCAGAGCACTCTCTCCATTGTCTTTCTCATCGGTGTCTCTCTTTACCTGTGTTCTTTTTCCCCCTTCCCCTTTCTGCATGGCTCTGACTGTAGCTGACAGTTCGCTTGAAGGATATCTGCTCCATGACCAAGGAAAAAACAGCACGGCTCATTCCTAATGCCATCCAAGTTTGCACTGACACTGAAAAGGTACAGCCTTGAAGCTTCCACCTCTGGGGTCACTCCTGATGGCTGTAAGGGGCAGGGGAACATAAGTGTGGTGTAAGATTTTTTTCCCTTTTTTTCACCCTTTTCTGAACTGATTTTTCTCTCCATCTCTTCCCATTCAGCACTTTTTTACTTCCTTCGGGGCTCGGGACAGGACGTACATGATGATGTTCAGACTCTGGCAGAATGCTCTCCTTGACAAGGTACAGAGACCAGCACCTCCCTGTTGGGGTGGGATGAAAGGGAGGTGACGAATATATGCAAAAGAGCATATATAATAGATGTTGAGGGCATCCCGAAACCAAACGAAGCCAACGGTGGGTGCGGGGTGCACTGGGTAAGGGCTCAGTGCATTGGATTTTAAAATAAAGCAGGAACGTGCACCTGCTGTGGTAGAGGCCCCATATATCCTACATTTGATCTGAGTATCTGTTCCGCAGCCCATTGAGTATTTCTGGCCTCACTGAGGGAGTAAGACTCGTGAACCGATCTTAGAGTGCCACTAGCATTTCGAGACGTTCTGGCTTGAGTTCACGCCGTACTGGAAGGCTTGAGTAATCAAGCACCCGGAATACCCTGTCCCGAAAATCAGGGTAGTATTTAGTATGTAAAAGGATCGCTTTGCGTTGGGCAGCTTGTGTTGCTGCCATATGCTGTAATTTGATCAGCCTTTTGAAGTTCCTAACAAAACTCAGTGCCATTGGTTTCAAGGTCAAAGCAAATGGGAACCGAGACGTGCAGTGATAGAGGCAGGAAACGCTTCCAGAGCTCTTGTTCCAAATGTAGGATCCGTGCTTGGCAGGAGAGAGGGAGAAAGAGCCCGGCCCGTTTTTCCTGCTATGACGTGCGAGTTAAAGTGCATGTGGGAAGAAGGTGTAACAGAATTAGACATTTTTCTGATTAAAAGTTTCTCATTAAGAGTTCTTTTCCCCATGCTTCTGATTGCTACTTTGGGGAGCTAGATTAAAAATTTCCTGCCTTATCCCATGCAGTGACTATGGGAAGAAGTTCAGACCAGCAACTCAGAAAAAGGTCACTAGGTTTGTTTTCCCTCATTACCAATAAATCTGTGTCAGTGGCCATAAATTCGTTATGGGTAAAATCAATGCCCATTCATCCCCGTACCACATATTTAAATCACAAGTTCTCCTGCCCCATTTCTTCTGAACCTCAGAATGCAGTCACATGGTGATCAAATGACCTGCATCCCTAAAAATCTGGGCTTTTGTGAACAGTCTTCGTAGTTTATTTTCTCTTATTAGCTGGGAGTATATACAAGCTTTTCACAGTAGTATCTGGTGAGACAAACTCCTTCTGATTTTAAACTGCAACAGGAAATGTTTTTCTCTGTTGCCGTTTTAGATCACTTTCCCTGCAGCTGTAATTCTTTAGGCAGCTTTAATTTAAACAAACTCTGAGGGGAAAAAAACCTCATAGGGTGTTGGGATTTGATGCAGTAGGAGACAGTAAATGGAGGCACAGCAGAAGAGGCAGGGAAAACACGTGTGGAGGGAAATGCAGGTTTAGTGCTTATATTATTACTTGCACAGCATTGTAGCAGGAAATCTCATTTTGTGTCCTGCTCTGTGTGTAGCCTCGTGGGCTGTGTCAGAATCTCTCACATCTCCTTTCAGGGCAAGGAGTGTGATACTGCTGACAATGGTAGCTCCAAGAATTCATTCTGTTTTAGTATTCCCAGGTGCAAATGTGTGCTGTTCTCTGCTCCCTCTTTCAGCCTCTGTGCCCAAAGGAGCTCTGGCACTTCGTCCACCAGTGCTATGGGAACGAGCTGGGTCTGACTAGCGATGATGAAGACTACGTGCCTCCCGATGATGACTTCAACACTATGGGGTGAGTGAGGAGGAGTAAAATCTACCTGTGGTGAAGAATAGATGGCCTCGGGAGAGCAGGAGTCCTGATATATCGCATACCTCAAACTGCTGTTTGTCCCTGGTGAGAGATTCTGGGTTCTGGCTGAATGTTTGCCCTTAAATGTGTAAAAAGCTGGAAGCGTCCTGTTTCCTTGCGGGAGTCGGTAGGGATTGAAATGCCTGCCTCTCTGCTTGCTTAGCTAGATGAACAATTCTGTAAACGCCAAAGCGTCTTGGTCACAAGGCCAGCCAGTGTGTTACGTGGTCAGAAAGTGCTGATGCTTGTGAGTCTGTGGATGAAAAATCGAAGAGTTTGGGCTTGATCTTCCCTGCACTGAGCCGTTTCTGCTTCCGCTCAGACTGGAAACTTCGTAGAAGTATTCTGACTTGCTCTGTGTGTCCAGTTGTAGCTGTACTGAGAGGGGTAAACCTAAAAACCTGTGTTCTCTGTGGCGTCTCAGCTACTGTGAAGAGATCCCCGTGGAAGAGAACGAAGTCAATGACAGCTCCTCAAAAAGCAGCATGGAGGCCAAGCCAGAAGCTAGCCCTCAGCTGCCTAAGAAATCTGTCACCGCCAGCACGCTGACGTCTACGGGAAGCAGTGAAGCGCCAGCCTCGGTAAGTGTGGTTCCTCCCTTGCTGTTGGAGCAGTAACCATGTTCTCTGGGACCGCTCGAATGTACCAGGTAACGTTACCCTGCAGCTCCTCTGCCGCTGCAGCTGCCCGCAGGTCAGTGATACCTGTGAGCATGGCGTTTGGCCAAGAAAAAGTGAGCAGAGCGTGCCTGGCCTAAGAGCCAGGGGCTCTCGGCAGCAAGAGCCTTTTCTTTTCTGTATTTTTGGATGAAAAGAAATGGAGTTTTGGAGGCCAAAGGGTTGTAATTTCTCCTCTGCCCTCAGTTATTCCCTAGGAAACAGTGTGTGCCCACAGACCTTGTTTAGATGTAACCTCAGATTTTCCTATCTACGTTGGGCTTGCCTGGGGGCAAAACCAGTGTTGTTTGTGTGCTTGTCTGCACAAACAAAAAACCTTGTGTATGTCCTGAGCTTGAACTGTGTGTGCGTCTTTGAGAGGAGGTGGTAACCCTCCTTCTCTCTCCATTATTTAAACAATTAATTTCCAGACACGTTGAGGCCGAATGTTTAAAGATACGAAAATTAGCCTGCAGATGTAGAGTTTTCAGAAATAACCGCCAAGGTCCAGGTGCTGTTCCTGCCCTCATTGCACTCTCTCCTGGCTGCAGTTTGATGGAGTTCTACCAGAGGAGGAGGAAGCGGTGGCGGAGAGTCCCGTGGAAAAAGACCTTGGCATTGCAAATATCATGGGAGAGAAGATCGAGATCATCGGCCCCGTGAACTCCCCTTCCCTAGACTTCAATGACAACGAAGACATCCCCACTGAGCTCAGTGACTCATCAGAGACCCATGATGAAGGTGGGGAAGGGTCATTCTTGTCGGTGTTATTTTGAGCCTTCTCCCGTCTTTTCCAGTGAGGGGCTGGAGTGACAAATATCGAATTCCTTTTCTGGACCCTAAGAGTTCAGAAGATGCAAAGAAATTCCCATCCTGGGCTGCAGAAGGCGAATGCAGGGGGTGTTTGGAAGGATGTCCCTAAAGTAACCCATGTAGTTAATTACCCCTTGGGATGTTCCAACTGTTGTCCTGGGATCAGTGGAGGAAAAGGGTTAGAAGTATCTTCTTTGGGTTCCTTCTTCACAAAGTAAAATATTAAGGTCCTGGTACTGTGAAAGCAGCGCCTCTGGTATTGGCACGGAGAATCGTGACTGGGGCTCGCGGCCTCTTTCCTCACAGGGGAAGTCCAAGCGTTTTACGAGGATCTGAACGGCCGTCAGTACGTGAACGAAGTGTTCAACTTCAGCGTGGACAAGCTGTACGACTTGCTTTTCACGGACTCCCAGTTCCAGAGGGACTTCATGGAACAGCGCCGGTTCTCGGGTAAGCTGCTGCTGGCCGAGCGTGGGGAAGGTCCGCACGGTTAGCGCAGCAGAGCTTTCCTGCTCTGCTGAGCTCTCCAAGGGGAAGGCAACACCGTCCTGAGCTTGGTTAGGTGGCTGTGCCTTTCCCTAGGGAGCTGACCCGAGATCCCTCTCCGGTTACTTGAATGGAATATTGTTTTGCCTTCTCAGATATTATTTTTCACCCCTGGAAGAAGGAAGAAAATGGCAATCAGACCAGAGTGATCTTGTATACCATTACCCTCACTAACCCCCTGGCCCCCAAAACTGCCACTGTCACTGAGACGCAGGTATGTGAGCGGGGAGCAGGGGTGTAATGCTTTGTAGAAATAGATCTGTGATTTGTTTTCTTGTCTTGGGCATGCTGCTTTGCGTGTTTTCACTCTCCATGTCCATTTTCCTTTACACATTTTTCTTGTGTTAACTTGCTACGCAGCATCACCGCAGATGTGAATAGCTAACCTTGCACTCGCACTGGATTGCCTTGCAAGGAAAGGACCATACGTTTTCCAGCAAAAGCAGATGAGTTGGTAAACAAGCCAGCACGTTTTAACAACTGTTTTGTCACCCATACTGGTGTTTTTCGAGCTGCAGTCAGTCCAGCGGATGTTGTTCATGAGCAGGGCACAAGAAAGTCAGATACTGTCTGGTGAGTCCTTCTCACCGCTCTACCCAGAGCTGTCCAGGCTTTTTTATTACTGGTGAGGACAATTAGATGATTTGTTTGGAAAGGTAAAAAAGTGGGGAGCATCTGCAGTGCGCTGGGAAGAGCCGGACTGGCTGTATCTGATAGTGGCTGCAGCTGGAGAGGGAGAAAAGGCCTCTTTTGTGTTCAGAGAGATGTGCAAGGGGCCAAAGGTAAACACGGAGCTTGAGGAAACGCCAAGAGAGAGCCTGGAGAAGGTGGGGTGTCTGAGCACCGCATTGCGGGGAGAGGACCGTGCCCTTCGTGAGGTTTGTTCTGGGGCAAAGGAAGGAGCAGAACCACTTAAAAGAAGTAATTGATGTGTTTTTATGGTGTTTAGAAGCGCAGAATAGTTTATGCTATAAAGGAGCTCTACTCAAAGCAGGGCCACCTCTGATTTTAGATCACGTTGCTCCCTGGCAAGCCAGACACCGCGTTAGTGAGAAGAGGTGAGACATGCAAAGGTCCCAAGGAGCTGCTCCTCACATGGCAGCGTACGGAACTGTGTCTCCGATACAAAATGTTGGAGGCCGAGCTGCTGGAACTGACTGCCCCTTTTGAAATGTGCCCTTAGGGAACGCCTGAGCGAAACACTTGGTTTCCTCGAGCGTGCCTTCCCTTAAAGGTGAGCTGTTCACGGGAAAATTGCGGAGATGGGTCTCTCATTTGTGGCAGAGCTGGTTTTACGAAATGCTATAGGGAAGGTGCCAATCTATCGAAGCCGTGTTCTAACCAGACTAATAGTTGCCTTGCGTGCTGTCTTTTATGCAGACAATGTACAAAGCCAGCCAGGAAAGCGAGTGCTATGTCATAGATGCAGAGGTGCTAACTCACGACGTCCCCTACCACGATTATTTCTACACCATTAACCGCTACACGTTGACTCGTGTTGCCAGAAACAAAAGCCGACTCAGGTACCCGTCTTGTGGGATAAAGAGCTTTACTGATGACCAAAAGTCATCTGTGGGGGGGAGTTTTGCTGTTTTGTGGGTTAGAAGGGGTTGGGGGAGAATTTCGCCTTATTTCTTTGTCCCACTGCCAGCACACTGCTGTCACAAAGAGTTACCATAGGGGCAGCTGCCGAATGTGGTGACTTTAAGCAAAAACCAGACCTGATACAGGGGAGTTAGAGCTGGGTCAGGGAAAGGATTTACAGGGTTTTCTTGGCCCTTTCTGGGAAGCAGCGGTTTGCAGGGCCAGTGCTCACACACAGTCAGTGACATCGGTCCAGGGAATGTGCCCCTGAGGAGCACTGGGGGGACTGGGGGCTTCTGTGTTAGACTTGGAGAGGTAATGTAAATGTAATTAATGTAAATATCCGCTTGCCATACGGCCGAAAGTCTCGGGCGGAGTCCTCCTGGAGGAGGAGCCCTTGAGATCTTCCTGCCGTGGCCTTTTGGAAGGACTTTTCATGCAATGCTTTTCCTCGAGAAACACGAAGGGCTGAGAGCGTTCCAGAAATAAGTGTGCGTGATTATTTTTCGTATTTACATCGACAAAGGATTGTGAATTGACACCACCCTCAGGAAGCAGAATTGGGAGAATGACTTTCCTTTCTTCACGTAGGGTTTCCACGGAGTTACGTTACAGGAAGCAGCCTTGGGGGCTGGTGAAATCCTTCATCGAGAAGAATTTTTGGAGCGGCCTAGAAGATTATTTCCGTCATTTGGGTAAGAGCGGCAGTGCGGATCAGACCTCGGAGCGGCCTGCGTAACGAAAGGGGCCGGCCAGGCTTATTTCCACGGGGTTGGCAGCACTCGCTGGAATTAATGCAGTCATCAAATCCTGCTCTCTGGCAGGAGCGCGGGCAGCCTGGGGTCAGAGCTGGGCAGAAAGTGTAAGGGGTGCGTGCTGTGGTCCCTGGCGCGGGCCTCTCAGGTCCAGCAGCTGGGCCGTTAGTCTAAGCACGGCCGCTTGCATTGATCGCTTTCCCTTGCTGTCTCTGCAGAGAGCGAACTGACCAAAACCGAGAGTACGTACCTGGCTGAGGTCCACAGACAATCTCCCAAAGAGAAAGTGAGCAAGCAATCGACGGTGCGCCGGAGGAAACGGGCCCATGCCCATCTGCGGGTGCCCCACTTGGAGGAGGTGCTGAGTCCCGTCACCACCCCCACGGATGAGGAGGTTGCACATCGAATCAAGCATGTGGCAGGTAAGGAACTGCAGAGCCCTCGCGCTGGAGAAAAACGAGCTTTACTTGTGCAGCGGGAAGAGGGGCCAGCGCTTTCTGGTGCGGGGAGGATACATGATAGCTGGGTGAGATGGATAGATGGAAAAGGGACAGCATTTCTTAGCCTAAATGCAGCTGTTTCCTCAGGTTCCACTCAGACGCGGCACATTCCTGAGGAGAGTCCCAGCGGCTTCCACCTGCAGAGCGTCTCCAAGCTGCTCCTCGTCATCAGTTTTGTGTAAGTGATTTTTTTGCTTTCCTTCACAGTCAGCCTTCAAAAACTTCGGTCCTTTCGTGTCTCTCGAGTTCTGTGCTCTCCCCTCTGCTGTGTTTTTCTCTCTCCTATTCCTCTCTGGACCCCAACTTTGCACAAGCACAGAGAAGAGCAATGACAGGCGCAAAAGAATGAATTCAAACTTCCCCGGAATGCCCCATCAGCTGTTTTGCCTGGCTTGGTCCCAGCTTTTGCCAGTACTGAGCTGGCCACTGAGCTGGCTCTGTAGGTTCGGGATCTTATTTTATCGGTGTCTCTCCCCTTAGTTTTGATCTTGTTTTAACCAAGCAGGGGCTTCAAGACCTGCATGGATTTGGGAGTCCTGAGCGCAGGTCAGCTACACTGTCTGGGACACAGGCACCATTGATAGTTGCAAACAGGGCAAGGGGACTAAATACTTAAAAGAAATGGAAAACAACAGGTAGAAAGAATCTTTTTTATTTCAGCAACTCCATTTAGAGATTTTTCAGTGACATCTAGAAACTGTGTGGTTTTTTAATTCAGAATAAGTCATTTAATGTAATCTGCTGATAAACTAATTGTTGGCATGAAAAAGCTCTCTGGGAGTTACTGTGCTATCGCACCAGGGGCTCAGTGTATGTGAGGAGGCTGTTGGTTACATTTTAGTGAGGTAGAAAGACGCTGAGATTTGTAGAATGAGGTTACTTTTCAAATTCAGCTCCTTTCTGCATTTCCTTTGCCCAGTGGGGATGAAGAATGCAGAGGTTTGCAGCAGCAACCCAGCCAGGGGCTGCAGTGATACGGGAAATGTGAAGTAGTGTAATGAAGAGAAGACAGCCTTGTGCTGTCTTGTGCATCTAGACAGGCGAGAGCTGATTTCAGGTTTGTGTAGGAAGGCACAGAAAAGCTTTAGGACAGGCTGGTAGGTTAGCTTAGAGGGGTCAGAGCCCTCCATGATTTTCCAGAATGTTTTTCTGGCCAGTTGCCGTGCGCCTGACTGAGCTGGGTGATACTGGGCCATTCTTCCAGCAAAATAGCTGCGCTGTTCGGAGACGGGCACGAGCGTGTTCTTTTGGACTCTGATCCCTGCGTGTGGCTGGGGGCAGGAGCAGAGGTGCCAGGCTGGGGGTGGGAGCAGCGGGGCCGTGTCTGGTCAGGGTGCAGTAGGAGCGGGTGAGGCTGGACACACGTGGGCCCAACGCGTGTTCGTGTATCAGACAGGGCCCTGCGCTTGTCCACGAGAGCCACACGCGGCTCTTCTGCTGCTGAGCGCATTTCACCACTAAGGCAGGCACACGGTTACCCGTCTGTCCTCCTCGCCTCTCTTCCCTCTCTTGTCCCTCTGCCCCCCCATATATCTTCCGCACTATGAGCCTCCCCTGCTCAGCCCGGTTTCTCTCCTGTTCTGTGTCAGTCTGTTTCTAACCTGCAGCTGCTCCGTCTTTTCTCTTCCCTGCTCCCATTAGGATCTGTTTCAGGTACTGTCTCTCCTTTTATTTTATTTTTTTTTACCTCTTTACGCTCCCGTTTCCCTCCCTTTCTCTGCATTCAGCACATCCACTCACCCAACCTATTCTGTCTGACCTGCCATCCCTGTCTTTCTGTCTGTCCGCCCTCCTTGCTCACACATTTCTCCCATGAGGTGAAGTTTTGGGTTTTTCTTACTCAGATTAAATTGCCACTCATGTGGACCTGGGCCCAGTCACCTCCCTAAAGCCTCGGGCATTTTCCCAGGTGTGACTGGCGGTGTGGGCTGTGAAATCCTCCTTGTAAATGGACTCTTTTCTTTATTTCCAGCCTGGTGCTGCTGGTCATTCTCAATATGATGCTGTTCTACAAACTCTGGATGTTGGAATATACGACGCAGACGCTCACGGCATGGCAGGGCTTGCGGCTACAGGAAAGGTACTGTCACACTGATTTGTCCGGAACTGTTCTGGAGGATTATTTGGGCCTGAAGGGAGGGGCTTGATACCTGTAAATAAAAAGAAAGTGCTGCTGTTAGTCATAATAAAGAGAAAGCCTTGTGTTAAATAAAGATTGACACAGCAGGGCTAGGGAAAAAATAAAACAAAGCACAGAAACGGTCCATGGCGGCCTGGCCCCAACATTACGTTGTGCTGTGTTATTCCCCATCAATGGCCACGGTGCCATCTCTCAACAAACACGGCCTTCTGTCCACACATTCCCCTCCGGCAAACGGCCTTTTGCAAAAGGCACATCTTTGCTATTAATTAATCACTGTGGTTAAGACAAAGTAACATTGGTATCCCATTTAGTGAAGTAATAAGCACCTTTAAATGCACTTTTGCTCAAGAAAACCTGTTCCCCCCCGCCAATGAAAAGATTAGACATAAACTGATACAATGTACATGCCCCCCAGCAATCCACTTTGTCTAGATTCACTCTTGCTCATATTCTGCCTGACAGGTTACCGCAGTCTCAGACAGAATGGGCCCAGTTACTAGAATCTCAGCAGAAGTATCACGACTCAGAGCTACAGAAATGGCGTGAGATCATCAAATCCTCGGTGATGCTTCTCGACCAGGTGAGACCGCACGGCCGGTGAGTTCTGTGACCTGAGGGTCACCGTGTCCTCCAGCCACCCGCTCGCAACCCCTACCTGGTTCCTCTGTCCGCTGTGTCCCCTGTGCTGCGTCCTTCTAGATCCATCTTCTGACTGAGCAGTGGGCAGCAGGTCCCCAGGGTTATTTTCTGGATACTGCAGCTTCTCGGTCACCTCGTAGGGCTCCACGCGCATCAAGGAGAGAATTCTGCAGGGCCAAAAGCCTTATATTAGCACACCTTCTATTATATCTAGTCTCTGGCATCCCAGTCTGGAAAACAGACATTTTACCTCAACCCTAGATTCATATGTAGGTTGCGTGGATCCTTAACAGCACAAAGCAAGGGGTTTCGATATCTGCTGCCTAAAGAGCCGGTTGTACACCAACTAATTAGAACAGAGTTCCCAAATGAAAGCTGTGCTCCTCTACAGAGTGAGCTGCCCCTTCTCTGTTATCTTGGACAACAGTCGCACATGGGCTCCCGTCTGTGTATCCCAGCCCTGACGCTCTGCTCCCCAAAAACATGATTACGATATTGATACTTTACATGGGAAGAGGAGGCAGTGATGGGGCAGGAACTCCCGAAGCGTTCTCACCTCTCGGTGGCATCACAGCGGAGAAATTTCTTGTCTTGCAGATGAAGGATTCACTAATAAATCTTCAGAATGGCATCGGGTCCCGGGACTTCGGGTCAGATCCAGAGGAGAAACGGAAACGTTTCCACTAACAGGCAGGAATGCAGGAGGCCAGAGGACGGTGTGCAATATGTGTAAATAGGATATATAAATATATANTGGAGAGGAAGGAGTGACCTCCAACACTGGCTGGAATGGAGCGTCCGGGTGGCAGCGTGGTGTGTGTGTGTGCGGGAGGGCTGTGCTCTCCCGGCGCTGAGGTGCGCTTAGGGGCTGCGTGCTCCCCTGGGCCCGTGCACCGCTCTTCTGTAATATTCCTGGCTGTTTGTCTGTCTGTCTGTTTAGTTTGTGTTGTTTCAAAGGGAAGCATCACAGTGAGTGCCCCCCGCCCCGCTCCCTCCCTGCGTATGAAGGGCCCTGATTGACTGTATTTATCTACACATAAAAAGGGGACACTGTCAACTTGCTTACCTTGCTGGCTCCAGGGCTGAGAGGTTTTGGCAATCGCCGTCAGTGCTGTACAGAACTATTCCGCAGCTGGAGAGGAGGCGTGCGGAAGAATTGCCGTAGGTCTGCAGGGAGCAGCTCTCACTGCCGCTCACCTCTGGACTTTGCGGAGCTGAAATCCCATTTGCCTGGTTCAGAGAGCACAGCACACAATGGCAATGAGCTGAAATGCTTTCTCCAGACACTACTTTGCCACCTCCTGTTATTGATACTGCATGAGTAGCCAAGGAGATGGTGGGGAGGGGAGTATCTGCCTACAAGGTGCATGGATGGGGGAGAGCCACGCTGCAGAAAGCGCCTTTCCATCCCTTTGACAGTGTCCCCTTTACTTCTCTGCTTCTGTGTGCTTGGGCCCCTGCCATTAAGCCATCCTTGTGCTGAAGATCTGCATCGGTGCTGAAAGGGCTACTACCTGCGCTACTTCCCACGAGAGAGGGACCACTCCAATTAAAAGAAAACCAAAATTAGTATTTATTAGTAAAACTGCTCCCACTATTCCGCTCAAAACATTTCCCTCCTGCCCCTGGTCTGGAGACCATTTTGCTCGTACCACTGAGCCCTTACCTTGTCTGAATCTGTGGGAAAACATTAGGGAGAAAAAAACCCATTCCTTTGCTGGGATATTTACATGATTGCATCTATATAGCAACAAGGCCTCCAGAAATCCGAGAGAGGTTAAGAAGGGCTATGGGGATTTAAGAATGTGAAAGCAAGGTACAACTGGGAAAAAACACACTTTGGCAACTAGAGAGTATTTATGGTTATTTATTTAATTTAATGCTGCTGACTACTGTACTGCTCCCTGACTTGTTTCCAGGGAGGCTGCTGAAATAGCTACTGTACAATGACACTGGGAAGGGCAATTCTGCGGCTGCTCTCGGGACAGGAGGGCCCCATACATATATATATATATATATATATATAAAAAAATATAGTCCCCTACTGGGACTTGTCCCACTGCCCAAGAGTCTTTATTTCCCCATCAGCCACTCCCATAGTTACTAAGCACATCAAAATCTCCTGCCGCCCATCTTCCCCTTTTCTAGAATTTAAATCCAGGCACCAGGAGAGAAGACAGAGAGGAATCCCTGTGCTTGCCACCTTGCCCGTGCTAGAAAACAAAACCGCCACAATCTGGAGAGGGAAACGTGGAACGTGGGGTCTCAGCCTCCCCGCCGGGAGGGTTTTGCACATAGACAAATGCAACCCATTGAAATGCAGAGAAACCCACCTGTCCAAGAGGGTCAAAAATAAATGGTAGTGTTCAGAGTTGGTTTCTTACCGCTTTCACATTCCCTTGCCAGTTAGGGAGACAAGAAATCCATTAGCTCATCCGTCTTTTCTTCCCACTGCCGTTGCGTTAGATTCGAGATGCTCCCACTGATGCGGCTTCCTTGGGCTTGGCCCTAGAGACAGAATTGCACAAGCTTTGTTAAATTCACGTGAAGCAACGCAGAGGCAGCTAGAACAGTCGCAAACACGAATATTCGTTCTGCCCACACGTTACTTTAAATTGGGTTTAACGTGTTTGACGTATATACTGACACACAGCTACGTTAAATCCCTCAATAAAGAGCCTAAGGGTGGTCACCAAACAGAACCTTGTACTTGCCCTTCAGACTGAGGAAGGTTTCTCCTTGAGGCCTGAGGTTTCTTTGTCTCAGATTCCTACTTATCTATTTTCTTTGGATAGGATTCGCAATCTTTCATCGCCCCTTAATTTATCACAGCATTAATAAAAGAGAAAAAAGCAAGGCCTTAAGGCAAAACCCCCAATGGCACTAAGGGTGAGGGCTGAAACAAAACCGTGGCCTGTTTTCACCCAGATGCCTCTAGAGAGCTACGGCAGAATCGCTGCTGCTGCAGCCGAGTCCCAATCGACGCATTAATTCCTTCTGCAGCCACAGACGATTTTGGACCCGTCAGTTTATAATTACTTTTCCTGGAGAAATTAGCAACGCTTTCTAGAAGCAAGGCCGAGCAAGCTGAAGAATGTTACTGGGGGTGGTATTCCTGGCTGCCCTAAGCAGTCACAGCCAAATTTGCTTCTTTACTTGCCCGCCTTGCTTATGTGTTGCCAGAAATCCCACTTCAAAGGCAGCTTTCTGTACAGCATTTATCCAGCCAAACGTGCAGACTAATGCCAACAGCTATAGCCTAATTCATACCAAGAAAGATGCTTCCTATTGGGAGAAAGGACGGAAGGCTCTGATTTACCAGTCTGTGTGTCTCACCTGTTCACAGGGGAAAGCAACATCCTCACTAATCCCAGCTTGATAGCAACTCGCTTCTGACAGATACACTGTCTGCTAACGCTCACCCTAAAAGAGGCGTTTGGGCTGCGGCATCTGGGATGAGCTCAAAGGGGGTCTGAGACCCGGGTAACTGCTGTGCAATCATGCGTTCCTGAAGTGGATACCAAGCGTATCTAGTGCAGCACATGCCGTAAAGTCTGCAAAGGACCAAAAAGACACAGGTTATTTCATTCCACTTAACAAAGGTACCTGCAGTGGTAAGAATAGGAGCTTAGCTATGATTAAGCGGACAGCCATGCTTTTTGGCTGCTCAACAATTAAGCAATAACCCAAGGCACGCTTCGGTCAGAAAACTCTGATATTAATTGATATTAAGTGCTACTAACTTCTGTCTAAGTCCATTCTGTCTCCTTTAAGTCCTTTGGGAGAAGAGAAAATGTCACGCCACTTTGATCTCTCCTAACGCATCCCAATTATGCAGCTGACATAGCCTATCCCTCTCCCTTTCCTGGTAGCTTTGTTGTCTCAGACACGTATTTCCATCATCTTTCAGCGACCCCACAGCCCCTAACTAGAGGACACAGACAGAGGGGGCAGCCTGCACCTTTCCCACCACCCAGCGCTAGGACACAGTGCTGGGGATCAACCCCAGCCCTAAGAAGTCCAGCACTGCACAACAGGGATTAGTGGCAGACGTTTTGGAGCAGCAATTCACTCCAGGCCAGTGAGGTCTGTCTTTGCTTCTAGGAGGGAGAAAACATTTGGGACTCCTCTTCCCCTCGGGTTCATTTACACCACGTCCTAATCAGAGGCGGGGCGGGATGCAGAGAAGCAGAGTCAGTAACAAACGCTTCAACGCAAAGTCACCCGGCCCAGGGCAGGCAATTCTGTCACATTTGTTAAGCTGCCACCGTCCCCCCCTCGCCAGAGCCGCTTTCTGCACGACCTGCCAGACCCCAGAGATGTGTCTGACGGGTCTCTCCAGCCCGGCTTCGTCTTTTCAGTCTCAGCACTAGTTACAATAGCAGGGGCTTGCGAAAACAATACTCAAACCAGAGACTCTTAAACCAAAGCCCCCGAGGTAAGTGGCTCCCGGAAGGTGTCGGTGTAGTTTCCGAGAGGCGGCCGTGCCGATTTCTGCCCGCTCCCCTGCCTGGCATGCCCTGCTCTCTGTGCTTTGCAGTCTCCACAGCACCGCTCTCTCTGTGCCATAATACCTTTCTTTTTCTAGATGTGCACACTGGCCAAATAATCTTGTGTCTTGATCGACCGCCGATTATTTCCTGATCTAGCCAGACAGCATGGGCTTCTCTCCGAGCGCGGCTGCGCGCTGGGCCGTGCCCTCCTCTCCCCCACGTGTCCTGCAGTGCTTGCTGTGGCTTTTCCCTCCCGCTCACACCTTTGCTGCCGGACAATCATTCCCTTTGTCGCAGACGGGCCGACCTGGTGCTGTCCCCGCTTGCCTTCCCTCGCCGCAGTCCGTATGCTCTTTAAGTGAATGTGTTTTATTTTTGTTCAGTAGGGAAAAGGACTTTCCTTCTGCTGAAGGAATTATATTTGCACATGGCTCGGGGAGGTTAACTCCCCTGGCCGTTTCTGTTACCTCACTCATTTAGGCCAATTCCATTGCTAACGTTAAATGGCCGCCTTCCCCTACCCAAACTCCGAGAATAGTTAGGGAATAAAACCAACGTGCGGCTCAGGTTCCAGAGCCATTTGGTGGCGTCTCGGTTTTGCCCCAGCGGCACCGGGATTTGGGAGAGCGGCTGTTACCAAACCGACTTTACCCAGCGGCTCAATTGCTCAATCTGCAATAGCCCTTAGCCCTTAGCAGATTCGGAAGCACTAACCTGGCTCCTGGACGAGCTCGGCGCGGAGGGAGCAGCAGATCCGTTCACGTCACGCCGTGGCACCTCGGGGACGTCACCATCCTCACGCCCTTCATCTCCCGTCACGCGGCTCCAGGGCTGGATAAAGCTGCTAAAAACCTGGAGCGTTTTCTCCCCATCCGAGGCCCTGGAGCCTCCAACGCCAGCTGCTGTGCGTTAACCGCAGATTAACGAGGATCTCACGGCAAACGGGAGCGGGTCGCACAATCACCCGCAGGCGAGCGGCTCTTTTCGGCTGTCACCCCGAGCCCGGGGTGCAAACGTGAACTCTGGGACGCTGGGGAGGGGGAAGAACTGTGCTTTTGTTTTAGGAGTTGTCTAACTGTCATCAACTTTGCGCTGTGCGCAAAATGTGATTAAATGATAATGAGACTTACCTGCTAGAACCTAGGAATTGTAAAGGCTACGCAGCCGAAACTTAATGTAAAGTAGCTAGTACAATGGAAGTACGGTATAAATTAAAAAAAAAAAATCTATCAAACAGACAGCGCGACTCGTGAGTGCTTTGTTCTTTTTATTATCCTGCCTATTCTAAAGTCTCTTCTGTCCATTTCCAAACACAGAGTCTTTTCAGAGACCAACCAGAACCATCCCTTCCAGGACACAACCTGCCTTTAACACCATCCTTGAAAAATCCTTGTTTTTTTTCCCCCTCTGTGAGACTCTTGAGCAAAATCTCCAAACCGTTTTCTCCTGCTTAGACCAACACAGGGCAACAGTCACATCTGCAGGAACCGGAAAAGTGAGAGATAACGTCCAAAAAAAAGCATCTCAAGAAGATGCGAGTAAGATACCGGAAGGTGCAGGACTAGGATGGCCCTTCTCTACCACCTGAGGTAGCTCTCCACAAGTTCTTAGTTTACCCCTTTTTCTGACTTAACATCACGACACCAGAGGGTTATCAACGCTTCACAGGGACCGAAGGGCAGAGTCGAAACGGGAGAGAGGTTCCGTGACCTTACCTGAAAATCCCCGTGGGTGTCAATGTCAGCGACAGAAAACCTGGAGTTACAATCTAGTCCCTCCACTGTTGCTGTGGGTTTAGATTTAGGGTTATGCGCAAAATTGCCCCGAGGCCGGGAAAACAAAGACACCCAGCTGAATTAGAAGAGGAGCTGCTTTTTCCCTGTTTGGTTATTAAGTTTTAAGGAACCGGTGCCCAGATTACAAATCTGCTTCATCTGGAAAATCCGCTCAAGTTGCCAAACTTGGCTCTGGACTCGAGAGCGATCCTAGCGAGAAGGCTGCATTGTAGTACTTTACTACACCCACTCTAAAAAAGGAATTTTGAACAACTGCCGGTTAGAAATCTGGCCTGACTTACAAATGGAGTAATATCTATGATTTTAGCAACACATAAAAAGCAGCAGAACAAAGCAGAGGGGATTCCACGGGTGGGAAGCATGCCTTGATACACAAGCACTTGGTAACTATTTAGAAGTGGTCAGTGTAGCAAAAATTGTCAACTCTTGCAAGCAGTACAGGCTCCATTGCAGTAAGGATGCAACCACATCTGCTCTATGAAGAAAACCAAACCTTTCCCCATTCTGTCTTAAGATACGATTCCACCCCAGCCAATGTTTCTCCTTGCAATCCTAGTTGAGCTCAACTGATCTGTATTTGAGGCCAGAGAACAATTTTTACTCCGCTTAATGCACTAAGATTGAAAAGGTACGTTTGCGTAGGAAACACGGAATTTACAGCGTGATTCCTGGGCAGCAGTGGATCATTTACGAGTGCTGACTGCTCAAACTGATTATCACAAGAAAGAACTAGGATTAACTAGGCAAAACCGAGCTTTTTCTGTGTATTCCTCTAGGTGGTGCCACACTATAGCACGAGAAGACAAGCACAATTACAAGTACAACCATTTCACAAAGCTGTCCCTCCTGGGAGGGCTACGCACCCTATTTATTTTGCCTGCCCTTCCTTTGGGGTCTTCTCAGAAATAGGTGAGCTTCATACCTTGTCCCGCTGGCTCGCCTGGTGTTGCAGAACGGGGCTCTGCAGGTTATTCCTATCACTGTGTCTCTGTCGACGTGAGGAGTAAACCTGCAAACGGAAGGAACTAAGAGTTCTGACGCTTGCTAAAGGAAAAGGATGAGTACGGGGGATTCTTACATTTACATCGCACTGCTCAGGATCTACATTCTGAGTTCCCTCCTTCAGAAGCAAGTGTGAACATGGCACAGGGGCTCATCCTACCACGCATTATCAATCATTCTAATGCATTACAGCCCTCATCCTACCCTGCCTGTGCACAGGCAGTGCAAAGTCCAGAGCAACAGCTAATTAATTAAATTCTTCCTGTTTTAACACTGATAAGATTGCTTGGGCCGTAACACACTGTGGTACATCATCCTACGATGACCTCATTCTCGGTCCTGCAGGTTGGAGAACCATGACATACATACCCTTTACCTCTGCAACGGAGAAGTAGCATATTTAGCAAATAAAAGTGGTGGTGACAGCAGCTGAGAAATGACACTTAACATTTACAAAGCCATTAACGTGACGGCGGGACTGAAACCCGGGAAGGAGCCGTGCTGCCCGCACCCCTGCGCCCTTTGCTCCGCGTGCTTCAAAAGAAGAGTCCTTCAGCAAACGGGCTGGTGGCTCACGACGCAGTCATGAGGCCGAAGTCAAGGCTGTACAGAGTCCAAGGCAAACAGAAGAGAATTTACACTTCCCGTATTTCCTCCCGATGGCGCAGAGCTCCCCCTCAAACCCGGCTGGCGTGACACGGTCCTTCTGTCTTCAGAGCCCCTGCAAGCGAGAGAATTCCTCTTGGACCGCAAGCCATTTGACCTCACTGAAGTGAGGATCCTGATATAATTAGCATGATAACTGACAGGATGTGAACAAGACTCTACAAGATCTAGATTTTGGTCTTCTGCACACAAAGTCCTTCCTAGCAGGCGTGGCCCACTTAGGAAGGCTGAAAGGCTGGCAGATGAAAGCCGTGATCGAGTTGTTTCCTCGTCGCCTACCTTGGTGCCGTTGGTTGCGCTGAGTCCTCTCTGCTATTCCTCCACAGGCACGGCACAGTTTTCCTTGTTTTCTGATGGAATCGCAAGATAGTCTGTCCTGTAGTTGGAGGGAAGGAGGAAACCATGACCTCAAGTGCTACAGTGCAAAAACCAGGGTCCATTCACCCTCGCAGAGATGCTGAATGCCTGTAAGTACCTCTAAGGTAACAAATATCACCTGT
Source organism: Pampusana beccarii (assembly GCA_013399365.1). Taxonomy (NCBI): domain Eukaryota; kingdom Metazoa; phylum Chordata; class Aves; order Columbiformes; family Columbidae; genus Pampusana; species Pampusana beccarii. Next base: position 250,669 of record VWYH01000905.1, read on the forward strand.
AGAAGACGCTCGCAGTAGGAAACGCTCCTTGGCGTAGTCAGCAGCAGACACTGAGTCTTCCCTACTGTACAATCCTAAGCGTACAGCCCTCTCATCACGTGCAAAGAGCGCCCTTATCCAAGCCAAGTATGTACAAAGACAGGAGTGCGCCAGTACAAAAATCAGAACATCTCTGCTCTGTCAACTGCACTTCTGGAAACAGCCCCTGGGCTCTGCCCAGTTCCAACCGGGCCGCTTCGGAATCCCACGCACCACAGCCACCCTCCCTACCTGGCAAGTGCACCGTCTCTTGTGCTCCTAAACGTCAGGATGTTTCCAGATATACCAAACATCGCTAGAAACGTGCGATAGCAAAGCTCAGCCTTCTTGCAGCCTGATCTGGACTGAAATATCTGAAGAACAACTTGCATCTGGAGAGATTTCACACTTACGCATTTTCCTGGGCAGCCTCCTCTGCCTTAGAGACTTTCCTGTAGCAATAGACCATCTCTATCAGCAGCCACAAGGTGAGGAAGACCAGCAGAATATACATCATAATTTCAGAGATGACCGAGGTGAAGTCTTCTCCAGCTGTTAAGAAAAATGAAATAATCTCTGATCATTCACAACACGCAGCTATCGGAGCAGAGCAGCTCCACTGGCACTCTCCACCCTCATGTCATCCTTCCTAACCCACCTTGCCAGAGATAACCCGGTCCCACTACACCGTAAGGGGGAAAAAGATGAGGAATGGGTGAAGCTGCCAAGAGAAAACGCCAGCAGCGATCCCACTGCGTGTTTCCAGCAGGATCAAACATGCTCGGTCTTGCATATGTCTTGTGTTCTCTGCCGCCCACACGTTCACACAGATTGCTCACCGTTAGCCTAACTCATCCTCACTCCGTTTCCTTTGTGCGTCCTACTCGCTGGTTTTACTCGACTGTATTGTGCCACCAGTGATTCGAAAGAGACCAAAACACAGAGATGCTTGTGGAGAAGAGGGGAAGACAGCAGAAAAAGATGAGGGCTAAAAGCTCTTGTCCCTCTCCAAAGAGAACAGCACAATTCCCCCTGATCTCTAACAAGCCAGGATTTCAGCACTGAACTGAGCAAAACCAAGAGGAGCAGAAAGACCTGGGAGCACTGCAAAGGGAAGGAGGGATTGGGAGAGGGTGGAAGCACGAGACTGATATCAAATTGCAGAATGAGAGGGAGGGGGTGGAAGCAGAAGCTGTGGCAACCCTGGCAAAGGCTGCGCTGCAGCACCCAGAGTCGCTGGCGGAGAAGTGAGGGTTCTGAGCAGAGAAACTGGAACCCTCTGCTTCCTGTGCCTGCCCAGCTGTTCCCAGCTGTTGCCCCAGCCTGCCAAGCTCATCATACCCCCCAACATTCACACAGGCACCCTGCGCCTCCAAAGCTAAGGCACAGCACCCTTTCTGCCAGTCCTCGTACCCTCCTCCACCACCGTGAGGTGGATCAGTCTGGAGCTCGTGAAGAGAGGGCGGTGAATCTCGAACTCAAACTCCCGGGTGATGTTACAGGTGTAGATACCCGAATCGTTCAAGGTCACGTTTAACACAGTGATGGATACGTCCTGCATGTCTTTACTCCCGTTCCACTGTATCCGACCGCTGAAGCGGCTTTGAAACTCATGGTTCGTTTTCCTGTACTCGTAGATCTGTGAGGAAATGCGAAGGGGTGTTCTGATTAATCACCGACACGTATCTCAGACACCACCACAGCACATGCAAGAACAACACCATCCCCTGGCTACACTCACGCATGTTCTGGGTTATGGCTTCCTTAGTAACAGCAGCTACTCATATTCTATCATCCTTTACCTCAAAACCTCAGACTACTATACAAAAGACAGAAAACCGAATTATCTCCATCACAGCCATAGGAAAACTAAGGCACAGAAAAAGAGAGACACGTGGACGATGACACAAAAGATCAGCAATGGAACTGAAAGCCAGTTCATGCTGTGCCCAAGTGTGGAAATCAGCTAAGCAGGGAAAAGACGCTTTAACTACTGCTCAGAATTGGTGCTGTGGAACCTCTGGGTGAAAATGCTACAAAATCGTGAAGATCTGCAACTTGGAGCTGAACTCTCCTTCCCTTACACAGCCTTTCTTGGGATCCTGCTGTGTGACAACCCTACACTCTCATAGGTACCTTCTGGTTTCTCCCATGGGTTCACTGGACCGTGTTTCACAGTGAGACCTATGAAAACAAGGGCTCAGCTACTGAATATACGCACAGGTTCATCTTTTCCGCCCTCTGGCCTGTAGAACCATTCCACCATCGTGCTGGCTGTCACCTCTTCCCTCTTCATGCAGGAGATGCAGAGGAGCTTCATGGACTTGCCTTGGACAGCCTCTGTCTCTGATGGAACTTCAACACACACTGCACAACAAAGACCAGCTGGGGGAAGGAGCAGCGGAGAAGACAGAGAAGCGTAAGACAAAATCAGAGAGACATCAGTTAGCCACATCTCAGCATTTATGATCACGCCATCCCCAATGGAAAAACCATGTGATTCATTACTAGCACCCTCTACCAACAGATAAGCCTCAAATGTTAAATTTTACCAAGCTTCTTTTTCTGAGACATAAATAATTCATAATAATTAACAGAGGGTGATCACTTGGTGCAGATTCACCTCTACAGCATCTGCTTTGCCACAACTTTAATTTTTCCCCGTCTAATTAACACCACTTTAGAGGCATTGTTCATTCTCTCCCATGCATGCCGAGCATGCTCCTCTTCCAGTAGCAATTCCAGCGGGGTGGGAGCGGAAACCCAGACCTGAGGTGTGCAGGGACAGCTCGCGCTTTGTGCCAAGTTCAAAGGCCTGGATGTTTTAATGTGGCAACGTGTTCAATCCTGACGGGGAGGATTCACCACCCTTCCTGTTTCTAGGCTTCATAAGCAGTACTGGGAAGCAAGGGGCTTGGACTTGAGTAAATTTATCAGCAGGAGGAGTTATTGATTTCACACGAATTCCCGTTCAAAATGCTTCTGACCCGATCTGTGCCAACACTGGCAACTACAAAATACTGCTCTCCCAAACAAGACAAAAATCATTAGCTGTGAAGCGACATACTTGATAAAGAAAGGAATGCTTCAGCATGATATCTCAGACTAAATCCCTGCTGACACTTGTTCCCGGGGCTAAACAATACTGGGTTCTGTCTGTCCAAACCTGTCTCCAAAGCCTAGAGTTCAGCTCACTGAAGATGCTGACTTCGCTGGCTGCTCCCTCCTCCCCAGCATCTGAAATACCATTAACCCATTCTCTCAGGCACTGTATTATCCTGGGACCTATCCTGGAAACAGACAGATTCCAACCCTCCCGTACTACCAGCTCCATGGGTAACACCAGCTTTCTGGGAGAAATAAGGAAGAAGCTACTGTATTGTGCTTTATTCCGGTTAAATTAGACACGTACACGCAGATTTGCACCCACACACAGAGCTGTAGGTATCGTGCGTATCGAAGGTAGCTGTATTGGCAAAACTAACCGACCTTTTCTTAGTTGCAGAACAAAAACTGTAATAATCGCAATACAATGATTTACTTCACTTTATACAGACTCCATGTAAAACTAGCACTAACATGCACTGCTGAACGGTTTGCACATCCTCCCTGAGGCAGCTGAACGTTAAATTACATTGCAAATTTCAAAACAATAGCAAACAGGAAACAGTAAAGAACTTGCGTGCATATTTTAAAGCACATGCCTTGTGCCTTAAGTCTACTTAGCCGTAATGTATTTTCTCTGCCCATATTAACTCCATTACATTCATACTAATTCTACATGAATGTCATTTCCTTCTCCTCTTGCAAACGAAAAAGCCACTTTGAAGGCTGGTTAAGGGAAGTGTTAAGGGAAAGCGGCGCTTCAGAGAAGCACCTCTCCTACAAGAGGCAAGCACCGGATTTGGTTGAGAACCTGGTCGGAGACAACACGGAATGGAAGCACCTACCCCAGACCACCAACACGACCGAAGCCACGCAAACCAGCCTTGGCAGTGCAGCCATTGTTCCGATCGAATCCCAACCTAGGAAGCGGCTTTATTCGGAAGACGCTGCTGCTCCCCTCCTCGCTGCGTGGACCCGGCGCAACAGGATGCCTGGGCTGCTCCGCGCCCGCTGGGTCGGACCTGCCGGCGAGAAGGAGCCGAGGGTGGGCGGCAGGCGGGGCTGGGTGGCAGCCGAGGGTGCCCGGGATGCAGCAGGGCTGGGCTGCGCTGCGGGAGGGCGGCAGCACCACGGACAGGGCCCGGACAGCGCCCGCTCCGCGATCCGCCCCGCTCCGCGCTCCCCCGGGCAGCGGCGGCTCCGGGCGCGGAGCAGCAGGTGGGTACGGGCGGTTCAGGCCGGGGCCGGGGGGCGGNGCGGGGGGCCCGGCCCACGGCGGGCATGCGCGGCCGCCTTCCTGCGCCCTCCCCCGGGCTCCTCCCGGCAGCCGGGAAGGGGTCGGGGCTCGGCCGGCCCCGCTCCTCCGGGTCAGCCCTCGTTCATTCCCGGACCTGGAGGAGCTGCAGAGGAGCGTGAGCACCGACCGTCCAAAATAAAGCCGAGGGGGGGGAGCCGGGAGAGTTATCCACGCGGGGTCACAGAGAGGCCTCCGCCTCTAATGAATTTAATACTACTGTTTGCACAGCTCTGAAGGTCACAGCTGGAAATACTGGGAAATCCTCTCTCATGTTCAGTCTGATTCCCAGGAGTTTAATGCCAGCAGCAGGCTGGGCTTTCTCTTCTTGGACTGGGGCCACTGTGCCCTGAAGGGCTTCTCCAACTTTGAAGGTCACAGTGGACAGAGAGGGAGAGATGAAGTGCTTGTTAAATGCGCTCTCTCTTTTTAAAGCATCTGCTCCGACGGCAGCTCAATAAACAGCACTATCTATTGAATTAAACCTGACCAAACCCCATCAGAGAACAACACGTGAGCAACCTGCGGTGCCAAACCTCAGAGCGCAGACGGCGAGACCCACCCAAACAGGGAAATGCGCAGCCATCCCAAAGCATCAGCTGCACACGGCGTCTGCCTGGGCACCCCATGGCCGGTGCTGGGCACCCCATGGCCGGTGCTGGGCACCACCACAGCTCTATGGCCTCCCGGCACCACGGGCTCGCTGCTGAGGGCGCACACAGGCAGGCTGGTCCCTACGCTGCTTAGGCAAAGCAGGCACAGGAGAAAGACAGCCAACATTTTTCCTAGACATCATCAGACTGCATCTGTACCAGCGAGCTGCATCCAGTGTCTGCCAAGAACCACACAGGGAGCAAGTGCCTCCACGTCACCCTTTCCAGCCTCTGCTGTGGCAAGTCCAAGTAATTCCTAGCTAAGGACATCTTCTTAATTCCTTGTTCTGCCTCACTTTACTGGCTGGACAGTTACTCTGTGACCTCTGAAACCTTTGCGGCCTTGAAGTATTACAGTAAGCAAATCATAAAATCTGACTTTACTCCACGGGAAGCCAAAACGGCAGCCGCGATACCCAAACATAGCCTCCCACATGAAGCCTTTTGCATTTTTCTCCTTGTCCCCTTGCTAGAATCACAACAACTCAACAAAAGGAAGGACAGGCTAAGCCACAGGATTTGCTCCTAACTCTTCTGGAACAATCCAGCCCGTGCATGGCAGATGAGCGCTGAGGGTGGGTTTTTTATAGACACAGGAACTACTGGACAATGTCCCTGGCTCTCTCATTTGGCAGCCACCTGTTTCACGAAGAACAGTGGAAATCACATCTGTTCTCAGGAAGCCAAGCGTGCTGCCAGAAAACATAGAGCACGGATCAGCAGAGCTGCGCTGTTTGTGCTACGGCTGCTCTAATTACATCTATTATGGAGAATATGCCAGGGAGGAGAGCGAGGGGCTGAGAGGATTAAGAGGAGGCAGCAGCTCTACCTCGGTTGGCAGTCGCTCGCTGACCCTTCGTCCTTCCCAGCACAGCCCTGGTACGAACAAACCTTTTTCTCCTCTAACCCCAGGCACTCCAGAACTCCCCTGCCAACCAATTTAAATCAAACCGACAAACAAACACCCTAAAAAAGTAATGAGCTGTCCCTCAGAATCGCTTGTGTATAGACCTCAAGCACTTCATGCTAGACCAGTGTTCTAGCTGCTATTTTAAAGATGGGAAATTGGACCCAGAGGTGAAAAATAAATCTCTGGTGAAACTGGGCTTGGATTTGGGTGGGTTGTAACATAAAAAGTCATAGGCCAGGGAAGCAAATGGAGATCACACCCTCTCCCCCCAGCTCTGGGGAAGTTTGCTCTTCACCCAGGGCACGCTTCGTGTACTACAGACAAAACAAAGGTGATTTGAAATAAATAAGTGTAGTCAGTCCAGTTTATTAAACTGCCAGAAGCCGTTATGTTTTTAGAATAAAAAGATAACATCATGTCATTCTTGCTATGACCTGGGCTTAGCTGGGAACTACCCCAATGCCTCCGTGTGCCTGTTTCAAACAGGCAACAAACACTGCCCAGCCCTGTCCAGGAAAATCTGCAAATAAACGGGATTCCACACGGGAAGGCTGTTTCGATTTTCAGCTCTGGTATGCAAAGCACATATTCATCAAAGCCCATCCAACGCAGGGATGCACAGTGGCTCCTTCTCGCCCTAACCCAGCCCTGATGCCTGGGGTAGGACAGGCGCAACCCTTGGGGCGCAGGGTGCCCCATACCACAAAGCTCTTGGCCATTTTGGCACCCCAGGGGAAATGGTGAAGGGAACTGAATGTTGAGAGAGAGAAATCTTGAATGCTGCAAGAAGCAGCCCAACTTATCATGCGGGGGTTGCTATGGCAACCCACCCAGTTAATGCTTCGAGGAGAAAAAAAAAAAAGGCAAAAAAAAATAGAAAAAACGGCTGGCACTTTTGCACAGGCTCAACAAGACGAGGAGATAAAAATAACGTCGGCACCCTGCCCACCACTGATCCCCCATTCAGATGGTCCCCGGGCTGGGCGATGGGAGCGGGAACACAAAACGTGGGGGTGCGGCCCCCTGTGACAGCCACCTCGGGAGCCTCCTCTGCCATCCGCGATCACATCAGCTCGCTTCACCGCAGATGTCCCCGGCATTGTGCAGCTGAACAGCAGCAAAGCGTGTTCCTCGCACAGCCCCTCCAGGCTCTCAGGAGCCAACACAGCCCACCGCTGCACCAACAACCAGCCCAAGGCCAGCAGAGCTGTGCGACAACCAACCAGCAGCGGAGCAACCCGCTAATGCACGAGAGCTGGAAGAACGGGCAGGAAAAGGGAGAGAGCAGCCTCTACACGTGCTCACTGCTGCTTTTACAGAGCAGCCTCTGCCCTGTATGAAACCAGTAACGCTTTGCAGAAAAGTCACACAGGATAATGTCTAACCATTAAAAAATGTTGGATTTAATGGATGCAAGCATCCTTCCCACGCACTTTAAAAACCATTCTACAGAAATCTGTAGCAGGGGAAGACTTCCTAGTTGCCTCTACAGGGTGCCTGGGGGGTTATAAAAGCTCATTCAGTTTTTTCTTTTTCACACTCGAGGTTTAAAATGCATTCTCCATGTACCTGCCAACAGCTACAGACAACTCCAGCTCTACTCTTCACACATCTTTCCACCTGTAACCTACATTTCCAGCTGATGCACAGCTCCCAGTGCTGGGGGCTAGTTTGCACTGTTCTTACATGCTATCCCTATACAAATACCTGCATTGCATCATTTGCCACATCTATTGCCCCCTGCACATAGCCCGTGATTCCTGAAAGCTCTGCTCCACACTCAATAGCTGCTGTTTTCCGTCACATCCATGCTGCAGAACCTCTTTCCACTACATACAGGTTGCGTATTTCTTGATTTACTGCTGCTACCCACGCTTGGCTCAGCTTCCTTTGGGCTGCGAAGTGGCCAACTGATTCCCAAAGCCTCTGGTCTGGATGGGCAATATTCTGACCCCTTAATGCTGGCTGCTCTCCCCTTCTGCTGTCACTAGGGACAGTCCCCTTGCCTGGGTCTTGCTGAGCAGCAGGTGTGCTGAAAATTCTCCCCTCGGTATCCAATAAACGCACCGAGCTACATTCTGCACACGGGTAAGACTTTGTGGTCAGCAGCTAAACAAACACATTTTTTCAGACCTTTAACACAGGCTGTATTTAGAGGTGTGTTACTGTATACATCCTGGAAATTCTAAGCCCTGGTGTCGGTCCAGGTACTTTTGGGGTACTGATTTCTGGGACTCAATGCCAATAAAATCAAGTAATGCACAGGCACATGGACAAGCCTGTGTGTGCTGTAGCTCCGGTGCTGCTTTACTAATCTGCAGTCTAACGAGGTGGCACTTTCACAGGTACGCTTTTAGGCCTCTCCTCAGCTCATTCACTTCAGCAGTGGATAAAAACCCATTAGCGTGTCATATTGCCACAGACTCATTCACATTACTCACTTAATTTCTGAATTCTTGCTGCTAGTAAAACACAGAAACTCATCAATTATTTTAGCACCATGCAGAGAATGCATTTTTGTAAAGAAAAGCTTGTTCAGCAAGTGTTACTGTCTTACCTTGGCTGGAAAGAGCCAAAGACAAAAAAAGTTTCTATGTTCTAGAGCATCCATCTGTGGGTTTCCAGCTTTCTCCTCAGAGCACAATCATCTTTGTCTGGCATCTAAAACAACAAGCACATATATAATACATTAGACATCACACAAGAGGAAGGAGAAAGAGTTTTTCCAGCTTCAAAATGACAGAACTGAAAGGTCTTTTGTCTTCCTGACAGTGAGGAACATCACGTCAGTCAAATTCAAAGGGGCTGTGTAACATAGTGGAAGTTACACAGAGCTTTGAATCTGTAAAATGTCACTTTCTTCTTCAAAGCCACCATTTTCAAAAGGAATTCCTTGCTAGCACTTCAGCGTCTAAACAGGCACCTTCTGGCTAGGTATTCTGCTACAGTTTGTTCACTTGTAGTAGTTGTTTTGTTAACTTTAAACAAAGAAACAACCAGGAGAACAAAACAAAGCACAAGCAAACAAACACAAATATAGAGGTAGTGTAGGTTTCCATCCAGAGGCCAAATACTGTACAGGAAAGGAGAGATGACACAGAGAAATCTCTAGAAGGGGGCAGGGGAGAGAGAACACGTATGCGGAGGTACGCACACGAGGGAAACGCCGGCATTGTTGTGCAGACCCGGCAGATAGCGCTGTGCCCTCGGCATCGCCCCGGGGAAGCCGAGCTGCTCCGCTGAGAGGCTTCTCAGGCAACACACAGCATCCTGGAGCTGCAGAAACCGTGAGGCTGGTCCCGTGCTCTCCTCGTCTGTCTCGCTGCATCCACTTGTCACGGGGGTGCAAACCTACATTCAAGTCATACGTGGTAAGTGAATGAGCTGCAATAATTAACATTTTGCATGCAAGCGCAAATACTGCTCTTTCACCCCAACCATGTGAAGTTCTTGATGTAGCAAAGCCACGAAATCCTGCAACAGAAGAGCTCTTCTGTTGGTGCCCGTCGAATTCTAAAAGCATTTGGCCATGAAGGACTTAAGCGATGCACAATCTTGGTATGACTTCAGAATTAGATTTCTGTGACAGGATAAAAGCAAGAGGGATGCAGAAATTCCAGACTAAATCCTGGCACACAGCACCAACTCTGCTCCGCTCCACATCCTTGCCTTCCTCCTCTCCATCGCTCCTCCTGCCTCCCCATGTGAATCCTCACTTTCTCTGTCATTCTGCTTTGCCGGGGCCTCACCAACTCGTGCACCATTTCTTCCAAGCCTTACCTGCCCTTGTCACCTCCCATTGCTGGGCAAATTAAATTACTCCTTGCTCCATGGAGCCTCTAAAGATCAGGTGGTTTACATTAAGCAGAAAGGACACTACACAAAAATAGACTGTATTGCATGAGGTAAGCAATTACAGTGAGTCATTAGAGACTATATAAAATGCTGGCTTTGGCTATAATTAAAAAACCCAGTGCTCTAAGAATGAATCTGTAACTGTTGATATCAGGTACAGATCTCAGTGTGTTCCTGACAGATATCAGCCAGTTCTTTAAGATAAATAAAATAATAATAATTAAAAAAATGTCTGTGAGATCAGACAAGCTGGAAGGCACAGGGAATAACTCAGTTCCACCAGCAGCCCTGGAACAGAGCGTAACAAGAGCACCCTCAGCTCCGCAGACAGGACAGCCAGCTACCTGAGTCATGTAATTGCCTGAAGGTGACAGAGGTGGCTCATTCCAAGGTCAGCTGAAACTAGGTCAGCAGCTCAAGTCGGTGTTTCGGCAAGGACTAAAAATTAGCGTCAACTGCCAGCAAAGTAAGGATCAAGTCAAGAAAGTCCTTGGTCCTAACGATCACGTGCCATTATTGCCTGCCCAGCCTCAATACTAAACAAAACCAAACCCAACTTTTTGGATGGTACTTACTTTGCAAACAGAAACAGTTTCCTTGCAGCACTGGAGATGAGGCTGTTCAAGTCAAGGACAAGGGTCACTGGTGATGTACACTGATCACACACACACATGCAGAAATACAGAATGTCAGCACAACGCTTCCAGAAGATCGTTATTAGGAGTACCACTTCCTATTAAAAAGAAAAGGAGGGGAGGTTATTTGTTATTACTCATACCTGAGAGAGAAGCTTGCTGTTCCGAAGAGAATTAAGTTTTATCTACTACTTACATAACATTTTCCTTTTTGTTATTCTTATGCATACATTTAAATAATCAAAACAGGAAACCACTTGAACTAGAATCTTTTTCTTTCATATTTGTATGTAGCATCATAGGATCCTTGTCCAAGTACAATTATCCAGTGATAACAACTGATATTTGATAAGGAGTCACGCTGATGTTATCAGAGAGAGAACACTATATAGAAGAACACTATACACATATATTCCACTTAAAGGGACACAGATATATCCCTCTGTATAGAAGGGGTTATGTAGGAAGCCATCCACACGGTCACAGGTGCCCCGTAAGAATGAGGTGAAAGGCTCCTGATGTGAGCCACTAAGCAGCGGCACCATCATTTCCATTCCAGTGGCACCACACGTGGCCACCAGCCCCTCACAGTACATGAGGTATTAAATTCTGACCATCCATGCACTCGGGATGCTCACAGGACATTACAGCAGCCAGTTAATACTTTTGTCATGCAGTGTAAACAATCCTTGATTAAAAACACTTTTGGAAGTACAGTTTTCATTCTAAAACCCCAAGACATTTTATATCATCAAGACTGTCTATAGGCTAGTCCGTATTATTAGCACAACGATAGCTGGGAGGCTAAGGAACGCAGAGAGCGCTCTGAACCACCAGTGCGTGATGAGCGAATGATGATGGGGTGTCTGCTTTTTGTCCAAAGCGTCTTTGAACAAAGCCTTTGGGGGAGAGACAAAATTAACTTGTTCTGTAAAACACATAAGCATCACGCCAGGAATTCCATTACATTAACCCCCAAGCTGTGCACTGTAAACCAGAGCCCGGACAGATGTTCTCAGCTGCACCTGCACATCCTCCCTTTGCCTGGCGAGGGTTCTGTCCCCGTCCCCTGGCTGGGACTGCTCCGTGCTCCCGGACACGGCGCAGGGTGCTCCGTGGGGTTGAATTGCTCACTCCCAGGGCAACTCCCTGTTCTTTGACACTGGTCTTTCCTCCTCCCACATCATCCCGATGTAAATCATACAAGGAATGACACTTCCTAACAAAGGAGCTGTTCTATAAATAGTCTCTTTCTCACATACCACAGACAATGCTGCCCTTTCCCAGCATCCGTGAGCAACAACGCATAAATACGCATCAACACGCTGTTTCTCTAAGAAATGAAGAAATAAAGGACATCAGTGCTATGTACTGAAGGCATAAGCATGAAGCTGTTTCTGAGGCAGAAATAGAATTTCACACATCCTCAACAAAAGCTGGAAGGCTATTTCAATTTGGAAAGAAATGTGCTTTCTCTAAAGTGCCAGAGTGCTCCTAAACTGCAAGAGAGTATTAAGTGTGATTTTCTTTTCCCAATGACTGCAGGGTCCGTAAATGTAGAATTTGAAAGACAATATAGACAAGTAGGGTCAATTCTGCACCTACTTCAGATTGCAGTTGGTACTGGATACATATCTGTCCATAAACTAATAAAATCTTAACATTTGAACCCATAAGATGTCAAATCCTCCCTCCCATAAGGAAGAGTAGAAACAGAGGTAGATCAAGGTGAAGGCCAAGATTAAATCTGGGTTGAGGTGAGGGCCCTGACCTTCCTGTTTCCTGTTTTAACGACCAGGTTACGCAGCCTCCACCCCACCACTGACCCCCATACCTTCATTGTTGCCCCATGACCACACAGGGGCTTGTTCAGCAACAAATATATCAGTGCTTCTCCTTCCTTTACGCATCTTGCTCAGCAAAGCCTTCTCACCTCATTTCCCTTTCTAGGCAAAGCTTTCCAGTCTCCTATTTTCCCCATCTTGTATCCTGCTCTGGGAAGACAGGGGCGTTCACACAAATAGGGAGCGCTTTAGTCCTTTAAAGTACTAAAAGCCTTTGAATTGTCTGCTGGTAGTAGTAGCATCCTCTTAACCTAGATAATCTCACAATTAGGGCAGACATTGCAGCAGCGCAGTATAAGGTCCTCTTTGCAAATTATTAAGTACGCAAATAGCTACAGTTCTGTATAAACTGACACAATGTTCTGCGAATTTACCGTTTCCCAGTGAAAATAGTCATCAGCCAGCTTGACGATTCCATGCCTCACACTCAAAACTGGCATGAAACGGAGCAACACTGAACACAAGCCTGGGAATCCACGGCACAATTCCAAATGCAGGTTGAGATTGATAAGGAAGATCCAATGCAGTCAGCAATATTTCCAGCAGCATATAGATTTTCCTGGGTGTTATTTTAGTCTCAAAGCCAAAATAGTGGCTTGGGAGGTTTAAGTCTTCCGATTACATTTGGAAAATGCAACACAAACGCCCCGCTGCGAGGAGGAGCTTGACTTATTCTAGTTTTGATCAGAGTATTGGCATTATCGCCAAAGGGATCTACTCGAGCATTTCCTAGACACATGGAATTGCTATCACAGAAAATAAAAGAGCTTTTGCTCTGAAGAGCCCATACAAACAGCTCTCAGACAGCAACCTTCTCTAGTCCAGCCTACCTGAGCAGAACTCAGGCTCAGCAAGGGAAAGCGCTACCTGCCATTCATTGGAGCGGGCAGAAAAGCTCATCAGCTGCACGTTAAGGCTGTCAGTTGTTAATTGCTTATTTTCAGCCCTTTAAAAATTATTAAAAACCCCACAATGCGTTAAAAGCACAATAAGAATTTACACCGAATCCCCCAATGTACTAAGGATTTGGAAAACATCAGTTTCAGTTCCACCAAGTATTTAATGGGGTGTCTCTACTTCCCTGAAAAATCCCCCTGAACACCAAACTGCAAATTCTTTTCAGCTCCAAACGCAATAAAATGGTAGTATCATCAGATATGTATGTGCTAAACGGCATCAAAGTGCTGAGCAGCAACCATGAGAAAACTTCCGAGAGAAAACTCAGAAGAGAGCACAAGGCATCACTGAACCGCGGTGCAGAGACAGCACGGCTACCGGATCAAGAAAAGCGGCTGGATGCACGAAATAGCAGACCCCAATACTCACCTCAGCAACAAGGAAGGAATCTTGGGAAAGCAGATGTTTTGCTGCCTGTGTCCTGCTCTAACGAGGCCAACCCAGCCTTGGTTTCGACTGGAATTTCCTCCCGCAATCAGAGCAAAGCTTCCCAGCCCTTGCCTGGAGCGGTCTAGAGAGCAGTTGGTATGTAACAGAGGTTCTTGTTTTTTGATGCAGTTCTTGGAAGCGGGAAGGAAGCAGCATTCCCACAGTCCTTCCTCCCGTTACCGGCTGGTTGCTACTACGTGTTTTATCACCCACCTGGCTCACGTGGCTTGGAACACTTTCCATCAGGAGGCCAGCAAGTACGACCAGCAAACAATCCTAAAACAGGCCGCACAGTCCTGATAAGCATTAAGATAAGAGACAGCAGAAAATCCTCTGTCAGTTAGGACTTCAGCTATATAAACCACACTCAGTTTTCCCATTCCCCAAAGCAGTGCTCTCTCTCACCGCTTGCAGATGGGTTTTGTCCATGGAACTCGCAATTAACCTTTTTACCCTTGAACCGTAACAACCTGCTCAACCCACCGTTCCGTTCGGATCTGGGCTTGTTCAGAATCACTAGGAGACAAACTAGTTGTAGGGCAACTACATGTGTAGGTAGGGCAAGATTTATGGTGCTGAGACAGTGACCAGAGCACATACCTGCAGGATCACCGGAGGTTTCTGTAAGGCAGCAGAGTATTCGTGGGGGGGCAAACACCTCAGAACTGGGATGGGTTATTGAGATACTGAGGAGCACGTGTCAAACAATCAGGCAGGGATTTAGAAAATGATGAGGTAGTGCGATAGTTTGGGACATGCTCCAAGGCAGCGTCCTGGCATGCCCCGCGGTACAGAAACCTCTACTGGAATCAATGCCCAAACCTCAGCTCCTCTCCATCCCCAGGAAACAGTCTCAGCAAAAATACGCCAAAATATCAGCAATCGAGTACTGAATAAAGCCTGTTTGCTGCCATGGCCCTGAGCACAGTCTGAACCTCTGGGGTCCTGACGAGCCTCGGGGAAGGAATACGCTGTTCAGTCTTCCTGGATGCGCACGGACCAGGAGGCCAAGTTTTGCTGTTTCTTAACTTACGATGCAAGAACAGAAAGTAGGCCAGCAAGCATGAGATCTCGAAAATGAAGTGAACTATCTTCCAGTCCCTTCCTCCAGGATGGTTTTGACTGATGTATGTGGGCATGAGCAGAGCTGATTTTAACAATGAAAAAACAGGGCAACTGCTGGAGGCCGAGGCCCAGACGAAGCCAAGCAGCAGTGCAAGTAATTCAGCGCTCGGGTAAGAACACAAAGAGTTCACACCTCAGTTCTGGGGGCCTCGGGCAAAGGTGCATTACCATCCCTGGGTGCTGTAACCTCATCAAAAATCAACCTAATGTATGGCAAAGCAGCGATTATAACATCTGATTTAGCACAGGCGCACACGGCTTTAAGCTATTCTTCCTGAATGTCCTACATAACAAACCCAAACAAATTAAGCAATGAGTAATGAGAAGGTAGGAGGTGGCAAGGCTTGTTTTGGTTCAGGAAAGGATTCCCATCCCTTGCTTGGAATCTAAATTAGATTCAATTGAGATTAGAGTGAGGCAAGGCCGAATTCCCCTGATGGATGAGCTGCTGCAGTATTTTGCAGCCATTCTTCAATAAATGTATTTTTCATCTCCTGCTTCTAACTTCTATTTCTGATCTTGTCAGCTTCATGCCATGCCATCCCCTGTTCTTCTGGGTTAGGATATCCCTTATTCTCTCAGTGAGGAAAGAACTAATTCGTTGTCTAGTAGAGAGAGAATGTGTTCCTAGCCTGATAAATGGATTATCTCCATAAACACGCTTTCTAATGCAACGACACCCCTCACGCTCACAAACCCAAAGGTATTAATCACAACCAATGCTGTGACATCCCAAAGCGAAAGCTCCCTCTCCTGCCCAACATGCTAGTATTACAGCCAGTTTTTTGTTAAAGGAAAAATCCAGGAAAAAAGCACATTAAAAAAAGCCATATCCATGCTCACCGCGCCTGCAAAAGGATCTCTGTCCACATGACAGGCTTTGCGTGGTCACAGTGCTCACATGCCCAAGGCAGACATGCAATTCCAAGCAATCTGTTTCCTCCGATGGATCAGCATTGAACTGCTTCATTTCCTTGGTCCGGCTTTCTTTGCAAGTACTCTAATTTTTGCCTCTTCCTCAGGGAACCAATTTCACAACGAGCAGCTGCAAAAAGACTAAGCTTTCATTTTTAGTGCTTAGGTTTTGCTTAAACACGCTACCTTTGGCAGAATCAGTCCATTAATCATCCTAGTGAGAAGAAAAACACAGAACAACTTTTCACAGTACAAGACGATTCGCACAGGACTGGTAATTTATAAAGACTGATTTTCTTTATGATGCAGTTTTCCCTTTCTGAACTTTAGTGGCCTTTGAAAAACTGCTTTATTATTGTATTTTAGTCTGTTTCCTACTAGCATAGCATATAATTCTTCCTTTCTGATGTTTGGGTTCACATGAATTCACTTTGTGATAAAACGACACCCATTTGTTAGCATCAGTTCAGCAGCTAAAAAATATTCTTTAGGATGATAATGCAAGACGTAATATTTGAATGCGATGCCTATTTTGTGCAATAACCTGATAAAGAGCTGCTCTCTTGAATGGATGCTCAGAATTTTCTGAAATTATTCATTTTAGAATACACCATGTTAAAGAGTAATCTATTTCCAAATGATGCAGTAACCTAAACCCCTACATGCTGTGAGTACAAAGCCTCATTTGCCAAGTACCGTAAATTTTCAGGGTTCTGAAATAGCTAAAAAGAAAGTATTACTGTGCGCATGTGAAATACCACAGTATCCGACTTCACTTCGAAGGAAGAAAATACTAACTCATGTATTTTAATTTGCCATTATTACAGTTTCCATAGCAGATAGAAATAAGACACATTTTGGAACTTTTCTAGCCATCCCGAATGCATTATCTGCGTACACTGTGCTGCCCGCCCAAATCGCTCTACAATTTAAACCAATTACACGAGAAGACAAAAACGGAGTTTACTATTGCTCAAAGGCACATGGCTGGTTTCCAATACAACCCTAAGGCAGTAACTAAGCTACAATGCACATTCCCAAACGTAAATTCCCATCGACACCAAGGAGGATGAAAACTTCTCAAGTCAAGTCAGCATTATTGCACTGAGCACTGTCAATTCATCGCACAGCGGCTCACATTAAATTAAGCAAACCAGCAGCACGGTTGTTCCCACGGCTTTTAGGGCACCTTGTGGAATCAACGTCCCAATATGCTGCATATTCCTCTAACAGTTTTGTAAGCTCAAATAGTTCCACAGCCCATCTACACGTTTGAAGAGGAATAAGCCCATCTGGTCAGAACCAAACTGTAAAATAGGTATTTGATTCAATCCTTTATTTTACGTTAATTTGAAGTACCTAAGTGCGCAGCTAGCTGAGAGGGCAAGCTACAGAAGCAGGCTGGAAGCCAACCTATTTATCATTTGCTTTTGTATTTGCAAAGTGCTACGCAAGTACCAATTACCGCCGTGATACAGCAGAACTTATTAACACAGGCACACTGATGTGACGATGCTGCTGCTGAGCTCCTGTGCCGCCGGTCCAGCGGTCTCTGCCCTGCTGCAGGGTTTGGTTGTGCTATGCCATCCCATCTCCCTCACATCAGCCTGGAAAGCGAGTATCACATCACCTCGGGATTGAGTTCTGAAGCACCAAGCTCAGGTTCAGCACTCCGCATGCCCCCGATGCTTTCCTGCACGGGCAGCTCTGCGGATGAGCTACACGGCATTGTGGGGACCAGCCCTGATGTCCCCAGCAAACAGGGGTCCCCTCCGCACCGCCTCACACAATAATGCCACGAGTTCCAACAGTGCCCGAGGCGGCGGTCGGAAAAGCTGACGCAATGTTCAATACCCCACGTTTACCGGTTGCTCTTGTACAAGTCGCTGCCTCTCTGTGACTCAGTTTCTCCATCTGTAAAGTGGAGATGATGCTCCTGACCTCCTTTGCCAATTATTATTACATCTACTGATGAAAAAACGCCAAGCTTGACACATAGGTGTTACTACTCCCTAACGTGTGCCTTTACGTGTGATACTAAAAAGGCCCAGTTCTGCGACCTTCCTCAAGCTCAACACAATAAAAACAGATACCACAGACCCAGCTCAGAAAAGAGCTACAGGGAAAAATCTAAACTCAGCTGACATTTTCTAACTCAGCTAACATTTCAGAACTGTTAAATACTAATGCTTCGCTAAAACAAGACTACAAAACACTTACGTACATCTTGCATCTAACAAAACTTTGCACTCTTTGTGGATAGAATAGCTTTTCAAAATCTTAACTGTGCCATCCTGAGCCACTTCCAAAGTCAAACAGACTGTGAAAAGCACTGAATTCATTGCTAGCCAAGCCCCAGTCCTATAGCTTCCTATATTTCTTACTTAACTGACTTTATTCTAATTTGCATCAAACGAGTGGTTGGACTGGTTCTCAGCAGCAGTCGAACAATATCCAGCGTAAATCAAACTCAAGGGCATTTTCCCAAGAGGAAGGCAGGTGAAAGGTAAGGTCGGGTTTTCCTACAGCATGGACCGCACCACGGCTGAAAGTACAAGACGAAACTCTGCCCACGTCCGGGGACACGCTCGGCGTCGGCGGACGGGGCGGTGACGGCCGCGGTGCAGGAAGGACCTCAGGAGGGTGCAAAGGTCCCTTCCTCTTCACGGCCATTGCTCCCTCACGGTCACCGCTCCGCACGCCAGACCTGCGGCGTGTAAAACAGGGGTGGTTTTGCATTGTTATTTTCCGTTTAACTCACGTTAGCGGTGCACAGCCGGGCTTCTAGAAAGCGGGGAGAATCGGCGCTGTGAGTTTGTTGCACAAAGACCTTACGCCACAGCACCGGCACTTTCTCTAGTTCTGCGTTTTACCTTTCAATTTGCTCGTCTCCACCTGCAGCATCTCAGACCAGCTCTGTGACCCAGGGCGAGACACCGAGTTACCAGTAGGAAGGATGGGACCACAGCAGAGGCGCTGGTGCTAAGGGCAGGGAGACTGGGCCAAGCCCCTTCGCGTTGCTTTGACAAATACGAAACAAGTTTTTCTCGACCTTCAGTATTTTCTGTACAAGGTCGAGCGCAATGTCTGTATGGATAAGATTTCACACTGCTCTGGGCTGCGTACAAACCCATGTGATTTTCAAATTCCACAGGTAAACTGCTGTTTGCAGCTTCGTATCACGGCTCAAACATCCCAGTTGTGTAACACTTTGAACTATTTCAAGACTATTTTCTCTCACCCCAGAAGCCTTCTCTGAATTTTGCTCAAGAACACAAATGTGACCATTATTACTAGAGGACAGAGCTTCAGAAGGAAATACAAATGAAAAATGAAATACATACAGATTCTCTGAAATATTTCAAAAGGTATGATGAATTGAGTACAGAATGCTCTCCCTCCTCACCTTTAAAGTGGCCAGCAGAATTCCACTGCAATGATATCACATGTAAATGAAAAAAGAAAGAAGGGGACACAGCATTCTATGCCTCAACAGATGCCTACAACCTTGCCTGCTCTGGCAGCAGCTCTATAAAGTCCACCCACTTTTCTGGGAATGCAAAAGTGCAAAGGCAAAACGAAAAAATAGTTTAAACCCGGTCATTTTTAAACACGATTTACTCTTCTCTCCCACTAAGCCACTGAAGTTTTCAATATCCTTTTCAACCATCAGCCATTTAAACTTTTCCTCCTTCCCGCAGATGTGCTGGAAGCGTTACAGCCGGGATACCAGAGGTCGATCCGTGTCACAGCAGTGGTCGCCGGCTGTCAGCTCTTGGAAACCGTGAGCCATCGCTTTGTCAGTCTCAGCCTTCGGCTCTGCAAGCTGCGACTGGAGATCCCGCCTGGCCCTGCTGGCAGCTGTTGCAAGCCATGAGCCAGCATCTTGGCATTCTCAGCTGAAACACTCACCGCTCCCGCGCTCGCAAACTGCCGCTCGCATGTATCCGAGCTCCCGGGTGACACGGCAGCAAGGCGAGGACGTCGCGGGGTGAGAGAAGGATCGTCGGTCTCAATGACCCACATTCAACCGACCCACTCATTTTTAAGCGCTTTCCAATAGAGGTCATTCAGACAGTAAACACCTGGCTGCGGCGCCTCAGCCACCTTCCAAGGAGAATTATCTTGCTGGTCAACATCTAGTCCTGCTGTATCAGCTGTCAATTACTTGTGCAGTCACATTAGTGCAATGACCTGCTTTCCATCATTTTTAAAAAACCCCAAAAGGCATAAGACCAAAATTTGCTAAGCAAAAGAGCTTATTTGCCAAATAACGCTTACTTTGGTTCCCCGTGAAATTAGGACATCATTCTTGCCTATTCAAAGAGACTTTTGACAAAGAAGGAAAAACACAGTAAAAACACATATGCCACGTATTTTACAAGCGAGTCTGGCCCAACGCTTCCTCATCTCCATTTGCATAGGTGCTTTGGGGTAAACATACCTCTGCATTACTCCCCATTTTCTCCTCCCTGCTTTAGCATCCCTCTTTCAAATGTCCCTTTTTCAACGTGTCTCACCCGCCCGGCTGTTCTGTTCCAGAGGAGCAGATTCGGACTGCAAACTATAGGTTGGCTCTGCAAGCACATTAACCAGCACATCAGAGAACATTTTAAAGGAGAAAAATGGGTTGTTTTGCCTGAGAATGATGAAAGCAACAAGACAGCAGTTGTTTGGAAGGAAGACTAGAATTTACAAATTCCTATAAATTATTTACGATTGCAAATGAAATGTTGGAAATATCACCACATTTAAAGAAGAACATTACACTGTGTTTCCACACCAACTTCCAGTTCTGAATGTACCTTTGCACAGCCCTAGGAAGTTGCAAAGAGGAAGAAGATCAATTTTCCTTAATGTTTTTATACCACGTTCAATATGAATTCAGTAATGGTTCATATCAGTAGCACTAGGAAGCAGGAATAGAAGTATCAAAAAGAACAAGAAAGTCCTAGATACCGTGTCACGCTTGTGCCTTCTGGTTTCTTCCTCAGAGACAGAAAATTTCAATGGAAGTTTTCTTCTAAGTAACGTCCCCCTTCACAAGAAATGTGCAAGTTTTAGCTCTTATATTTTTGAGTTTTCCTTGGGCAGGGGGCAGCCAGCTCAGCAGGTGACAGCGTGTCCTGCAGAGACACCTCTGGAGCTCACTATTCCACATCACCCAGGAGTAGATATGTAAGAGACGGTCACGGCTTCTTGATGATCAACGTGAAAATGTTTTGAACGAGCAGTTCCCCACTTCAGAAAGCGTTAATAACGGAGTACAAATGACTGTATTGTTGCAGAAATGTACGTAGAAACTCTGTAAACAAGGACTAGAGATGAAAAGACCAGTCGCTTCCCCCATGCCTAACTGGCTCTTCTTCAGATGATGTGAAGAAATAAACTATATGTTGAATTATATACCAGAAACAATACATTTTATCTGTGTTAACTCTTTGTTAACTCACCTCAGCTGTATATTAGCTTCAAAAGGGTACGGGTAGGTCAAAATCTTTTGTAAAACAGATAAAACTTTCACCGAAACAGACTACAGCTGTGGTGACCGTGCCAAGTCCCTAAAGATATCGAGTCAGCATGGTGTTCGTGGTGAGGAACACTACAGTTCAGCATTTTAAATGCCATCTTAAAAGCTGGGAATTAAGCCTGTTACTCCTCATAATTTCCTACTCGTCTTTGATTAACAAGAAAGGAAAATTAGAAACAAGCACAGAAATACACCTCTGCATGAACTCTGCACAGTCCTATGTAAAACAGAACGTGCATTTCCCCGATCACGGGCAGATGAATGCTGCAGGCACTCAGACAAGGAGTGGTTTACAACCGATGCCTCAATTACCGGTGTCAAAATACCACCTACCTCAGCTTTTGTTTGAATTTGGCTCCTGAGAGCTGTGTGCAAGCACCTGGTTCATCACTCGTGGCCTGTGAGCCTGGATGGACCCAGAATGTATTCTCAGCCCCTTCTACTTGCCTTGACTAACAGGTTACCTGCGATTGGAGACAGCTGGCTGCAAAGCCTTGTTTTAAAGGCGATTTAAAGGACAAGGAAATCATACAGCTCATGTATATGCCTGCTAGTACATGCCTAGCTCAGCTGCAGTGCTACCCCGCCTCTGAGAGATGATTTCAGCACCACAAAACTATCACCTGAAGTCCAGCTTTTCTTTTACCCTCGGCCTCGAGGGAAAAACCAAACCACTTGTTTGTCATGGGAGATAGGCCTGTGCTAGGACACCGAGACAAGCAGACAGTGTTCTCGGAAATCTTATTTTTTGCTGGTGTGGAAGCGGTGGATGCTCGAGGAAAGCACTGAGCACAGAGGCTGCTGCGCTCCCCCTGCTGCTCTGCCCGAGGAAAGGCAGCGAGCCTGCGCCATGCAAAGGAAAGGCAAAGGTAAGCGTAGATCTACCACCCATTCCTGCATTTCCAGGTATTCCTAAAGCTGTGCGCTGCTGGTTTTGCTAATGCCAGCCCTGCTTTGTACAAGACAGGAGGCACATAAATACCACAGCAAAGTTCAACAGGCAAATTGCAGGCAAATGCGTTACATTCTTACTCCACAACTCCCTTACAAACGTTTACAGCTTTGCTTTACAACCTGAATGAAGTCTCCACACACCGCGAGTCGGGAAACGTGGTCTGTGTGTGTTAAACAGCAAAGCTTTCCCCTGGCTGCCTTTCACAGGACTTGCATTCAGACACAGGAATTCCAAATAGCATCAAAATACATCTTAATTCTGGTGAAGAAGTGCGAGAGGCATAATGACTTAGAGGGGACACGTTATTTTTCTAGCCTGGCATTTAGTAATCAGAACAATGCTTGTTCCTTTTACCTTCTAAACAGGGCTTAGCTATGGATGTTGGGCCACGCTGGAAACAGAGGTGACGACCGCAGCCCTCTGGCGCAGACCCAGGGATATTCCAACCCGTCGTGCCGTGTCTCGCTGGCAGGGTTCTGCGGTGGACGAGCGCTTGTCCAGAACTGCAGCTCGGTTTCTCACGAGGACTCGAGTTCTGGTGCCCTGTGAGCAGGGTCAAATGACAAAACACAACATCATCAGTGCCAAGTGACTACTATTGATAAGATTAATTCTTCCCGCCAGGGGGATATTCCGCTGTCCGGTGTGCTGGTTCACAGGGAACAAGACAATTGTCTTTTTACGCCGTTTTTCATTTTTACTTCGTAACTCACAGGGAAACAACCTCTTCAGTGGACAAAATTAAAGACATTTCTGCCACAGAACTTTTAAACATCAATTTCGCACTTTGAGCTGGGCAGCTCAATAAAGATCTTCTGTCAGCAGCAAACCTGGCTCAATACTTTGTAAATATTATTAAGCTATGGTAGTGTTTATAGGGCTTTCCTCGTTTAATTAATTTGTTACAAAACATACCCTTAAGGAGACAGATGTGTCAGTGTAAATATTGCATGTCAACTGGGGTGTACGGGGTACTTTGTTGCCAAACACTTTTCTAATTTGCATTCAAACATCTGGCCCCAGGCAAAAACGTTCATGATTTATAGAAGACAAATGCAAAAACTGCCCAAATGACCCAGAAAACATTCTGTACCGCTTGATAGTCCTGCTCTAGTACCTTTTCCAGCAATAGGGAGGACAATCTCAGTGGTGGGTAACACAAGACACAAGCAGTTTCATGGGATAGTCAATATATTACTGCTCTTTCATATAGCACATGTTGTGAAATCTCTAAGACTTATATACATATGAAAAGGTTTATATTCAAGCCCCAGGACACAATCCAGTTCTCACTACAACAAACAGCAGAAACCAAACATGAAACCTTTCCAGATACACTTCTGTTACCTTGCGTAACATTCTAAGATTAAAGAATGCCATGGAAAAAGACCAATACACATAAACCGAGAAGTGGAAACAGCTTTGCTTTTTAATGTAGGGGTCATTTAAGGAGGTATGATATTCCATCAGTGGAAACCCATCTATGATTTGAACGCAAACTTATTCAACCCTCTGTGGAAGTAGTTGGTGTTTCTAAGTAGTGTTCCCCACACTACAGCTTATAATTTGGCACGAAATGGCCAATATTAGTTCTCTCTCACCACAACCTGAGTCACCTGCTAGCGACCGTGGTACCTCGCAGCATCTCGAATGACGCAATTTGAAGCTCACGAATTATATAATGTAAAAGACCAATTGCTGAAACGCTACGGTGTTCAGTGAGCCCAGCTCTGTCAGACAGATGAAGGACAGTCTGCCCCCCAATAACGTTACAGAAAATCTTCTGCCATATTTAGCTTAGTTTTTCATTAGTTAAATACCAGAGGAGAAGAATTTAACTACACTTTTAATGGATGAGAGACGCCAGGTATCACAAGTGTCATAAATCTCATCATAAATCCTTCAGGGAAGTTTGTAATTGGTGCACGACAAACCATTTAAATAAGCCATTCAAGCGAGTGCTCTTGCTGAAAATGCATTGGGAAGTGTTTTTTTCACCTACACATAAAGGTTAAAAACACAACAAATGCAAAGCAAGAAATAGAAGTGAAGTCCAAGAGGCTTGAAGAAGCACCACTGCGCTGAATCCCTAGTTGTACCTAAATAGGGCAGGGATCTGCCTTTTAGGGACCCCCAGCATGCAAACAGAACACCATGTGAACAGGTAAGACAAAATGTGCACAGACTTCCTTTACCCCACCATAGAGCTTGGAATCATAAGGGGAGTCCGGTGCTGGAAAGTGTCTGAAGGAAACTCTTCGCTTCTAGCAAGATGAATAATACGCCTGTTCGCTGGTTGTGAGCAAACACTACAAAGGAATAATTAGAAACTATCTGACCTGAAACCCACATGCCCATTACTGTGGTATTTTTCCACCTACTACAGGTGAAACAGAAGATGGGCTGGACCTGGAAGGGGAGGGGTGGAGTGGCAGCACAAGATGCTGATTTATAAAGCACCAGCAAACAGTGCTCTTTCTCGAAGCCTTTCTGCCTGAAGGATGCCGAGGAGCAAGCGCCATTCCAGCTAACGTCTGCTTGCCGGCTCAGAGGGAACCGCAGCCTCTGCGAGCTTTTGTTCTCCAATAGCCACAACTGCTCTGAGCCACTTCATCCTCCACTGGGGCTTTTGCTTTTCATCCAGAGACTTTAGCTTGGCTGTTTCATTCCATCGGGAAAGGAATAAACTCACCAAGATGGTAAAGGTGGGTACACTGTTTACGGAATTGCTGCTACTGCGTAGGTGTTGCTGCTTAAGAACAAGCATTAATTTAAGTTTTAATATACATATCTATGTTATAAATATGAGCTAAGTGTAAAATAGAACTAATACTAGACACTGCTGAGGATCCAGTGTAACAGCTGCAGTTTTCACTCTAGATGGGTATGTGTCTCTAATTCTAAAAAGTGAAGAGATCAGATTGGAAAGGGAAGAATTCTAGGACTGGCTAGTTTCATAATGAACAGTTTCATGAACATTATCCCTTTTGCAAATGCCCAAACCTGAGATTTTATGAAAATCTGCAGGTTAAATGTAGACCATGCACAGAAATAAGCAATAGATTTTACTAACTTCATTAGTTTTCTTTATTATTCTCCTCTGTCTGCTAAGTTCTCACAATAGTAGCCATTTTCTTTCTGTCCTGCTCCTTCTACTTCACGGTGATTTGAAAAGCTGAACAGATTTTTGGGTGGGATCAAGAGAGGAGGAGGAGAAGAAAGAAGATGAGAGAAAAATCCCAACAGATAAATCAAATTGAGAATTCTTGGCAAGGCAAAAAACCAGAACTTCTTGTAAAAGACATGCCCTTTATTTGGGATATCTATCACCAAGCAAACCCAAGCGCTTTAGGAAGATGATTTCAGACTTTTAACTCCCCAACTCTTTTCCCTTCCTCAAGATGCGATGCCAAGACTTCAATATACGTCTAATTAAAGGGCATCTGAGGATAAGATGCCACTTTTGAGTTCAGATTAGTATTAAGTGCTAAGATGTCCCAATCCTTTTTATTTTATACCTGTTTCCACTACTTGAGCTCTCTGGTTTAGTTTGTATGCAATTAAGCTGTCTACTCTCAACTCACCTGAAGTATCACCTCTGCAGGACTCCAAACACAGACAGATGTCCTGCAGAGCATATGTGGGCTCATTAAGATGGACAGACAGACAGACAGGCAGGCAGACAGACAGCAGCCGAAGAGCTGCTCTGTCCCGCTAGCAAAGCTCTCCATCAGATAAGATCCAGCGTGACACTCATGAAACTCTGACAGTTAATCTGTCAGGAAGTCTCCGAAATGGGGTCAACCAATAGTCCTACCGAGGCATGGCATGTAGTTCACAAGATAATTAAGATCTGGAACGTTGTGATTATAGAAGCTGGTAAATTAACAACACAGGAAGTTTGCCCTTCAGACTACAGTATTAACTTAAAGTTAGGAAACAGCTTCCCCCTCCAAGTTATCAGTAAAAAGCCCACGTTGTCAGGGGTTTGGCAGCTTCTCTAGGTTAACAGTTTCCTGTATTCGGTACTAGACAGGCAAAAATGAGTGAGGAGTTGGTTAACTCCCCGCCAGCTCTGAGCTCCAGCTGAAAAGAAACAGACTTGTTCTCCTTGGCTACTTGTTCTCCTTTGCCTCCATTTCTCGATACACCATTGAGTGTAAATGTGTAAATATAAACACATAAATGTTAATTTTCATTTAAAAAGTAAATATTTAAGTAATGTATCTAAAAAGCTTTAGGAACAGGCAAGTTCTCAATGAATACTTTTCCCCTCCCATTTAAAATATCTTTTGCTTTTACACCAATCTGTTCCTTGGAGCTGATAAATGAATTAATGGTTTTCACTAGCAACGCTGAGTTCCAGGGCAGTATTCCTACACTTTGTGTTAGACCATAAACTACTAAAAGCGTTGCACATCTCTACAAGAACGACTATAATTTGCATCTTTCAAAGACCTGACCATGATTGCTGTAATACATGCTGGAGAGATCTCAGGATAAGACAGGAATTGGCACTTTAAGTTGCCAGGAGAAAGAAACAGTAGCGATTCATGGCTTGTCTTAAAAAAGTAGATTTGTTGGAGTTTGACCTGTTTGTGGTAATTTTTACTGCTTCCTTCGAGTCCCAGCAGATCCTCCCAGCAATGCCAAAACTTGATTTCTTTTACAGAAAAAATCTGATGTTTACTCGGTTGAGATCTATGGGAGCAAAGATATAGAAAAAACAGAGACGGGAGATAAAGAGGAGAAGTACAAAGACTTGAAAGGCAACAAGAAAAAAAAGAAGACAGAAGACCTTAAGAAAGAGCTGGACCTGGTGAGTGTTGCTAACTAAGCTCCCATTTCACCTGGCAGGATGGGGTGAAAAGCCGACGCAGCACCAGTTTCACAGACACACTGCACTGAAAATCCTGCCACGGCGTGGATTTGCTTCCTCCTGAAGTGTGCCAGAAAAAAGTTGTGCAGGATCACTGTCTGTAAAGAAAGAATGATTCCGGCCTAAATAAACCACTTACGGTACAGAAACTTGTCTCCCCAAAGCAGAGTTATTCCCCAGATGGAATAACTGTCACCAGTATTTCCTGTGAGCTGCCGCTTGCGTAGTGAGCCAGGAAACGCAGGGAAAGGTAGAAGCCCAACATTTTGCTCCAGAGATTTCTGGTAGATCTAAAAGCATGCCTCAGCTTTAAGCACAGGGTTCTCTTCCCTAACCTAACTGCACTGTACTTCAAGGACAGCGCACAAAGCTCAAGAAACCTGTATTTCATTTCTGGCTTGCTACTGACCTGCTGGTTGATCTTGGACAAGTTGCTTCCTCTCTATACGTTTCAGTTTCCCAATCTGAGAAATGAAGGTAATTATACTGACCTCCTTTCTGAATTGCTTTGAGAGCAACTCAAAGGAGGGGCTACTTACGGGCTAGATGGTAAGGAACCCCCCAAATCAGTAGTTTACCCATCATGTTTCCAAGATCTACCCAGTACCAGCTAAATAATTCTCGATATATCTCACCTTTGCCACCAGGGGATGTAACTTTACTCTCATGTTTCTAAAGAGAAACCAAAGCAGAGACAAGTTAATTGGCTCATCCAAGTACCAATGAATCATTCTGTGAAAACAACTGTGAGGTCTCTCAAATTCTTGGCTTCTAAATCTCAGTTTGGCACAAGATATAATTAGGTCAATGATACCACAGAGGTGTCACTGCAGGGAAAGAAAGGAGAAGAGCTTTGAGATTTCCTCTCCCACACCCTTTTAAACTGTGGTTTGAACCTGCTGCTTCTTTCTACAAGACTGTGGTGGATAATTTCACATACCCCACCTCGTCAATCAAGTGCAGGTTGTTGTCACACATATTCTGACACCACACCCTTTCTTCTGTCTACATCTTGCCTATGGTACCGAACGCTTGAGTCCGTAGCATGTAAAGAACTATTTATCTAAAAGCAGCATAGACACTCGTGGCAAGCAGTATTAACTTTAGAACACCATTCTGTTCTTGTGACAGATTTGCTGGAGGAGGGAGCTATTTACAAAAGCACGCTAAAAATCAAAAGAAAATAACCGTCTTCCAGTGGAAGATATTCTGCTTATCAATATGCAGATTGCATATTGTCTATTCATGAAAGTGGGATGTCATATGAGCAACTGGTCCCAGATCCAGGCAGTTTAAATATTCTCCAGATCCTCAAATAAGATTTCCAACAGTCTGAAATCCCGCTCACTATCGTTTTCTCTTTCTTTTGGAATCCAGGATGACCATCAGCTCAGCCCTTCAGACTTGGAGGAAAAGTACGGTACAAACATCAGCAAAGTGAGTCCATAGGGTATCGTTAAGGAACTGCCCGAATCGGTTGCCTGACTTTCTTCTGGTTTAGCCAAAGCTCCCTAGAAGCAGGAGGAAAACATTCAAATCAGCAGACTCATCCATACATGGATGTGTGTATGCGTGAACAAGCATGATGCACTAACTCCCAATAACGCCTAAACCAGTCAGCCAATGTGCAGCACCAACCTGGATTTAGAGTTTTTCTCGAGCTTTGAAATCAAAATCCCTGCAAAAAACACAACCTCAAAGTTTGCACCAGGACCTCAGCTTTTTCTAAAGCTTTTATCTGGTATTTCGATTTTGCTACAATTCATTTTTCACTAGCAGTGTCTGTAACAATCTATAGCAAGAGTTTGGAAAAGTTTGGAAATTAAAGATGCAGCTTACTGCAGCCGACCTGTGACACAAATGTTTAAGGAAAAAAACAGCACGTGAATTTTGTTTTGAATTGAGACAGAAATCCGGTTTCCGAGACCTTATTTTAAACGTGTCATTTACTTTCGCAGGGTCTCTCTAGTGCAAGAGCAGCAGAGATTCTGGCTCGGGATGGTCCTAACGCGCTCACTCCTCCCAAAGCCACGCCTGAAATCATTAAGTTCCTCAAGCAGATGGTGGGAGGGTTTTCCATCCTCTTATGGATCGGAGCCGTCTGCTCCTGGATTTCATTTGGCATTCAGTTTGCCCAGGGAGCTGAATCACCCTTTGACAATGTAAGTATTTGAATAACCACAAGGTATTTGACCCTTTGACAATCTAAGTAATTTAAATACTACTTCACAGTTATTCAGTAACTACAAGGAGGCCTTTTATTCTTTCAAGACTTTCCCTCTACTACGGAACATTTCTGATAAAGGCTGGAATACCTGACATACCGCTTCTGTCTAAGAGTGCCTGTCCAAAGGTTTTATAACCACTGCCCATAACCATAATCCTTGAGTACTCACAAGAGCAATACTGAAGTCCACAAAGGACTCCGCAGTCTTTGACTTCAATTCCCTTCTGAGTCACACTCTGCTATTAATACAGTTTGTTCGGGTTTGTATCAGGTTTAGTTTAGAAAAAACATTGAGAGAGATGGGAAACTTGCTCTTAAAAGCCCAAAAAGCCTTACGTGACCATTAGCAGGGCAAAACTTTAAAGTTATTTTCTTAAGCTGTCTTTTAACCTGACCAATGTCTCATTCGAAGAGTCTCCTGAAACAAAATAGAACTATGATTTATTATAGCAGAGGAACTGCTGAACACTTGTCTTAAATTAACTGGATTATGTCTTCTACTGCTTAGCTCTACCTTGGTGTAGTCCTGGCACTGGTTGTCATCCTCACTGGTATCTTCGCCTACTATCAAGAAGCTAAAAGCACAAACATCATGGCCAGCTTCAGTAAAATGATCCCACAGGTGAGAACAACCAACGCATTTCATCCGAGATAAAAGTTCATTCTAATAACGCACCTCGAAATGACAAAAGCACAATAAGACCAACTTGATTTTACTTCTCGGTGGGAGGTTTAGAGGATGGCACAACGCTAATCTTTGTCGCGCCTCTGTCTTGCAGCAAGCTCTTGTCATCAGAGATGCAGAGAAGAAGGAACTGCCAGCAGACAAGCTGGTGGTTGGAGACATCGTGGAAATCAAGGGTGGAGACAGGATCCCAGCAGATATTCGCCTCATCGCTGCTCAGGGTTGTAAGGTAAACAGCACTTTGTAGAGCATGGGAAAAGAAGAGGAACATGGTTTGGAGACTTTTATTACATATAAAGAATTTCTTCACACCCAAGATGATTTATTAGAGCTTTAATTAGACATAATCTAATTAAATCATAGAGTGCAGAAGCTATACTGCGATGCTCAGGCTCATCTAGGACTAACATCTCCACTCCTTGAACATCAAAAGAAGCAATTACATCCATACCATCTTCTAGCAAAGCTCTGCCAGGGCAGAGGCAGAAATACCAACACAGTATTAACAGTTTCCACAGAACTGGAGGCAGATCTTCAAACCACGCTTTCTTTATTTACTGAAAATCCCACTGACAGACACACAACATTGACTGAATTCTCACAGGAGATTCAATGACAAGGGCAAATCTCTTGGAGAAAAGGCACCGATTATAGCCCCGTCACTGATTATTAAAAGTGCTGCCACCTTGCTTTCTAGGCTAGACATAACTGCACGTTACTAACTTTAACACGGGCATGTCTCCATTTCATTAAAGGTGGACAATTCTTCACTCACAGGGGAATCCGAACCACAGTCTCGATCCTGTGACTTCACCCATGAGAACCCCTTGGAGACCAAGAACATTGCGTTCTATTCCACCACCTGCGTGGAAGGTGCGTACAGAGAAGGACCGTCTGCTATGAGACTGTGCAGTGCCTAGGAGAACACATTCCTACTGCAACGCAATCAAAAAAGACTCTAATTAATGAAAATAGCTTACGTCTTTCTCTTCGCTGATCTAAGATTTCTAAGGGGAAGACTAATTCTGGGGTGAAGTCTCAGTCGCATTAAGGCTGGGAAGGGTTTTTGTCGATCAGTGCAGGGTACAGACGAGAGGATCAGTCTCTCCTGGAGCTGATGGTCTTTTATTTCTTCGCAGGCACTGCTACTGGCATTGTAATCAACACCGGGGACCGCACCATCATCGGGCGGATCGCCTCTCTCGCATCGAGAGTGGGAAATGAGAAAACGCCCATTGCTATTGAGATAGAACATTTTGTCTACCTGGTGGCAGGAGTGGCCGTTTCCATCGGTGTTCTCTTCTTCGTTATATCTATTTCGCTGCGATACAAGATTCTGGACTCCATCATCTTCCTCATAGGCATCATTGTGGCAAATGTGCCCGAGGGACTGCTAGCCACAGTAACGGTAAGTCTATGCTTGAGTGTACCCGTTGCCACTGTAGTTCTTCAGTCATTGCCACAATTTCTCACTCGTAAGTTCATCACAGCACAACACTAACTAGGAAGAACAGATTATCTATTAAATGACTTGGATGAGTTCAGTTCAAAATACGGTGTTTTTTTCCATGAAACCGAAAGGACAAACATTTCATTCAGAAATTCTGGCATAACTGAGCCAATAACCTTAAGAGCTTCAGCACAACCCAATTTGAAATAAGGTTCTTCAAGTACTGTTCTCCCTCAACTGCTCACCAGTAGGATGCTGTGACTCATTTCCCCACAACCTGTTCCTATATGGAAATGAGGATATTGTACTCTAAAAGTCACATGAAAACTCCACTTACTAACATGTAGAAAGCATCACTAAAATCCCTGGCTGAGAAACAGCACACCTGCTAAGCACTGTTGGCCCTAAAGTTACACCAAGAGCAACCAGCAGCACTGCAAAAATGAAGAGACTTATTTCAGGATTCATTAAGTTGGTGATTAGGAGCTCCCCCTGCCATTGGAGATCCCTCCATCTGAAACAGCCTCTGAACTCATATGACGTTCTTATTTCTATCAGCAAGCAAGCAGCTTCCTCTCAGCAGCACATGTACTTTTTTCTAG
This sequence comes from Pampusana beccarii, assembly GCA_013399365.1. NCBI lineage: Eukaryota > Metazoa > Chordata > Aves > Columbiformes > Columbidae > Pampusana > Pampusana beccarii. The sequence goes on from VWYH01000905.1 coordinate 282,737, forward strand.
TTACATCCAAACCTTAATAATGCTGTTCAAAAAGGAAAAAAAAAAACACACCACAGACAACCAAAAGATTAAAAAAAGGAACACAAAAAGCCTAGCAGAATTACGTAAGCTCATTGCATCATTCTGTAACTGAACCTCACTAACCGTGAGCTGAACTTCTTTACTCCTGCCAGGTGAGCCTGTCTCTGACAGCCAAACGGATGGCGAAGAAGAACTGTTTGGTGAAGAACCTGGAAGCTGTAGAAACACTCGGTTCCACCTCCATCATCTGCTCCGACAAGACAGGGACTCTCACACAAAACAGGATGACTGTCGCTCACCTCTGGTTTGATAATCAGATCTACTCTGCTGACACCAGTGAAGATCAAATAAGTAAATACGGCAATGGGGGATCGGGGAAGGGGATCAAACCTGTGGTGTCTCACACCTACTGTCTGTCAAACTGATGTCAATGGGAATATCTTTTGACAGCTAAAACAGACATGTTCTCCTTTCATGTACAAGTGTAATGTGCACCAGGAAAGTCCCTTCTTGGCCACGTAGAGATGCGAAAAAAAGAATTCATATTTGAACTTTACTCACGTAAATTAAGTCTGGAGTGAGTTCTAATTCAGATCCTTTAGCCAAGAGTAAACTGAGTAGCTGCGTTCAGCTCTGTGGTGTCCAGAGTAAGGAGGACATGGGCCTGTTGGAGGGCTGGAGACCTTATTCCAGCCTTCCAGTACCTAACGTGGACCCACAAGGAAGCTGGAGAGGGACTTTTTACAAGGGCGTGTAGTGACAGGATAATTGGTAACAGCTTCAAACTGAAAGAGGGTACGTTTAGATTGGATATAAGGAAGAAATTCTTCCCCATGAGGGTGGTGAGGCACTGGCAAATTGTTCCTCTGTAAGAGAACCTCTCAAAAGGGCAATTTTCTTCTGCAAATAATTCAATGCTGTTGTTTCAAACTTAAGCTTCTGATTCCATCATTTAATACACTAAGGGATGCAATATTTATCTTGCTTCTTCTCAGCCCAGCCTTTCGATCAAACTTCTCCATCATGGACAGCATTATCAAAAATTGTAACTCTCTGCAACCGGGCAGAATTTGCAGCAGGACAGGAGAATCTCCCAATAATGAAGGTACTGCCTACTTCAGATCAGCTTATTTCTCTTCCTCTGAAAGAACGATACATATAAGTTGTCCTGTTTGCCTTTAGTAATCTCCTTCATTTGATCGTGGCAATCTTCGGAGTTACTATTTACGGTAGCATTACTGCTATACACTCGCAAAAGGTTTAATACAGGGTAATAAAACCACCAAGCCAAGAGCAACCGTCCCTATAAGGAAAAAGACAATTCAGGTAGCAAGAATTTCTACCCTAGTAATTTAATCTAGCAAGACAGAAAAAGGTAAGCACGCCTCAATTAATGTCTTTACACACGACTGCTGAAGGTGCTGAATGCTGGTGACCAGACGACCAGAAGAAATCCCCGATTTCTACTGTTTACTCCATCAATTTCTCCCTCAAAGTCACTTGATTTCGTGCCTCAATTAGCTCACCCGAACTACATTACAAAGCTTCCACACAAACCTGGAAATGATCACAAATCCTGTGCTTCTGCAGAATCCAAGCTCTAATTTCATCTCTTTGCTGTAGCTTAGTTCTAGCAGCAAGTGCACAACAGATGTCTCGAATTTTTATTGTAATAATTTTCTAGGGCAACCTGGATGTAGCAGCGTAGATTCATTGCTGTTTAAGCATACAACATGTTATAGAAACATGCAAGCTCTCCTGATGGAAGTGCAAAAGTGTATGTGCTATTAACTGTTTCTTTGTGCACACAGAGAGTTGTGGTAGGTGATGCCTCTGAAACAGCCCTGCTGAAATTTGCTGAAGTGATTCTGGGTGATGTTATGAATATTAGGGCACGGAACAAGAAAGTGGCCGAAATTCCTTTCAACTCTACCAACAAATTCCAGGTGCGTTTCATTTGTAGAAATTACGCCAGACTGTTTCCAACTTAAACCATTTCTATTGCCGGGTGTAAAGCAACTATTCGTGACCCCAAAGTCTTAATGTAGTAATTCAGTAACAGAGGAAATCTAATCTATAATAAATGCAGTTCATTGCATTTGATAGAATGTATGTTATCCTCATGGAAAAAAAGAAACATTATTCCCATGCAAAGTGATGAAAACTAGAAACGAAAGAGGATCATTTATGCTCTTTCAAACCATTTGCTATTTGTGGCGCGCAGCTTTCCATTCACGAGACTGAGGATCCCAACGACAAACGCTTTCTGCTGGTGATGAAAGGTGCCCCGGAGAGGATTTTAGAGAGGTGCAGCACCATCATGATCAATGGCAAAGAAGAACCACTGGACAGTGAAAAGGCAGAAGCTTTCCAGACAGCGTACATGGAGCTGGGAGGCATGGGAGAGAGAGTGCTGGGTGAGTCCAACTAGAGGGACTAACCAGACAACGGCGGCGTAAAACGGGGTTTGAAATCTCAGTGCAATCAGTGTGTCTGGACTCCATTCCTCCCGCAGCGGAGGGAGCAAGGAAAGCGCACAGCCTGCTAGGCAGGGTGTTAAAACCCCACTGATGTGCCATACGCTCTTTGCGGCAGGGCTGCCCTTGCTGCTCTGTGCTGGTGCTGATCTGCCACACTGCGCAGCCTAAAAACCCCTTAAGTAACCCAGAAAGGAAACCACTCCTCCCCGCTGGCAGTATTTGCCACGTGGAAACACTGACTCTGTATGAGCTTCCACGTGAAGGTTACCATGGCAGGTTAAAAAAGTCCTCCATGAAAAGTTAATGGTTAAATGTTCTGTGAACCAGAGCAAAGCCCGATGCCGGACAGCAAGCTCTCCTCTGTCTCCCACTGTTGCCTGTACGCTACATCAACTTCAGTTTCTTTTCAGGTTTCTGTCATTTATACCTGCCTGAAAATGAGTTTCCAGACACCTACCCATTTGACACGGATTCCATGAACTTCCCGACCTCCAACCTGTGCTTTGTTGGGCTCTTGTCTATGATCGACCCACCTCGTTCCACAGTGCCAGATGCCGTCTCAAAATGTCGCAGTGCTGGGATCAAGGTAGGGATTTGACAATGAAACCTACGGTGATTCTACACAAAGACTCGTGATAATGGAACTTGTAAGATCTTCCAGCACATTGTTATTAAGTATTGTTCTAGCAACATCTACCAAGAAGGTAGATATTTGTTAATACCATCCTAGGATTGTAACTTAAAGAAACTACTTGAGAGGCATTCTGTATTCTGAAGATAGATCAGGCAACCGGCAGCTTTTCAAGAAAAGAATGAGTCTTATCTGTCCGATACCTCAGTCACAAGGACCCATTTTAAGATACAATACTCTAACGAACTCTCACCTTTGAGTATATCTAATATAAATTCTTACATAAAGCCTTTTTTATTCTGCATTATTCTAACTTTGCTGCCTGTGAACAAGTTCTTTCTTTACGGCCCTGATAAAGTAGCACCAATAACAAAAGGTAGAGACCTGGTGTCAATATAGAGCTAATTAAGTAATAGTCATAATCTGTCAGGGTTATGTACATAGTGCGGCTTTCCAAGTTCAGACCGCTTCCTGGTCGACAACAATAGATGTTTCACCTTATCTGACTCCAGCCACTGCTTATACATTTGCCACTCACGCTGAGTGCCTGTCCCCTCCTCAGGTTATCATGGTCACCGGCGATCACCCCATCACGGCCAAGGCCATTGCCAAGAGCGTCGGCATCATTTCGGCCACCAGCGAGACCGTGGAAGACATTGCCAAGCGCCTCAACGTTCCCGTGGAGCAAGTCAATAGACGGTACGAGCAAACGGGATATCTGTGTGTTAATGTGCTGAAAGCTCAGCCTTCTCCCTCTGCAATGCTTTCACAGCCCATCTCCACATCACGGCTGCTTTTCGCTTCTCTGTTCCTTGATACGTTCTCAGCCACCGTGTCCATCCAACATGTCATCTGCCCAAAGAACGACGTGTCTAGCTCAGTGGCTCTCATCCTCACCGGCCCTTGAAAAAGGCTAGCAAATTATACTCTGCAGATCACGTTGGACTTTGCTGTCACTGCTCATTTGACAAAAGACACACATGCGAAAAGGAACATTCAGAATCACACGACCTAAGGACCATCAGTCCAAATTCCTCTTTCACCCATTAAATGTGAAAACCAGCAACATCCTAAGAGAAAGAGAAAAGCTCTTTACAGAGAAATGCCTTCCTCCTCCGGTGTCCCACACTCTCACTCAGAGTCCTCTTTAAAATGCATTTTCTGCTGTTATGGCTGCTCAGAAGGAAGCGTCAATTACTCCCCTCTGTACTTGGGTAACTCTAATTCACTCTGAATTTCTACAGTGGCTTTCATTCAACACCTGCTGATTACCGACTAATGCTTCTCAAATTAACTCAATTTGCTGCTTTCCTTACCGCCAAGCCGCACACATTCTAGGAGCGCACTATTTTTATCTGAGCCTTTTGATTCGCAAATTTAGCCAGCTTTCCGATGGCTCTTCCAGGGAAGCGACAGCAGCGGTAGTTAACGGGATGGAGCTGAAGGACATGGGCTCGCAGCAGCTGGATGAAATCCTGTGTAACCACTCAGAAATCGTCTTTGCTCGCACATCGCCCCAACAGAAACTGATTATAGTCGAAGGCTGCCAAAGGCAGGTGAGTAAGAGGTGTATAAGGTTATATGCAGGTATGGCTAGAGGTGGAAGCCAGCTTCCAGTGCTCTCTGAGCTCCGTTTATACTCTTTTCACTGTGCAAGAACATTATCTAACACAAACGGTGTCTGGACCGAATCCAGGCTGCTCAGGTTCCTGTTAGAGACTGGAAACTACTGACAAAAGGAGCTTTTCCTGAGTTTGACTGGCCTGGAGCTGTACCGAGGGTCTGGCTTTTGCAGATAATTCTGCTGCTGTGCTGCACATGAGGTCCGGTGGACAGAGACTGGACACTGTTTGGGAAGGAGGAATTCTTTAAACCCAGATAAAAGCAACACGTTATCACATCTTCTCATCTTATCTCTCGTGGCCATTTAGACCTGTGTACTTCCCGCCCACAGGAACGTTTAGAAGCAGAATAAGGTATGAATCCCGCAAAACGTCTTAGCGTGATTTATGTAGGACCGAGCCTTATCTAAGTTACTTTCAAAGCCTGTAAAACAACCCCCAGAAAGCAGGATTTAAAGAGAGTTTGTCCCATCCACAGGCAACATTATGTAAAGGGGCACAGAGTGCAGCCAGCAAAGCAGCAGAAGGGAGAGAAATGACATGTATAGAGCTCTAAAAAATTGTCATCAAAAGATCCCCTCAGATATGACATCTACCAAGCAAATGCTGCAAATTGAACGCCACGTTACTGCTGTCCCTGAACTTTGCAGAGGGGAAGTGGCACAAGACACTATTTTCTTTTTGTAATTACACCAGAGCTAAGCTTTCCAATCAGCATTATCAGCACTTTGGGTTTAAGCCTGAACTGCTCTCAGGACAGTCTAAAAAAAAAAAAGAAAAAAAAGGATAAAATCTTCCAATTGTATCTCTTATTTATTTTATTTTTGAATGGCCTTTGGCAGAGAGGGGTAAATGTGCTCTGCACTGCTTAGAAACCCACACTCCTGGGAGATTTGGCTCTTTAAAGGATGAAAAGGAACATCCTCCCCCCTCTACTCAAGCCAGCCAGTCTACATGCTATGTTTAGTACTTGGAGCTTATAAGCCCTTCTGTACATGGCATTATTTATAGGTAGTGACACTGAGCCAAATCCCCGCAGGGACGGGACATTCAGTATTTGTATTAATCAGTTTGTCAGGCTTTTTCACCGCTCGGAATTGATATCAAGCCATGAACTTCTGCATCAGCTACAACAGGACCTTTCGCTGCAATAGATGGTTTAATTGGAGGATAACAAAGAAGCGGAGTTAAATAATTAGAGTTTTCCATCTTTTGGGTTACTAGCGCAATTCTAGCACAGACTGGCAATGACTGGAAGTTGTTGGGACAGGATGGGAATGGTTTAACTGAACGCTTACATAATTTATAATTAAGATGAAAGCTGACTCACTCTGTAAGCACTTCACAAAAAAAAAAAGACTAGGACAGAACATGTTTTGTCAACTGAATCTCTCACAGATGCCAGAGATGAGCCTGGGTCTGCTCAGACTGTGACAGACCATAAATACATAGACAGATGTCTACATTTTTAAGCTCCCTTATTATTCCACAGAAAGAAATTATCAGATTAATTGCATTTTAAGTGCACCTAATTTAGATGTCTACTCTTTAGGATGTAGCAAAGCATATCCCCGAGTTTCCCAGTTCTCTTTACTAGGAAGGGAGTCTAGATGACAAACTCAGACACAGACATCTATCACACAGAAGTCTGAGGTTGCTGAATTAATCCTACCCAGTGTCTTTGTGAATCACTGGCTATGTTCTATGTGGATATAAAGAGGATTCAGAACTTCATATCAGCATCTTTCCTCTAGAGATATAAAGACAGGGATCCTTTTCTGTGTTGCAGGGAGCAGTTGTTGCCGTGACTGGAGATGGAGTGAATGACTCCCCTGCTCTTAAAAAAGCAGATATTGGAATTGCTATGGGTATTGCTGGTTCTGACGCAGCTAAAAACGCAGCTGATATGGTACTGCTGGATGATAACTTTGCTTCTATTGTCACAGGAGTGGAGGAAGGTAAAAATAACGTTGCTACCCACTTTCTTAGCCGAAAGCTGCTGACAGCCGCACAGCACTGGCGGGTCCTCATTCTTCCCTCCTGCACTCACCTCTTTCTTCTTTCTGAACTTAGAAATGTGGTTTTAATATTTGGGAAGACTGGGACTTAATTCAGCTTAGAGACAGATGACAAATAGACCCTAAGGAAATAATCCCGCCCTCAGCATCGCTCTGCTATCGCTGCTTGTTCAAGCTCCAGACAAAAGCACTTCCCACCTTGTTCCTGTGCAGTTCTGAGCCTCACAAAGACACAAATTGTTTTCTCTACGTTTTCACTCTACTATTTGCTCACACGTCACCTTCATTCCACTGCTCTCCATAAAGAGTTTGTGGTTTCCATTAAAACTACAGCGTATTGCGGAATGGGAGTTTTTCCTCAGTCTTTCTCATTGAAAGAGATTTATTAGCTTCACTTGAATTTTCACAAGGCTCTAAGGGAAGGTAGGTTAGTAGTTTAAAAAAACAAACGAACAAACAAAATGCATAAGGAAATTTATAAGGAAAGCAGACATAAGCAGTATATGTTTTCACTTCATTTAGTTAAAAACTGAACTTTTTTCTGGAAAAATGCTGTTGACAATAAGCTTTTTACAGAAGCGTTTCCTTTCCCTCCAGGTCGCCTGATCTTTGACAACCTGAAGAAAACAATTGCCTACACCCTGACCAAGAATATTGCTGAGCTCTGTCCCTTTCTCATCTACATTATTGCCAGCGTTCCACTGCCCATTGGCACTATCACCATCCTATTCATTGACCTGGGCACAGACATTGTAAGTCGGTCCCTTTTAAGTTATTTTCTGCCGTAACATCATGACAAATGAGAGGGTTACTTTCTGTCAAGAGAATGCTACGTGGATCCTTTTTTCATTTGCTATCCGTAACCCGAAAAGGCAGGGGATGCCAACAGAACGCCCTGAGAACTGGTTTGTTTCTGTTGCAGATCCCTTCTGTCGCACTAGCCTACGAGAAAGCTGAAAGCGATATTATGAACAGGAGACCACGTAACAAGAGAAAAGACAGGCTGGTGAACGAGCAGCTCGCTGTATACTCCTACCTGCACATCGGTAGGTTGGCCTGTTCGCTGAAACACGTTCTTCTCTCGGCAAACCAAGACACAGTCGAGTTGATTCATTTTTTTTTTTAGAAAAGCGGGAGCTGAAACTCAACTCCATCCCCTGGCTTCCTAAGCAAACTTACTAACTCCCTTCTGTTGCTCGTTATTCAACAATACAACAGGTTTTTATCTACAGAGGTCAAGAACCTTAGAGCTCTAGGAGTTCTAAAACTGCCTTTAGACTTGTGGCAAGTTTCATGCCATAGCAGACAGACTACACTGATACCCAGCACATTCCACAGCGCTCCGAAATTTTGCTTCTTCCTCACTTCTACCCCTTCGATTTTGCAGGTATCATGCAGTCAGTGGGAGCCTTTGTGACCTACTTCGCCGTGTATGCTGAACAAGGTTTCCTCCCTTCCACACTCCTTGGCGTGCGAGTCAGATGGGAAGACAATAACGTTAATGACTTTGAGGATTCGTATGGACAAGAATGGGTAAAGAAGCGCTGAAACATCCCTGCACTGTCTGTAAACCAACAGTTTCTTAAAAATTCCCTACTCTCCTCCAAAAGAAAGGAGTAGGGAAAAAGAGAGATATCTAAATGCAACAATAATTCACTTTCCTCTAATGGTCCTCAGGACAGACAGTTTAAAGTTCCTGCCACCCAGCTCTTTCATTCAGGCTCAATTCTTTCATTCATTCTTCTGCAATTTCCCTCCTGATTCGAAGCCTCTGGAGATGCATCTTCTTCTTTGGATTCAGAATCTCTCATAATCAACAGCGCTCCTGTAAAGTACTTTGCAGGCTCTCCCTGCCCCTGTCACTCTTCACTCCCCCTCACTCATTCTGCACGAATCATAAGACACAGAAGCCATTAATAAATCAATATAAATACCTCCTTACACCAAGCTTGTGCTTCAGCCTCCTGACTCACCCACAGGAACTAGCGAACTAGAACAAGTGGCCAAAATCTGATCATTATGCATCTAAATCTGGAATAACTCTGCAATTACACCTCAGTTACTGAAATCCTACTGTCAAGGTTTGCAATCACTTGCACAAGATAGGAGTGCCTGATATAACGCTATTTGATTTTCCCTTCAATTTACAGACTAAATACCAGAGGCTGTACCTCCAGTGGACTGGCTATACCGCCTTTTTTGTCAGCATCACAATTCAGCAAGTTGCTGATTTGATCATCAGGAAAACACGAAGAAATTCCATTTTCCAGCAGGGTCTTTTCAGGTAAGTTTTGCAGATTCTTTACCTGCCACACGACAGGATAAGTCAGCCTAGCGCTAATTTTAGAAGAAGGTTAGCTCAGTGATTTAGCCCACTCACATTCGGTCTGAACAAATACTAAACCTGGCTTCGAGCAATCGCAAATCTCAAACAAACGGTTAAAACCGCCTGTTGGGACGGAGGCCACAAAGCTGGCACTTAGAGTGTTTCTGATAGGAAAGCAAACTGCTTTCTTTATCTGCACATCCAGAGCCTACACCTATTTATATTTCCTCCTTACATTTACATTTGAGCCACAATGCGCATATTCACAGCAATTACAAGAGGTGAGTAATGCACGCTGCGTTTCTAGCTTTACATCCAACTTGTTTTCATTTAGGTAGGTCAGGAATGATACCGGGAAAGACAGGGGTGTATGCAATGCCCAACAGTGCTATGGAGTCTGCAGTGTGAATGGTCTGAGGCACATCATAACCTTCCTCTCTGCTTTTCTTGTAGGAACAAAGTCATCTGGGTGGGTATATTTTCCCAGATAGGGATCGCTCTGATTCTCACCTATGGTCTCGGACATGTTACGGCCCTGAACTTCACGCCGCTGAGGTGAGGTTTGATGCTCACGTATTGTAAAACAGACACAGATTTACCATTCTGTCAGCAGCAGAAAACGGGAGCAGGATGTCCATGCAGCACAAGTCAAGGATAATAAATACTTGAGAATATTCACGATGAAGAACAGGGTGGAAACGCAGCATTTTTTCTACTAGATTTACTACGAATGATTCAGAAATCTGCTTGTGTAGAACAAACATTTTAATATATTTTTCTAGGATCCCAAATATTCTGGTGAGATCAGATAGCATTTTGCTTAATTTTATGCAAATTACTTAATATATAAAAATATATATATAANATTTTTCTGCCCTGTTCAGAGGCTGTAATGCCACCAGGCAACATCTCCTTTTGAACAGTTACTGAGATAAATCAGTGCAGTCACTGCTTAAGACTGGGAAGCTTACATGGACATCATTTTGAGTGTTTAAATAAGGAAATAACAAGATAAAAAGGCCAGATTCTCTTTTAGTGACATCAGACAGCATAGACAGAGACCTGCTGAGCCACAGATGCTTCTGAATGAGAACCTTTTCTCCCACTCCCAGGTTTCAGTACTGGTTTGTGGCCGTACCGTTTGCGATCTTGATATGGGTCTATGATGAAGTCCGCAAGCTGTTTATCAGGAGATACCCAGGGAGTAAGTAGATTTTTCCGCGTTTAGTATTTTAATATAAGGTGTCCTTTCCTGCCTCTATGCTCATACATCTACCCTAGCTGCTGCTGACAAGTAGCTTAAAAATGGACCATCTGTTCTCAATAATAACTTTTCCTTTCTGAAAAAAATAACTGATTTATTTTTTCCCCCTCCTCCCTTCTGCTGCAGGCTGGTGGGACAAGAACATGTATTATTGAAACGGTCCTTAGCACCGGTCTCCTTCCTCCTCCTCGTGAAGAGATTCTTCCCCACCTGACACAACCTCTGCTGCTTTCATGTCCTGTCTGTGCAATATCGAGCTTGGGGTCGCCCCAGGAAGGGCTGATGAGATTTCATGAATTTCATGAAGAAATAAGGACTTGAGAGGTTGATAAATTACCTCCCACTGCACTGTAAAGCTGACACTTGTCTGGAAATTGAAATGCTACCTATTTTTGTAACAATTGCAATTTTCCCTCATTCAAAGACAAACTTGGAGAGCACTCTGAGATGAAAACACACATAGAAGAAAAAAAGAAAAGACAGAAAATCCATATGATCTAAGGCAGGAATTTGCACTAAAGGTGGTGTTTGCTGATTTTCTTTTTTGGTGGAACTGAATTCCAAGTGAGTGCATACATAGATCTATATTACCCTACCAAGGGTAAAAATGCTGTATAGGAATAATTTGATAATAAAACTTTTTCCAGAAAACAGTTATCTATCTTATTTTCTTAAAAAGACTAAGAGAAACTGCGGGAACAGGAAAGGAGTGGAATTTTTTGTGATTTTTTGTCCCCATTAACAGACTAACATACTTCAAATACCTGCTCAATTCTGATAAATGCACAACCAGTTGATTTGCACACTTTGAGATACCAAATTCAATACTCACTTTCCCAAGGCCACAATCTCCATGGCAAAACAGACCTTAGTACACATTAGATATGTACAGTTAAAGTTCTGTTCGGAACCAGGTCTTTAATATGGTCGTTTTAGCAAGAATCAGTAGGTACCACATCTTGTTTAGACAAAGGCTTTACCCAATTTAATAATGTATGTTGGTATTTCACATTTAAATACGAGCCTACATGAGCTTTAGAGAAGAAATAGGGGCAGAAAGAGAAATCCTGTTAGAGCAAACAGCAAGAGGGGTTAGCAATGAGAAAGAAAACAAGAGAAGAACCGAGGAAGGAAAAAAAAACCATGTTTTTCAGCCTAAAACCCGCCCATTCCCAAAAGTCCACACCCTTATGTGCTAGAAGCTACTTTGCATTTTGTGAACCTCCCTCCTTAATATCTGATTATCCCTCCTTAATATCAATTATACTGGGTATCAGTGCTTTTAACACATAGACATGAAGAAGATGGATAACAAAGGAAGAAGGAAGAGCAACAGAAAAAATAAGCACGTAAACAACGGGCGGGTCCAAGGTCCAGATAAATGTGCTACCTACCTATCACTTGGCAATGCAACCCTGTAACACACCAGCAACAAGGACACAGGAGCCAAGCTGACTCATTTCAACACCTTCTCATTTGTCAGCACTCAGGCCTGCCTCGAAGACAGGGAAAATAGGAGGAGAAGCTACATGGGCGAGAAACACTTGACACCATCTATAGACTTGCAGTACTCAGCCAAAATGACATGTTCAAATATAGACAGGAAGAGGAAAGAAAAAGAGGGAGCAGTTTTTGCACAGCGTGGGGGCAGTCATTGCAAAGAACCAGGAAAGACTATAGCGACATTTGTTTTACTTCAAAACCAAAATACACTTGCTTTAAAAAAAACAGCTGGATAGGCTGTTCGCTCACAGAATATAGAAGATTCTAAATGCACTGAGAAATGTTGCTCTGCAAAATGATCTAAAAAGCAAAGACTCTGTTTGCTCCTGCTGGTCAAAGATAAAATCTACAACAAATTCTTACCAAAAGAAATTTCTCTTGCTGTGCTCTAACTCTTGGTAGTGATCACCCAGGAGATTTGAGAGGGAAACTCAAAAGATGGATGTGATGCATCCAATTTAGCACCAACATATGCTCCTGAGAGAAGAGCAAAATAATTCTGCCATAGTAATATCTGGAAAACCAGTAAACATATGTCTCCATGTCTCCTCTGTGCAAAAGTGAGTGGTGAGGAATTGCAGCATCACATTGCCCACACACATAATCATTTTAGGGAGAAAAAGCCACCTAGAAGATCAGTAACAAGAGGAAAAAAAAATAAAATAAGGGCTGGAGCAAAAACCTCAAAGCCAGCAAGTGATTCTGAAATAATCTGCTCTAGAACCTGTAGGGTCAAGTTTTGCTTTTAGCAAGAGATGCCAACTAGAATGCCTTTGGCATTTCCAATGTTGCCTTAGTTCAAAGCTCTCTTCAGAGACTGAGAGTAGCAAACAACCCAACAGCTCTAGAGTTCGGCCATCACACCAACATTTTCCATGAGAAGACAAGATGTACTTTGCAATCTGTTTACTGCATCAGTGCCCGAGCAGAAAGTCCAAATCAGAGCTTTGCGAAGCAACTGCAAAGTGAAGAAATCAGAAGATAAACATGATTTTCAAGAAGGGCAAAGCTGATGAACACCTAAAGACAGACTCACTGTTTCTAAATCGAAGAAACTTTCCAGTATTTCAAAAGATCTGAAAACCCATCAAGGCAAAACAGACAAACAGGTCACAGGCATGGAAAGAGTGAATCCTGCATTTGCTCACTGGAATGCATGATGTTTGTTAGAACTCGTAAGTCTGGGAATTACTGCATAGGACAAGACCGGTCATTGCATAACAGCACATGTGGGAAACGGCGGGTAGGACCTGGTCAGCACAACCATCCTCCCTCGACATCCACGGCACGGGGTTAGGAACCACAACCGTGGACAACGAGAACTGTTTCTGTGCTAATTACTAAAGCAAAAAGGAAACGCAATTCCTCCAGTCAGTTCTCCCTTGTAAATTCCTTTAGTCAGTTCTGCAGCCTCAACAGGAATAAACATTGCTCTCCCTCAGCCAAGGAAGTAGCAATAACTCAAAGATATGCAACAAGAGAAGCAGATTTTGAACTCTAAGTTAATATACCTTCGAGCAGGCTGCTTTTTTTCCTGCCTATGACTATGTTGCATGCATGCCAAGAGTTAATTTACTAGCTCATAAACTGAGAATTCTTCCTTTACCAGAAAACCCCGCTTTCTTGCTCCAGCGTCAGCCAGACCAGACAGGTCTGATGTCCCTACTGATTACGCTGAACCTCGCAGCTTTCCTTTACCTCCTTTTTCTCTAGTTTAAACTAGCTCTTGCCATCCCGCCCTCCCAACCCCACAAAACCCGAACACCTTTCCCCTTTCACCTGTGTTACCAGACAATTCCTGCATTCTGGTCAAGAGGCAACTAAGATGAAAAGGGAGAGCTGGCTTAAGTGAAGTGCTACTCTGCAGCAAAGGAGAAAGGGAGAATCTAAGGATGGCAAAACCTGCTGTGCAATGCAGAATGTAAAAAGTTACATAGTCAAGCAAACTGTATTAGTTTCTCTGTCGTGAGGTCTGTCTCTTTGTCCCTGTAAATATGTTGCTCAAAAATTTATTCATAGCAAGACTTCACACTGGATTTAGACAACACGATTTTATATTATACTTCCTAACACAGAGATTTTGAACAAGTCAGCGCTACGAGAAATTTATCTTGGGGTTAGACAAGCTTCAAAATGGTAACAAATAACAATACCTAGCTTCTAACATAACTGTGTAAGAGCTGAGGTTCTTACGTGTGGCAGGTCTGAATTTCCCCTTATGCTCAAATACAAAACTGACTTTGCCAGTAGCAGTAGAGACATGTGTAATATCTAAGTGTAATATGTAGACTTTTCAGTGACAATTATACATACAGCACATTCCCCTTCCTATAAATCAGTTTTCTAGACCTCATGGAGGGTACTCATCCCCTCTGAAAATGACTGACAACTAGGAATTGTCAGCGTTAGATTTTTAACCACAGAATAGGATGCAAGAGCTGAAGAATTGTTTGAGAGAACTTGCGATGTTGAGATTTCAGTGAAGGCTGGAGGGATACAGTGAAGACTTGTACTCCTGTGAGGCGGAGATACCTTCCCTGTCATTAATTCATAGGCAGGGTTGACATTTTGAAATAAAAACTGTAACCAAACTATATGGTGAAATAGTCCTTATTACCTTTTCTGGCAGAACCAGCTCTAGAGCAACCTCTTCAGCAGACACCATGACACTGCTGGCCCACATGTGTCTTCACTGGAAAAAGAAGGGAAACACACCAATTAATCTTCTGCAAACATCTGCAGTCAACTGCTGTTATCAGTACAGTGTCAACACTTTCTGAAAACAGAAATGATCACAACAGCACTAGAAAGACACACCTAGGTCACAGACCATTTATTCTTGTCATTCAAGAGATTATTACTGGTGCACCACTGCACAAAGAACCCTGGGCTGGCTTCTCCAGGGCCTTACTGCAGATCTATGTTGTGAGTTTATGTAAACCTTTATGTAAATATTGCAATTACAGAGTGTGGTCATGGTGCCACTCTTGGGCCTTGGCATTGTCTCAGAGACCCCAATTATTTGTTCCAGCCCCATCCTCTGCCAAAAACTCTCAGGCATTGTTAAGCTGGCTGCATTAATTTCTTCTGATGCTAGAGATTTCCACAGAGGAAAAAACACCTTCTCCTAAGTCATGCCTTATTACACCTGCTTTAACCAGGTTTCTTCACGAACTTTTTCCAAACCATTATTTTGTAATGACTGAAAAACTAGTCCAGACCCACCAGTGTGAAAGATGCCCTGGGAGCAGATATTTTCTGGCAGCACTGCTCACCCCATAATCACTGCATCCATCTAATTCCAGCTAACAGCACCAGAAAGCACGATGTTGTTTGCATTCATAATCGCACTCAATTTCTTGCTCGCACTGTAATTGAGTTTCCTTCAACCCCACATTGCGAAGTGTATTTTTAAGCTGAAAGAAGAGATTTAATTTGAAGGTGCGAAATTCGAGGCCACAAACGCAAACCAAATAAACACAGAAATGCTAGATACAAAGGCATTTACCCCCAGCACTTGTCTACCAGGCAGATTCTCTGGACTAATCATAATCGCCACAGCAACACAAGCTACCATTTGTTACCCGTGAGATGCTATCTTCAAAGCTCATTTGGCATCATTTAAATGCTCACATTACGAAGTCTGCTATTTAGGAAACAAAGCTTAACTGGAATCAACTTTAGCTGGTTTGGTGCTGCCAACCCTTGTAGAGTTTTGCTAGGAATTTCAAGCAGAGAGCCCACTAACCCAGTCGAAGCAACACAGTATGTTGGATTTAAGGACAAACTTCATTTTTTTTAGAAGACCCTGCGGCAAAGCAGCAAAAACCCCAAGCAGTTTAGAACTATGTCTTTCATTTAAAAACTGACTCTGAAACACCACTGTTTTTCGACTAACGTCACTTTAATGGGAAAACGAATTGCAACCGGCAAAGATTTGCTCTGAAAAGCCTAGAAGACTAATTCCCTCTGTCTTGTGTTTCATAAAAAATTCAAGCAAAAATGTAAAGTAAATGAAAGCTAAATAAATATACTTGGGAACAGATACATTTCGGTATTTACACTCCTAAAACGTCCAGGTTATTAACCAAAGAAAGACAGGCTTTAATGCCCAGTACGAACAAAGAACAGCACACCCAAGCCCCATCCCAATCGGTGGCGAGAGGCGCAGATGCCACAAATACAGGCAATAAGCAAACGCGGCCTCCGGTTCCGCGGGGGACGCGTTGAGCTCCTTGCGGGCAGACAGCACAAACCCAAAGTGCGTGCACCTGCAAGACTCACAGCCCTGAAACAGAAGCTTTTCTCTGTTCACAAGAGCTTCTCAGATGAAGGTGATAAATATTCTCCAGGAAAAAAAAAAAACATGCACTTAGGTGTAGAATAGGAGAAAAGATTAAAAAACAGTAAAAATGGTAACAGATTTCTCTGCCAAATGAAGTGGGTTTAACAACCATGAAATCTCTCCCCTGCAAGGCAAAAACCCATGGGCTGTCATGGTACCGGAGATCCGTTCTACTTTACCAATCCTTTATAAACATAAGCAGTGATTTTTATGTAATAACCATGATGCAAATAGCATGGCCTTGAAGCTTCACACACAACGTAACTATTGCCAAGCCTCTGTTCCTCCAAATTTCACCCTAAGAAAGAGTCTGTAACTGGCCCTTTTTTCACCGTAGTGGGACCCCACTGTTGGATTAATAACCATTTGGCCCAATCTCATTCCAATCTCAATGGGAAAAGCACAGGGCACTTTATCGGTCACCCACTGTCACCAGGAAAGAAATGCCCTAACCTGAAACTATCTCGACAATAAAAATATTGGAAGTGATTGCATTACTTATTTTTCCAAACTATAAATTCTTCAGTCATTCGGCACTTCTGTCCCACTGTTCCAGCCCTACATATTCTCCATATTTCTCCAGCCACCACTCTCGTAAAACTGGAAAAGAGACAACTTTTGGGGCTATGTAACTACAAGAAAAACCACATTGCTCTGTACAAGCAGAAATTCCTATGCTGCCAGTCCACCAGGTCTGAAGCCCTGTAAGGCCCCTGCACCATCCTCCCTTGACGTGCTGGTGCACAGACTGTTAATTACAGTGCTACTCTGCACTAGGCCTTTCAGCTAAGGAGGTCCACGTGCTTTCTAGAATCAGAGACCTGAGTTCCTCCACGATTTGGAGAAGCAAGCTGATGTAATGCTGCCCGCTGGCTCCGTTTACCCCCCAAAAAAAGCAGTTGTGGAGAAAGGAGAGCATAAACCTCTGCTAATAGTCCAAAGAACCTCAGCTCCAATTTTCCACCGACGTTCGAATAACTCCCAAAGCACAAACATTAACATATCTACCACAAATCATTTACCAGCAGAACCTGAGAAAGCAGCTACTTGTAGCAACTTCCCTATTTACATATGCATGTCCTCACGGGAGGTCAGAAGCACAGTGCTGCTGTATTGCTCTTTAATTTGGGGTGTTCGGGTCAGTCATTCTGGGAAATGTGTAGGGTTTGCTCTGCCTTAACTCTCTCCACCCCTCTGCTGGGTCAGCACCAGTCTCTTCTTTTTATTGTGGAGGAAATGAATTTCGTTTTGAATTCCCAAGGGGTTCAAATCAGCTCTGCTAGATTAGGCTTAAATTACTCTATATTTCTGCCTGGAGTAGCCAGCTATGAGGAAAGTTCTTGACATCCTGAACAGACAGAATGTACCCAAAACAAATCTCTTCCCAGTTCCCAGCTGACCAGCTGTAACTGAGCGTTTGGTTTTTTATTTTCCACAGGGTACTCACCAGGGCAAGTCAACTGGGATGCAGGAGAACTGCATCCACCCAGTGAAGTATGACCAGTAACTGGATGGAGAAGGAGCCGCTTGGCTGCACAGCCTCCCGTGCAGATCGCAGCTGGATCCAGCTTGCTTGCTGCTGAGATTAAACTCTGCCACAAGGTGAGTTTCTCCTTGAGTCCAGGATCTACACAACCCAGGCTCACATTTCCTCCCAAGTCCAGAAGGTGAACACGGTGGGAAGAAAACAAAAACCTCACAAAAGAATAAAACCCGTGGGGAGAAATTCTGCTGCGTGAATACTTCCTTTATGAGCTTAGCTAAGAGTTTTGGAACTGTAGTTTGCTAAGAGAGGGTGGAGAAGCCAAGGTAAGCAAAGAATTTATAACACTACAAAGTCTTCCTCATTCTTAGTTACTGCTGACCTACAAAGCGCAGGTAAACACACTGCAGGAAACCTCCTTGGGGTGGTAGAAATCATTGATGGGGACATTTGCTGGTGGACTTATTATGGATCAAATAACATTTACATCTTAAATTTAAAATTATTTCTCCAGGAGAGTTCAAGGACTGTTTACCTCGTGTACAACACTTCTTTTGCTAGAAGAGAAAAAATTAACTCCGGCTTCTCTGACACAACCAAAACCACTCCACAGGTCCTGAGCTCATTTATAGCAAAATATATAGAAATTTCATGTTGAGCGGAGTAAATGCAGCTTCCCAGCGGCATGTAATAAGAGAAGACTATGTCTTTTTATAGCTCATATTTCTAAGTTCTGCAGCAGTGTTGTAATGTAAATCCAAACCACGAGCATGCCCTTTTTCCTCTGATCTCTCCCCTGGTATCACTTGGAGCATATTCATTATCTGGCCCTTTTCCAGAAGGCTGTGAGCCCAGGATCTACACGTAGGACTCCGGTAATTCACCCTTCCTGCCTCCTAACATTGCAGCATGGCTCAGTCTGTGGGTTCTAAGAGCCTGGTGCTCCAGGCAAACTGCTTTTGAAAACACTGTTTCTTACACCTGCCAAAAAGCGACTGCGCTCGAGAGGCCTTCGACCTATACAACACGTTCATTTTCTCATTGATCACAACGCAGTTATCAGCTCGTACCTACCCTGGCATCACTTAGAGAGGCCAGCCTGGCAGGCCTACGCACAACGCCTCTCCAGCAGAATTTAGCAAGAGTTGGGCACGTGGAAACCACCAGCTTGTTCTAATGCCACCTTCGTCACTTTATCTATGTTTGGCTTGGCAAATTGCTCCAAGAAATAGGCTTATTAGAGGCTTTTATCCCAATCGGAATACCACAGGTGTGCATTTGGTATGGCTTTGGAACTATAAAATACAGAATCATTTGCTTTGTTGCTCAAAGGTGCAGGAGTGAAGGGCTGCAACAGATTTCTCACAGAGAACACTGCATATTTTGTGCTATTTTAGGCTTCGATTTGTCAGAACTTACACTGGGATGGCAGATGGGTGAGGGGGAGATCGGGAATCAGTGCCTGTTGCTTTTGGTACATGTAAGTGGATTTTCCAGGTCTCCAAGATCACCAGTATGTAGGGAATCTTACTGGAAAGCCCCAACGGCCCATTTCTTATTTGGGGGCCACTGTTAAAAAAATGCATATTCAAGATCTTTGTGTTTAATTTGAAATATTTTCAGCAACGTGAGTTGCAACTTTAAACTCGCTTGTAAACTTATCTGAGATCAATGTATCACTGGGTGTTGTACAGAGAAAAGTTATATTCTCACTGATTTGGTTTTACAGCCCTTTATTTTTTTTTTAAGAGGAACCCTGAAGAAGAAAGGTTCACCTATAGCTTTTACAAGATTACCTAAACGTTTATATGCAGTTTTAGTATGTTCTCATTGTGGTGCATATATACAAGCACTTAGCACAGGAGGTCAGCAGGATCGCTGATTCAACAGATGTGTGGAAGATGGGACAGGGTCCATCCCACGAAGATATGACCCACCTGAGGAGTTATAAAGATATTTATATAGACTGGTCAGCTTGTCCTTCTGCCCATTTCTGCGATTCATGAAACGAGTCCAGAGTCTGCAAGGATCAAGGCTTCATTCGGCAAAGTTATTAAGCATGTATTTGGCTTCAAAGTGATTCCACTGATGAACTAGCTCAAGTGAGACTATTCTCTCAGCAATGAGGAATTTACTATTTCAGGCTTCTGGAATCATCTCAACAATTTTTTTCACTAAATAGCAAAGTAATAAGCATGAAGATGGCCTCCAAAATTCAACAGCAAGTGACTCCTTTGATTCGCCATTGTTAGAGCTTGCCAGGTTTTTTGGAAGGGGAAGACAGAGTTTTATTCTTGTTGCTATGTGGTGAACGACTCTTTACCTCTGTAGAAACACAATACACTCATGGATAGATGCTGGGAACCTAAAGAAAGTTAAGTATTATTTTCATGCAGGTCAGGGGCTCACCTTCTGTGGATGGAACTTCCAAAAGCAAGACTGCTTGTCTGCCGTATTTTCTGGATTTTGCTCTGGTAGGTGACACTTTTGAATCTTCCCGCTTCTCCAATTTAGCTACAGACACAAGAAAAATGACCCAATAAGAGAAGATCAAATGTAGTTCTTGTACCTCTGTGGTACATGCCATGTCATCTACGACTCCAGTACTTCACACACAACAGGAAGACATGAACAAGCATTTTCTTCTTAATTTTTTCTTTCAGTTATGGAAAGACAGACTTCCTATTTTGACTATAAATTAGAAGCCTTCATCTTCAGGCTTTTATTCCTCTGCTAGGAACAAAACTGATATGATATTCTCTCTTCTTATGTTATAGAAACATCTACTTCAGGCTACCTACCCAGGAACTTTGGAATGACAATGCTGTCACCTTTTAGCAGTGGGGTAAGAACAGCTTCTTGAGAACCTTCAAGTCCTGTAAGGGATAAAAGCAGAGTATTAAAACCAGAAACTTTTGAAATAACATTACCTGGAGGTAGAGCTGGGACTATCTCTGTCCTATGTGGAGGCAATCCTGACTTCCACTAGACCATTTTCAAAAGCAGCCTTAATTTCAGTGTCCAATTTCTGCTATCTTAGCTCTGTCTTCAGTAAATGTTCAACATCACTAGGTCCTATTTTCTCTGAGTGGAGCTAAGGATGCTCAGAGCCTCAAGCTGGAATCCAGAATAAAAAACCAACCTCTTTAACTTCCAACTGTGGGATAATCTGGCTCATAATACACTTTGCTTGCTACGGTCTAGGAGAATTCAATCGATAGCCATGATGGGTATGTTCATCAGTGGCAACTTGCTAGGCTTAACTTTCTTCAGATGGTCATTTTCACTATATATTTCCATTGGACCTTTTCTTCTAACAACAGGTTAGAAGCACTGTATGTATAAGAGGCAAGGACTAACCTTACGAGCACAGCCAAGGGCGGCCTCGGTAACTGCAACAAACACCATCAGGAACGTTTTCTGGCTTCGTTAACGCACTGGGAGGCTTGACAACAGTCTCACACTGGAAGCCAGAATCAGCAGAAACCACTCAGCTCAATTCAGAACTCAACCATACCTTCCTTCTCCCAGCCACAGCAGTATTTGATGCTCTCCAGAGGAAGCTGAACTTTACACTGAATGTTGAAAAGGGCCTTTTCATCTTCTGTTAGGAGAGGCATAAGTTGAAGCAACCAAAGAAAAACCAACAGCCCTGTGACCCCGCTCCAAATTCCAAATTAAGTGACCCTGCACTCAATCATTTATCAGTGGTCTTGGGGAAATGGCACCTTTCCAAATGTCAGGGGATGTAACAGCTACTCCAGACAGTGCTGGACTTCCAGAAGATTCCACAGAGCACTAGAAAAAGAGCTATCAAACAGTAAATACCTCAGAACTAGAACAAAATCAATGGTTGCACCACTCCTCTTTTCATTTGTTCTTTCCTTTCCAAGGACCTACTAACAGAGCATGAAAAGAAACACTGTGTGAAACTCTGGTCTTTCATTGATGTTCTTTGGTTTTGTGAGGAAAAAAAGACCCAAACCATTTTGAAACTCAAAAATGTTTACTTACAACTGAAGTGTGCTTGTTAAGAAAACCACAGCGGGGAAATAAGAAAACTTCTAGCAAAATGGCATATGCATATCTTTGTTTTGATCTAAAACAAAAATTTGTTTTCACTGGAAAACCATTACAATGAAAAACTTGATAAATTTTATTTACTGCTGCCTTCTACAAATATGACCTGGAACCACTAGTCACAGAGATAACTTGATCACCTGCCTGGGTACCATGTTGCCCTGTGGAAGTTCCAGAGCCAGCAATGACTGGAGATGCTTACCAATGTGTAGCACTGTTACAAACGTACCTGCTGATAACCTAAAAAAGAAAGCAGCAATGAGGAGATCAACGACAGCTTTTGCACTACTATATTCTAGAAGATGCAATCACAGAGAGTCACCCACAGGTGTTTTGTACTGTTTGCCTGTACATATGTTTTGCTTCCTAAAACGCTCCTATTTTCTGAAAGTCCCTTCAAAGTGTCAGTAAGTACCTGAATTTTTCCCCAAGGTGAAGGTGCAAAGGAACCAAAACAAACCTTTTGGTTTTGGAACCACCAAAATGAGTACACGAGGGTAAAAAACCTTGCAGTTCCTCTGGATGTACCAGTTAGTGGAATCGAAACCAAGAGCTCACCCTCTCAGTACCCACGATGGTTATACAAAGAAGAAGTAAACACAGATTTGTGTCTAGGAACCAGGAAGGAGTGGCTTCACAAACCTCTTCACACATAAGCAATTCAGTAAATATTGCAATGAGAAGAGAATAAATACGCTTTGCTGTTGGAAACAGTTGGCTGAAGCCTACCTGTGGGGGTGGTGAGGTACCGTGCTGGCTCGTGGGCAAGAAATTTTACATTGCTGCACTTCACCTGGAGCGAAGGAATATTGTGCAGAAAGATGGAGCGGGTGTTCCGATTCCGCTCTTGTTCCACAGAAGCAAAGCACACTTGAGAGCCAGGCTCTCCTGGCATCGCACAGACAGGCCAAAAGAATAACAACAGTGGAAAGGGTATTTTTGGTTTAAAGATCAGGCTCCCAGAGCACCGGACACCAGCAGCCACACTGATCCCTGCAGTTACCACCACACACAATTGTTGAAGTGTACTCTTTGCTCAAAAATCACATCTCTACGGGCTTGCAATGCCTCTGCCAGTAGACCTTACGAGATCAACATAAGTGTATTGAAAACACGCAAATGCAATGTAGAGATGGTAGGCAAGGCTTAGAAGTATGGCTCTAAACTATACTTGAAAACCCTCACAAATATCCGTCCTATCAGAGATCACGAAGGCCATAGAGAATGCACAGATAAGTAGGGGCTGTTACGCCACCCGTGGCTTCGCACGTTTTCTGCTTTACTGACTTAACCATAGAAACTATAAAATCAGTAAACAACGCCAAGAACCGCAGCTTCCTTCTCAAGCACACAAATTATTGATAATCCAAAGGAAGTATGAAAGTATTTCAACCAGGTTAAGCAAATGCAGTACGGATTATTCATTACACATTTGACCGAGTACATCTGTTAACTAACCGCAGATCTATTCTGACACTCTGCAGCTGTCTGCAGACACACACGCTCTCCCGCAATCCACCTTCAGCCATGGCCAAGGATAAGCTAAGATCCTCAAGGAAATGAGCTGGTGGGTATTTTACTTTGCAGAAGATGATATAGTTCTGTTTCTGTCTCTTCGATCCCCTGCGCTACGCAGCTCCTCTTTATTTCCAGCAGCAGAGCTTCATCCCTCTGTGTGGCCCAAGATTCCAGTAGCTCAGAAGAGGGCTGAGCTCCCCACACTTGGTTCGTGTTTGCTGTCTGTTACAGAAATTCAAAACAAAAGCAGAGTGCAATTTCAGCAGACAGCTGCTGTAAACCAGTACACAAGAAGAGAACCGGCTACCTTATTCTGGTAAATTGCTCCCTAAGGTCACAAATCTTGGCTGCGTAACAACATTTTCCCCAGGAACCTCTTGTGATTAACAGAAAAGCTCTAACAAATTAATTCATAGGAAACAAAAATTCTGTTTGTGTAAGTTACCTGCTGAGAGAAAGAAGGAAACAAGTCTAACACATGTTTCTTATTCTGCTTCTCTGCTTATTCACCTTCTGGCAACACCTTTTTAATGACCTGCAGCTCAACATCAGAGGTTTGCATGTGCATTTTTTCAAGGCACCGAGGATGAGAGACAACTCCTCTCCCCCTCATTTTGTCATCTTATATCCCATCCATTATGGGGAAACAGATTTGTTACCTGGATTAACACGGTCTGAATGTTGCTGCAGATTCACCAAAGCTTGCTTGAGCTCACATAGCATCTTGGCAAGGGGGGAAGCTGCGATCAGGCCTTCCAAGTCAGTCAGATAAGCCAACTGGAGATCTAAAGGTGAAGAAAACAGGTGGGCACACTTAATCCTAAAGGAGGAAGAGGCTCTTCACCCAGAGGTTCCGAGGATCTCAGAACTGATGGTATAGAATTTTCCTGACCTCTCCATATTAGCATTTAATTAGTATAATGAAACCAAATGTCTTCTAGTCAATATATAGGTGTAAAGGGTCTCAGGGGACCAAGTTCCTTGACTTTCCTCTCACAGCGGAATAGAGGAGGCAGAAATGGCTTTCCTGAACCGGGGAAATTTCAGTTGTCCACCTCAGCAAAGAAACTGATGTGAAAGCAAGAAATAGCATAAATGGGGAAAAGTAATTATACATTTGCTCTGTTAGCAAACACACACACCCTCTCTCAACCTAGACTTCACTAAATCAGTCTTCTACTGTGATCTCTGAATCCACAACAAAGTCACTGTCCTTACCGTGTTCTTCATGTCCAGGGAAGCTGAAAAAAGCATCTTTCTCACTGAAGAGCTCATGATCCTGTGCAATAAAAAGGGCGCAAGAATTAAAGAAATGGACAAGTGGAAAAACTAGCAGAAAGGTAAATGATGGTCCGACAACAGACCTCACCTGCCCTTCCACTTCTGGTTTATTTTCACTGTCCAGTGAGGGTACAACTGCCACCGCATCCTGTCCTTGAAGCTTCTGCTCCACCACTCGTTTCACAGCTACATTCTTGTTCAGAGCATTCTCAAGCAGCATTTCCAGAGCTTTCATTAACTCTGTTGCCTCTTGCCACGAAGCACCTAATGAACCCGACAAGCTATTTAAATGGACTTGTGCAGAACCACACGGAGAACTGTAATTACCTCCAGGGCAAAACCAAGAGCAGGAACGTTTCTTTAGAAATTCCACAAGATGGCTCCAGGATGCCTCATGCTGTAACATTTCCAAATTAGCTCTGTGCTTCTCTGTTCCTAAGCTGCCAGACCTGTCTCCTCATTGAACTCACACGAAGACAGGCTGTCAGCTCTTACAGAACTACCACAACACTGGAAGACAGTGGGATGTCTTCTCACGTGTATGAGCCACACTTGTTCTTTAACCATTCCACTGATGCTACCCTTACACTCCGCTTCTCCCTCGCTCTGCACTCTGGTTCTCTCACCTGCTTGGAAGTTGTTGCTGCTCACACAGCGTTCATCACGTTGTTCGACGCGTGCTGCTGTCCTGCTGATGTCTGTAGGTTTATGGCCATGAATTTGTTGCCTGGCAAAGACTTTCAGGCTTTCTGAGTCCAGGGCTTGCACCATGTCCTTTTTACAGAAAACAGCAGAATTATACCCTGCAAGCCTCACAATCCACCCATTCCACGTTTTGCTGCTCATATCAAAACAGACATTAACATAACTATTTTATGCCAAAAGAAGGCACCAAAAGGAGTAAGACCTATCCCTCAGTAAACTGCCACTTCAAGGGAACCATTTATCTCACAAATGTCACATTTCCAAGACTCCCTTCCCTCAATGGTTTCTTCACACTGACCGTGAGACTTTGAATCTGCTGCCTGATTCCGTTGTAAAACACCAACACATCCATCCTGTGCTTTGCCAGTTGAGATGCCAGGTGCAAATTCTGATCTTCCAGCTTATCGTACAGGGTGCGAACACTGAAATCCTCCAGAACCCTCAGTGCAAAACGCTCTTCTGAAATACAAGGTAATTCTCACACTTAACCACTGGCCACAAGTCTGTTCTAATTTATTTCCCAGAAGGGGCCCTGCCTGTCCATAGGAGGCAACAGCATTTTGTGTACTGTGAAGAAGGAAAATGGGCGAGGCAAGAGATGTAAGAGAAGGTCTCGTTCCTTAGTGAGGGGGAGGACGACAGACCATTACTATCAAATCCTAACTCGTCCGGTAAACTGTCAGGGTGCTACTTCTGGGTGAGCTGTTCTCAGCATCACTAGATGGTGCCATCTGCTGGGCTCTGGATTGTTGTACCCTGTGAACATCCTGAAATTCCCAAGATGAGGTCATCCCAGAAGGTAATCAAGGCCCATGAGTCATGTGCCTCCAGAGAACAGAATGACCAACAGGAGAACCCCAGGAAATATTTTTAAAGATCTTTGTTTTCTTCATCAGTCATTTGAACCTGCTGTTGCTTTAAAGAACTTGTCAGGGCTGGCCACTTACCCTCCTAACTCCTAAGGAAGAAAACACTAACCTATTCCAATGACAGGCAGTTACTCTCCCCAGCTGAAGAGGTCTAATAAATCTAGAATGGAAGTGTGTGAGTAAATGTGCATAAACATGTGAGCACCTAGCAGCTAAACTGCCCGTGTGACCTTGTGTGTACAAACTTGTGGGTGAGCTGGTATCAAACTATCATACTAGAGAGTTAACAGGAGACAACGGAATGTGGAGTAGGTGGTAAGAAGCCAATGGGAGAACAGCTGGGGTTGGCACAGCACTTCACCTGCATTTTGCGCAGCTCCTTTCTCTCCAGAGTCAGCATCTTGTCCAGAACCACGAGGACCAACCATCTGATAGAACTGAAGACTAGGGGAAATGACAGAAGATGGTGAAGAGCATGTCGTTCTTCTCAGTAAAATCAGATACTGCAGTATCACCGGCCTAAGTTCAAGCAGAAGGATGGGTTTTTATCTAGATTGTGAAATCAAAACATGCAGGGGCCAGGTAATTCAGGCGATAGTGCTCTGTGCAGAAAACACAACAGAGCTGTTATACACTACACTGGAAGAGAGCGGGAATACTGTTGGGGAACTCCTGGGCAATACCAAGAAACTCAGTGCACTGTAAAGCTGGCAAGAAGTCCAGGATCAGCGACCCAGGGAGTCAGTAATCGCAGTAGGACGTGCTTTGTGCTACCAAGGTCTGAGCTCCTCACACCTGCCCACGCAAAGGTGGTTTACCTGTCTTTAAGGAGGATGTACTCTGGTGGGATATGCGGCTCGCCCAGGCTCTTCCATCGTGGCTTCCAGCTCTTCAGGGGGCTGACGATGGGGACAGCAGGCTGGAGCACTATCGCCAGGGTTGTCAGCACCACAATTAGGAAGCCCAGAACAAAAAGCGCCACTGGGGAAGCCAAGAGGGATGGCAAGAAGTGAGAAACACAGGAAGCAGTGTGTATCAACAGCACAATCTCCCTTTTACACTTTACTAAACATTTTCCCTCCCACACAAACCCAACATTGAGCAAATTCCATATTCATTACATGGGTTTCTACTTCTCCCCTTGCTGATCTGGTGCATGCAAGTAAGGAGGTGAAAAGTTTTCAGTTTTCAACTGGTAGCTGAAGGTGACAGAACCAAGAATCATGATTGCAAGTCACACTTTCATTTCTATTACTTGCTTTTAATTTCTCTTTCATTTCTATGTCCTCTCACTGAGGGATAAGGGACTGGTATATGCACAGAGGTACGGCTTTCAGGAAAGATCCTAACTGCCCTTATATTTAGTCTTTAGTGAACTCCTAAATGATGCATTTAATTTCAGTTTGGTTTATCATGGAAATGCATTGGCACTTTCTGCTTTCAAGCCAAGGACAACAAAGCCCTCAATTACTTGAGTTCTTCAAGCAGGGTGTGGGGAGAAGGAAAACTGCTCCTTCCCTCTTCAGCTGCTACACAGGCAGGTTCTTGCCTAGAGAACAGTGACTTTTGGGAAGGGAAGCTCCACAGGAGAAAGGGATGAAAGCTGACAAAGCCAGTGGATTGATTGTTTTTCCAAAAACAAACAAACAAACAACCCCAACAACAAAAACCACTTGTTTAAACACGCCCAAAGAGGTACAAAAAGGCCATGGCTAAGCATCAAAATTCAAGGTAGGTATCAGAGTGTTTTGGCTGTACCTGTGATAGCAGTCCAGTTAGGAGCCAAGTTCAGATCCTGTTGCTTCAAAACCCCATGTTTGGCCAGCTGGAACAGGGAAGAGGGCTGGAAGGACACATTTCTGGGGTCACAGCCCACATTTGCTTCATTCACAGTCACAATCAGGAAGTGTTCCTGAACGGTCCTATCGCTGAAAACATACGTCCCAGACTCCAGGAAAACATGGGCAAACCTAAAAGGGAGAAATAAGGCAGGCGCTGGGTGATTCGAGCATCCTTTAGCTTCCAGCTGTGATGATGGTTAAATACATGGACTTGAACACACCCAACTCCAGCATTTTCATGTACTGCTCACTGCCAAGGACCCGCTGATTCTGTGAAAGACTCACTCTCAAGTCCTACCCACAACACATGCACTATTAATCACACCAGATATTACCAGGAGATGTTGAGGTGAGTCTCCTGGATGAGGTGCTCTAGCCTTCGGAAGGGTCCAAAATCCCAGTTGGGATTGCTGTTATATAGATGCTGCTTCTGATAAACAGGGTAATGGCTGGATGCACGATCTGGGAATAGTTCAGCAGAGCATCAGCAACTCTGACCCACTTCAGTTAGGACAGCTGACACTGGCCTGGCAAAGAACTATGTAACTGCATTTCCTTTATAGGGTCATGCAGTGTCAACTCATCTAATTGAGGTATGCATTACTGCTCAACAAAGACTTACACTTTCTAACAGAGGAAAAATTTTATCACTATCTACAGATACATAGTCAAAAAGTAAAAAACACCATGTAAGTCACTGGCAGAGCGTAGACTAAAATTCTGGAATCCCCTGAAGGCAAGAGAGACAGGGAGGTGTAGGAATGTGCTCACACATGCAGTACAGTACTCCAAACACGGAGTCATTGCTCTGAACGGGTCTAGACACATATATTTGCAAAGAACACAAAGACCCAAACAACACTCACTGTGGGAATTGACACTAAGCTGGAAAAGGATTGTGTCTCCTGCTTCCAAACACACTACTGGGTTAGGAACGAGGGGCAAGGCATGGCTCTCTTTGGAAGAAGTCCTCTGGACCCGCCGGCCTTTCTGCAGCAGCTGATTTGACGAAAAATCTCCTGTCACAGGCAACAGAACAAACCGGAATAAATTCCACAGGACAGAATAGGATTTCTCCCTACTTTGCAAACAGTTGGAGTGTCTAACAACAAATTCCATCTGTGTCAACTTGCTGTCCACTTGCTTTGCCAACTTGAAAGGAAACGGATGGCTGAGTCTGACTGGAACCGAGGTTCACTCTCAGGGGCTCTCAAGCCTTACCTGTGAGAAATGCATCCAGAACATCTGTGCTGGAGACAACGAAGCCTAGCACTCCGCTGGGACTAAAGAGAACCAAATGCACCCGCTTGCTTTTCTGCACATGTTCATCCGGGCCCAGAACGTTTGCCACCTCCTATTAAAAAGCAGAGGGGAACACTGGTCACTGACACAATCAAGCCTGGACTCAGATCCGCACGCTGAGAATGCAGCCCCCCGCGCCAGACTTACCCTCACTTCTCCTTCGTTCATCCGCAGGAGCAGCTCTCTGTTGATGCCGAATCCCAAGGAGATCTGTGGGGCTCTCAGCAAACAGAGCTGGTCACAGAGCTCCTCGGCAGAGACATACTGCTTGCAGTGACATCTGTAAAGCGGATGCAAGGTCTTGGTTACTCATGATCTCTGAGCAAACAGCTACAACACAGTGATGGTCAGGCTAGCTCCAGTATCTTACAATCTACACAATGAGTGGGCCTACTCTGTATCCATGGAAAAGAGGGTAAAGGAAACTCACAGACCAGCTCATCCAGTACTGTGTCTGCTATTCAGTGCATGGGAAAGGCCAAAATGTGGTACCCCACTATCCAACAGACCTCTGTTGTTGGTCTCTGTTTATAGAGATCAGCCTCAGTCCTGTAACAGAGCATTGTGCATCCCTCCCTAAAGTTCTGCTTTAAGAAAGTGGCTGCAAGGAACAAAGCATAATTTTAACACACTAGATTTCTGTGCAATCCATGCCAAGAGATTTTGCAACACAGAAGTTCATTCGCAAAGAGAAAAAAGTAGCATCATATGACAAGAGCTAGTTTAAATGTTTTAATCAGCATTAAAGGCATGGGCAGGGGGGAAGAAATGAGGAGTCATTTCCTCAGTTCTGGTCTAAATCTAATACAGCGATCATCCACTTTAGGGGGCTCAATTTGAGGTAAGTGGAAAACGTCTGCCTCAGAAAATGGGAGCTCTGCCTATCCTCACCTTCTCATTCAGTGTTGGTTCTCATATCTCCACCCCAGCGTGCAAAAGCACTAGGTGATGCTGAAAACTCAGGCCTGGTCTCCAGGCAGAGAGGAATAAGGCAAATCAATGAGGACTGAAGGCTGGCATCTCCACAGAAATAAACTGCAGCCATGGAAAGTTTCTCAAAAACACTTCCCACAGCCCTACCCTGGAATGACCTCACGGGATCAGTAACTCAGACGGTCAGAACTACTTGTGAAGTGCTTCGTAACGAGAGGCTGGGCCAACACTTACATGCCCAGCTCTGCATTGATCTCTCCACCCGCAGGCCCACAAGAAGGAGAACAGTCGTATCGCTCAGGAAAAACGCACTGGCGTGTAGATGCCAGCCGGACCTCTCCAGGAGCACAGAGCTCATCCACCTGGAAGAACGACACCCATCCAGTGTGTGAAACAAGACAAGCTCTAGCACCTGGACTGAGATGCAGCATCTCTAAAATCCTCTTTCTCCCCCACCTGCACTGCTGACGTTCAACACAAAGGTAATCCAACCACGGCCGACACGCGACAATTTGGAAAGCATGGAAGAAAGATCACGACAATTTCACGTCTCATCTGAATTCCTCAAGCAAGTCTGATGAGAAACTCCACAGTAACAATACAAAGGTTTAAATTCCAGCATCTGGAATTTACACAGAAGTATTCTTTGCCTCCAGCCCTTATGAACTTAGCCTCACAAGATTCTGGTAAAGACAAGTGCCACTGTCCTACAAGGAAGGGTCACGGATCTCAAGTAAAACAGTTAAAGGCGTTGTTTGTGTCTGCAGCAGCCCAGAAAACTGAGCTCACAGCCCGAGACGGGGCCTAAAGCACTGAATTCACACTCCCTCTCCTGCACGTCACACAACAAACGTGTTCGGAAGCCAAATCTTACCTGAGGTCGGCAGTCCTGATCGCTGTTGCTGTCAGGATCTTTCTTGCCTCTCTCATCGTAGTACACGTAACCTGCCCGGCAGATGCAGGAGGCGTCTGACTGCTGGAAAGCCCGGTTCAGCCCGTGGCAGGTACAGCTGGTAGCGCCTTAGAGAAGAGGTTGGATTTAGAGTGGTAATCTGGGTAGGGAATACCCTGATTGTGGTCCATTGTGAAACCATGCAGTAGAATTGCATTTCTAGGTGATTTCCTTTTTATTCTTTCTCTTAACAGAGGTGAAAGTTTCACTCACAAACAGCAACTCACCAGGCTGAGAGGAAGAAGAGCTGCCACAGGGGAAACAAGCAGCCTGAGCAGGAAGGTGATTGAAGGAGCCGGCAGGACAGGCCTGGCAATCCTCTACGTGCTTTGCGAAACTGCGGCTCCCGTGGGTCCCCGGGGGACAGGGCAGAGGGGCAGGTGTCAGGGGAGGGCAGTAATGGCCACTGGGACAAGGCTTCTTGTGGTAACTCTCACTGCCTGGAGAAAGCGGACACTGCTTAAGGAACCAAGCAGGTGCTAAAAGACAGGCAGAGATCACTTATTTGTTCAAGTTACACATATACACACATCAATATA
The DNA here is from genome assembly GCA_013399365.1 of Pampusana beccarii. Taxonomy (NCBI): domain Eukaryota; kingdom Metazoa; phylum Chordata; class Aves; order Columbiformes; family Columbidae; genus Pampusana; species Pampusana beccarii. The sequence continues at coordinate 314,450 of VWYH01000905.1, forward strand.
CATATACAAATAAATAAATAAATAAATAAATATGTATATATAAAGTTAATCAACATGCAACATTTTTCAATTTAATGTATTTCTATTTCAAACTAAATCTTTATTTCTTTGTCCTGTCTACTTCACTGGACAAATCCAGCGGCAAGAGTGGGTACGCATGATCTCCTCCACGTTCTCCACCAGGAGCGAACACATCAGAGAACTTAATGTCGCATCTCAGCCAACAGAGACTTTGAGATGCTTGTAAAGCTACTCCTGCATCCTAGCCCAGCAGGATCCAAGCAGCGCTGGCTGTCACACGGCAAACTTGGAGCCCTCAGGTTTGCTCTTCTACTTCTGGTGACACATTAACTCTGGGCCTCTCAGCTAAGTCACAGAATTAGAGAAAATAAGGCTTGCAAGGGCCTCAGAGGTCACCCCCTGAGAGACAGGACACCAATATCAGGAAATACGACAGGAAACCACTCTAGACCCTCTAAACTCCCATAAGAACCTATCACAATAAATGTTCCACAAACTGGTGTGACAGCCCACACCAGAGATTTTTAACTGTAGAGGATTCAGAGGTTTGTCTACATAGAACTCAAAACTTTCTGGTTACAATTTAGGCTGCTATTTCTTGCCCCAGTCCTCCGCGGCAGCTCCATTTACCTTGTGGGCAGACGAAGCCGGCTGGGCAGGGCTGGCAGGGTGCTGTGATGAGAGAGTCACTGCGATAGGTGCCTGCGCCGCAGATCCTGCAGAATTTCTCAAATGAATCCCTTGGACCAGGCAAGCTGAGGGCCATGTACCCCCCTTCACAAGGCAGCGGACGGGCACTGCCTGGGGGACAGTAGTAGGGAAACACGCACCTGGAAGGTGAAACAAGGCAGGAAAAGAGAAGAAAAGTCTCTGAAGGTGTTTTGATTTTTGGATTCAACGATCAGTGCAGACTGAGGGCAAAATTTAAAATGGTTCTCATCTGAGAACCAAGCTGACTAGTAGAAAACATAAATCACCCTCTTCAGTCTTAGCAGTCACCAAACCCACAACCATAATTACAAAAACATCTTTGCTTTTGCGCAATGCACAAAGACCGTGGTTGAAGCATTAACTCAGGTTTTATCACAGGCACATTTCACAATATTCAGAGTTTTCAGAAACTTAAAGCTGGCTGCACCAAACATGCTGGGTACTCACAGCTGCTCAGGACTGTTGTATGTTGCCGATCCTTCAGGACAGTAATACCCAGCAGGGCACAGGGAAGGCATGGCTGTGTGAGCACCACAGTATAAGCCTGCCCTGCAAGGCTTTGGATTTACTGAACCTGGTGGAAAAAAGGGGAAACAGCAATTGATTATATGACATTCCAAGAACAGGAGAACATGTGCTGGGGTGCTTTATTAAGTGTAGCTGTCCATAAAAACTACGCTTTCCTTATTGCTCATAAAAGGGCACAGATCCGTTGGGAACCAGTTCACGATTTAGCATCCTAGCCCTGGATGATGAAAGGTATGTGCTCCTTTCTCCAGGCACAGACCATTTCCTGTTCTTATTTAGCTGAGGTTCTCAAAGGAAGGGAGGGCGGAGAAACAGGAGATGGGAATTCAAAGGCCAAAAGCCAGGAAAAGGCTTCAGAGTAATGGCATAGATCCACTTCTAAAGCCACTCTTATTGGTGACCATTTCCCAGAAGGGCTGCTGCAGGAATGGGACTACAGTCACTGCTAAATGCACTGGCTGTGCCTGCTGTGCACTGTTCAGCCATCTAGATTCAGAAACGGCTGGAAATAAAGAAAACAAAGGAGCAAGGTCACATCACCTGCTGGGCATTCGTAGCCGGGTTTACAAGGTACTCCTCGGGTATTAGGCAGCCCTGTCTGTGCTGGGTCCGGGCAATAGTATCCAGGTGAACAGGGATCGCACTCTTCCAGTGATTTTGCACCAGGTTGGATCCTGGAAGTGCCAGCTGGACAAAGGAAGGCGTCTCCTTTACCAGGACACCAGTATCCAGGGGGACATGGATAATCCTCAAACCTGGTCAGACCTGTTAGGAAGAGAATCAAATAAAGAAAGGGAACCTGAATGGCCAGGAGGGATTTTAGAGAAGGGCTCTTATTTTGCTGTGAACAAGAATTACCTCTCCCTTTCCCTACCTCATCTTAGGGAGCTTTGTAATCAGCTCTAGAGGTGGGAAAGTGCCGTCTTTCACCTGGCACTTACCTGATAAAGGGCAGCGATAGCCCGGAGGACATGGCTGGCAATCTGTCAGGCTCTGAGCTCCCGGGTGCTTGCGATAAGTTTGTGGAGGGCATTTCTGAGGTGCCAAGAGACTGCTGTTGTCACTGTCACTGCCTCCGAAGCAATAGTGTCCTGGTGGACATGGATACGCCTCTGGATCCCCTAACGAGCAGACAGCAGGGCTTTCAGGAGTTATCTTTTCATTGTAATTGGGAAATCTTTCTTCTGCGGCCTCCCTGGGTCCCTCCTAAACTACTGCATGTATGTGTACAATGCAACTCTGCAATCCAGCCCCTCTTCTGAGAGATGGCACATGGGAGTATCTGGAGACTGGCTCTGATCTCAGGCTCTCCTACATTTTCAACAGTATTAAATGTCTCTTTTCTCTGTCGACACTAGAACTCATCACTAGAGACAGCGTGTCCTACTCTCAGGGCTGTTCCACAATGCAGTATCTGGTATCAAAACCAGCCTCACCAGACTTAGGGGTACATACAACTCCCCTGAAAAGCAACTCCCATTCCCTCCCCTCACTGTTTACCCCCAGGTTCCAACCTGCTTTGCACCAGTTGCCTGGTGGACAGGGCAAGCAGTCTTCTCTCGTCACAGCCCCTGGCACACCTCTAATAGTATTGGCAGGACATGGTGTAGGCACCTCAGATCCCTCTGGGCAGTAAAAACCTACAGAAATGGATGGGAAAGAGATGTAAAAAAGATGTAAAACCAGAAGAACCCAATGAGCAATGACAACTTCAAAAAAAGGATCACAATATATCAAAAAATAACAGATGCTCTCCACTTGGTTAAAAGCAAGTCCATATTCTATACTTGAAATACTCCCGAGGTTCTCACCTACCTGCAGGACACAGCCCTGCGCACATCTGACCCCAGCGGCACCCAGAGAGGAAGCGCCAGGAGAAGCTGTGGCCCTGCGGAGCAGGCTGAGAGCTCCCAGCGAGGCAGAAGTACCCTGCAGCACACCGGCCCTGCAGCCGCCCATGCCTGCAGCAGAGAGCACAGGAAGGATTTAGAAACAACCTACTGCTAATGACTCGGTGCAGTGGCAGAGTGAGTATTGATGCTACGAACTCTGTGAAGTCTGCAACAAATAAAAAAAAGAGGAGTTCTTACACTGATATGAGAAAGAAAATAGACCTTTTGATTGCTAGACCAAGCCAGGCACTTTTGAGCTCAAATTCCATGAATATGGGCAAATTGCTTTAGGTGAAACTGTGAATCACTTTGCACTGGGCTAGACTTTCTGGATTACTTCCATGTTTTCACAAATGCTACCTACTGTCTCTTTCAGATGCTTCTTTGTACCGTGACAATGCTTTGAGATGCCTCCCAAAATTCAGAGCTCCAACATCTCTGTATCCAATGTCTGTATCTAAGTTCATATTAATACTTATTTTCTTTTTATGTGATGGAGAAGCTGGGAGGACCTCAGCACTGGCTTAGCACAAAACAAGGATGCCAAACCGCTTAAGACAAAGCGAAAAAATGCCAGATTGAATCATCACCTGCAGTAGTGCCCAGGTAAGCAAGGCAGGCATTCCTTCTCATTCCAGAGGCCAGACATGTTTGCAGGAGTGAAGGTGCCTTCAGGACATGTGAGAGGAACCCGTGTGCCTGAAAGAGAGATGACAGAGACAATAAAAAACCCCAGGAAGGCTGCTGTGATCTGACAAGACTCTAGAACCATATCAGAGCATAACAAATGACTCCCAGAAAGCAAGGGAGCAACTTTGCCACCTCCTCAGCACTTGGCCTACAGCAAGACACACATTAGGTTTGCACAACTGTGGGATCACAGCGAGGCACACAACAGCGGAATCCTTGGTGCACAAGTCTCGGTGTACCTGTAGGACAGTAAGAATGCGGTGGGCAGCGCTTGGGGTCTCCTGTCACCAGCTCCTGGCAGTAGAATCCTCTCCGGCACGGAACACAGGACGCAGAGCCCCTGGCCGGCTGGTATTCCCCGGCAGGGCACGGCACTGGGTGGGCTGCCCCTGACTGGCAGAAGTGACCCTGGCAATGACAGAGAAGGAAGAGGATTGCATGGAGATGGTGGCAAACACAGGGTCTGTGTAAAGGGTGAATCCCAGAAGCACCAAAGCCTAGTGTAACATTCTGTGTGGGTGTAATCCACATTTCAATCAGGCATACGCAACCCTTTGCCACTGCAGAAAACAAACACCTCCTGCCCAGAGCTGAGAGGCACCTCTTTCACCGTGCCGCTGTCACTAAGCAATACCTTAGGGCAGAGGAATGCTGTGGGGCTGACGGAGCTGAAGTTTGCTGGGCAGTAAAACCCCTCAGTACAAGGTCCTGTTGGAGAACTCAAACCAACGCTAGCGCAGAAAGACCCAGGATAGCATGGCACGCAGCTCTCTGGGGAGGTACCACCTGAGGAAGAAACCAAAAGTCAATGTCAACGAGCGTGGGAGATGAAAGTGGACATCATCAGCACTTCTATCAATATACAACATTGCCACCATCAGGCCTGGCTGAGCGTACTGATACCTCACCATGGCTGCCAGCAATCAAGTCTCCCATTCCTGGGGACCACAGGAGGAACCTGTGAGAGAAGTCACACTCACCTGTGCCATTGTTCAGGGTCCCAACTGGGCAGGCAACTGGGAAATGAGTACCCTCTGGACAATAATGCCCACGAGGGCAGGGCCCGCTGAGCGGGAATGCAGGTGTGCCCCGCGGAATGGCATCGGTGGCTCCTCCTTCGCAATAGTACCCAGCTGAACACAGACCTGCCATGGGAGAACAGAGAGGGTCACAATCACCAGCCCATGGCACCATAGGCAGCGTACAGACACCTCCTTAAACCCTCAGAGGGAGGCAGATAGAGAAGAGAAGCCAAAGCCCATCCTTGTCCTGTTTTATCACTGCTGATATCCTAGGCCGTTCACCTTTGCTTTGACTTCCCACCAAGCTTTGGCCTCTATAACTTCCTTTCTTTACTTGCGTTGATGTCATCTGGCATTTGCTTACCTTCTCACTTCTCTAACTGGTTCCACATATTTCGTTTTCTATTGAAAGAGTTCTGCCTCTGTTCATGTGTCTAACCTTTGCATTTTGGCCCAGTGACAATTACTCTGTGCTTCAAAGTGAGGGGAGGGATTTAGGACAGAAAGAAGAGCAATAAAAGGGTTAAAAGCAAAGAAAGAGAAAATAGAAGAAACTAAGCGAGACAAAGAAAGTACTGAAGCAACCTAAAAGTAATATCTAAGCCAAGTGCTCAGTTAAAAGAATGAAACAGAGAAATGACTGACAGGCGCAGATGAAGGGTAAAAGGGTGCCCTCCAATAGCCGTTACTACCTCTGTTCACTGCGGTATGTTTTCTACTTCCCTGCATCCTTCATCCCTGAATCACCAAGCCCTCCATTGTGGGTGCTGTGTCACTAACCAAACTCACCGTCAGGTTCCCAGTTGGCATCTCCTCTGCAGTACCTGCCCACTGGGCACAGCTTGCAGGCAGTGGGGGCCAATGCCCCCTCCAAGGCGTTCAGCGTCCCCTCGGGGCATGGCACAGGGACAGCAGTGCCAACCGGACAATAGTAACCTGTACAATGAGAGAGGTGAATGAGACGAGGCTCAAAAAAAACAAGGAGAAAGAAGTGGGGATGCTGAGCTTGCTACACTAACAGCAAATACCCATCCCTTAGACTGAACCACTGCTGTGGCTCTGCCAGAAAGAGCTGTGCAGGTATCCACCGTGCTCCGTTCCCATTTGTGCTTTGGGTTTTTGCTGCACGCACGCATTGCTCACCTCTGGGGCAGCTGAGCGGCTGCACAGTGGCCGTGCTGCTGCAGGCCATGCCGGCCGGGCACAGGAGGCAGACACTTGCCCCAGGTACGGGGCTGAACGTGCCAGGCTCACAGGGCAGCTCCAGCCCAGCGCCCGCAGGGCAGTAGAAGCCACTAGGACATCTGTATCCGTGAATCCCATCAGCAGGGCAGGGAGCAGAGTTTCCTTCCAGGCAAACATATCTGTAGAGAGAGAATTCAGACCTTAAACAATGAGCTCACAACCCTATTCAGAGGTAACAGATGGAGGAGTCACTTATTGAGAATCAGGGATCAGCATATTAAAAAATATCCCTTGAAAAAACAGTCTTCAATTTTGCTAACAACTTTCCCCCTGCATCAGTAATTTGGTGCCCACTTGAAAATCCTGGAAAAAGGCTTTTTTGCACCAAACTGACTGGAAAGTGTTCTCATTCTAGAAGGAAAAACCTTTGAAAATGAAAGGGTTTTTTTACTTCAAAGCACAAAGCCCAAGTGTTCAGTTCCTGCTGACTTTGCTTAGCCTCCTTTTATCCCCAGTCTTTTTGTAAGCCTTTGTTTTAATGCCATCACCAACTCTTCTCTTTACTACTTCCCTCCTACACCCTCCCAACAAATAAAGAAGAGGAAATACAAAACCTACTACGGTTCATAAGAGCTAAGCAACAAGGAAATGAGAGCCGTGATCCCATCTCATGCTGCAAACACAGATTTAAAGGATGTAGTTTGTGAAGAAGAAACAATTCCTAATCCTTAAAGCAAATGACTGAGTGCAAAAGCAACATCCCTGAACAAAAGAACAGCAAAGCTGTGGGGTTTTTTGCCTGTAAGTAAGACCTATTCAGACTGAAGAGCAGGCTATGAGAAGTGATGGATGCTACATGGCAGAGATGTTGAAAAGCAACCTGGGCATAGCACAAATTGTACCCTGTTGGAGGGCAAGAAGTTCACAGATTCTGGAAGCTGAGGGACATTTATAATCATGTAATAGCCATTAACACACAGCCCAGAAAATCTTAATGCTCTTACAGCCAGGCTGTAACAGCTTTCTAGGGTTAAATGAATTTTAGGGAGGGCTTAAAATTCGAATAGGAAGCGGCAAATTCCTCTTATTCCCCGGAAGACTGTTTTTGTGGGTAATTATTTTTAGTCATTCCAAATGTAGGCCTTACTTGTATTCTGAGCTTAGCTTCGACTTCTAGCCAAATTTAATTGTGATTTTTCTCCACTGGATTCAAGAGCCATCTGCTATCAGAAATCTTTCCCCATGAAATCCCATAACACTACAGTGAAATCACTTCTAAGATGCTCTTTCACAGGTAAAATAAGGCAAGGTTTTGCTTTTGTGACCTCTTGCTATGAGGCATACTGATGAGATGGACAAACATTGCTAACAGCACCTTTTGCTTGCATTTCGCTGGCTAGAAATGCTCCCTTGTCACTGGTTATTGCACCACCCTGTGAGGGAACAGATAAAATACTGAAGGGAAAAAGGATGCCAAGGTCAAATGCTCAGCAAGGGTGATTATGAGGCTAAATAAGGGATTTGTAATACCAAACCTACGGTGAAAACAGTGAAATAACATGTAGAAGTGTGGGACAGAATGTCAGGCAAACATAAAGGGAAAAGGAATGGCTCTAAAACTTTACTGAGATCACCAATTAGATGCTGTATGACTGACCCAATGAGCTAAGAACAAAGTCTTTGCAATTTAATTCATCTTGAATATAAATATTTGCACGCAAGACCATTTGACAAGAGATATTCAGGCCCATTACCTTTTCGTTTGGATGTCCCTCTACTATAACCTACTGTATTTTCCCACTAACAAGCGACTGTCTCACCGCACCCTGCGTTACACGGCGATGTCTGGGCCAGATCAGCCAATCCTGCCCCGCTGCAATACCGTCCGGCTGGGCAGGGCCGGCACTGCTCCTCGGCCTGCAGCCCCACGAGGGCGGAGAAGGTTCCAGGAGGACAGGGCACAGGATACCCAGTACCACTGGGGCAGAAGTGCCCCGCAGGACAGATGTCATTGGCAGGCAGACCAAGGCTGGAAGATTCCACCTGTAACAGAAAAATACAGAGAAGGAAAGAAAAAGTGTTACCCAAAGAAGATTTACACCTCGGGTGGCATAAAAAGGGCACTGGCTGCTGAGGCGTGGCTATCCTGTCCCTGATGCCATCTTTTGGAGGAGATATTAGACAGCACACTCCAGTGCAATGGCCAGAAACGGAGGTCTGGCCAGAATGTATTAGCAGGCAGCAACATACTGTAGCTGACATTAAGAGCAGCACATCACTCCATCTGAGGAGCTCTCGAGGGCAGCAGTAAAAAGCATGAGCAACCCCATACAGACCAGTAATGCCTGGAAAATGTCACACCAGCAGCTACGGGATTGTGACAGAGCAGTGCTTGTCCCCAGGTCACTAGGTTTACCGTGCTGCTGCCTGGCACTCACTCACCCTGTGCTGGAAGGGGGCTGGGCTGATGGCTCCTTCGGCACAATGATAACCTGAATAGCAAAACCCGGAAGGCTGCGATAGACCCGGTGCTGCACAATACATGCCTAAAATGAACAGAAAAGCAATCTCAGTGTGAGGGCCAGCACAGAAGCTCAGTGGAGGAGTCAATAACACGAAGCAAGAAGTCGTATTTCCCTCAGCCTTCCCATGTACATCCCCAGATTTCCTGTGCCGAGTCTGAACTCACCTGCTGGGCAGGGCTCACAGGCAGACTCGTTAGCAGCACCAGTCCTGGGGCCGAAGGTCCCCTTGGGGCAGGGATGCTCTGTACTGAAGCTGGTACCTGGCAGACAGAAGTACCCAGCAGGGCACAGCTCAGGAGCATGTGCTCCAGAACCTAGGATACAAAGAACAGCATCTTCCTCAGCACATATTACAAGAGGTGACAGGCAATGTCATTCTCTATCACCATTGTCAGGCTTCCTCCCCTATTAGTTCAGCCAGACCCAGGACATGGGACTCATTGTGCAGACTTCTGACTTAGTTGTTCAGATTCCCATTGCAGTAATTGGAGAGAAATAACACTTCCAGAGGAACTGCACTTCAAGTGCAATTCATCTCGTCCTAAGGCAGACATCTACAATGAGAAAGATAAATTGCATGACGAAAGTGCCTCTTTCTGTTCCTTCCTACAGAAGGAGTACAGAAAACTAGCTCAGATACAGATGTCTGCTTTCTTTTGTTGCTTACACGACCTGCCACACAGGGATATCTGCAATGCTAGTCTTTTCCTGAGCATGGAGTTTCTTTCCCAAGATAGGAGAAAGATTTGGCTTCAGCCTACTTGTTCACCTACAACCTCATCTTCCTTGAAACGTGTTTTGACTTCCATTCTTGGCAGAAACTGATGCATCTGCGTGTCCAGTCCAATCCATGCAATACTAACTTTGTAGAACCTCATCAGAAGAAAGGAAGTTATGGCATTCAAAATCTTTCTTTGGTTGTTCCGCTAAGTCTTACAGGAAGACTCATAGAAAGGAAAAGCCTCTTTGTCTCATGGAAGGTGATGGGTGAATCTCTTACTGTCAGTGTGATCGCAAATATTTCAGTGTTGGGGTGAGCAAATAAACATCTTGTAAAGACAGATGGTGAGAACCACCGAGGAGGAGCAGCTGCTCAGAACAGAGACCCTGGCTGCTGGCCAGTACCAAGCGCCTGTTTGCCAGGATATTTTGTTTCCCCAAGAGGCCAAAGACATAGAAGATATCCAGAAGAGGTGGCTGAACCGAGGAAGAAAGAAGGTGTAATAGCAAGAATTGTTATGGGTGACCTGAGACTGCTACTGAGAGAAACCAACAGAAGTGGACTAGACGATCTTTTGAGGTCCCTTTCCAATCCCTAACATTCTGTGATTCTGTGAAGTTTTGGAAGACAAATGATTCAGAGCATTTAGTGCACATCCTGCAGAAACCGTCACTAACCAAAGATGATGTGTGGCACCTACTGAGTTTGTTCTTCCTATATCTGCTACAAACAAGCTTGTAAGAAATGAAGCTGTAGTGCATGTCCATCTTGACTCACATTGTGTAACCCTCCAGTTCCCGAACACACCAGCAGAGACTCACCACTGCAGAAGAATCCAGCCGGGCAGAGCCGACAGTCTGTTGACTGCCATTTTCCACTGTCAGAGTTGAAGCTTCCAGGGCTGCATGGGACTGGCAATTCAGAGCCTTCAGGACAGTAAAAGCCAGGGGGACAATGCTTATGATCTGGCTGTGTGGCTCCGAGATCACAGAAATACCCAGCGTAACATGTTCCTGCAAGAAAGAAAAGTTTCAGCATTAGGTTTAAGCAAAAAAAAAATAATTAAAAAATCCAAACTAGAAAAGAAAAAAGATGTTAGATACATGCAATACACACCAGACACACTGGCCAGGCCTTCTCCTCGGCAGAACTTGCCCCCGAGGCAGGGCAGACAGGCATTGCGGTAAACCATCCCAGAGTGAGGTAAAAAGGTGCCAGTGGGACATGGCTCCGGCTTGCTGCTGCCTGCTGGGCAGTAGTGGCCTGCTGGGCAGAGGCTGCCTGTCTCATCATTAACAGGACTGGGTATCCGTGCCTTTGAAGTGCAGTAATACCCAGGCAAACAAGGACCGCTCGGGGAAGAGAGTCCTAAAGAAAAGGAAACAAGTCATATAAGGCAGTGGTATTACAGAAATCACAGTTTCTGGACTAAACAAACCAGACCAGCCTTGTTATCACAATGATTTCAGAATCTCCTAGCCTGTGACTAGCTCTGTTATTTAAAAGCTCAATCTACAGTCTCCATATTTACTCGCACAACTGATTACCAGATAGCTAAAGGCCTAAACAGTTTTTTAGGATTGCCTTTACAGAAAGGGCTGAACAGTATGTGTCCTTCCACTAAGACGTAACCAAGTAAAGAAAAAGTCCTAGAACACAAGCTGCTTGGCTTTTGGATTCACAACCTTTGCTGAACAAAACCACCGTAATCTGCCTCTTCAATTAAACTTACCAAAGACAGTACGTAAAAATCTCTAAAATGAACACAAAGCATCTCTAAAAGCCACAGAGGTAAAGTGACTCACTTTAGGTCATACAGTAAATTCTGGGCAAAGTCAGGTTTACCAGCCAGAAGCAGAACTTAGCTTTAGGGTCCTCTAACAAGTTCTTAAATAGCAAACATCTCCTTGTCCACACAATTTCTTTACTTTAACTGCCCTCAAAACTCCTGTTCTCCAAACACACTAACCTGAGGAATTGCAGTAAAAGCCTGGAGGGCAAGGAAGAGGCTCTGGGCTTCCTTCAGGGCAATAGAAACCAGCTATGCACTTCCCTCCGGTGGCAGTGGCTGGACAGAGGCAGTTGGCACTCGTGTAGTTGTCCAGATCAAAAGGCTGTGAGGTCCAAGCAGCTGAGATGCAAAACCAACCTGAGAACAGAAAACATGACTGAGAAGCTCTAGGAATAACAGAGCCCCAGAAATCATCATAAATAAACCAGCTGGGATGGCTTTGCATGTAACATCTGCACGGCACAACCATAAAAACACAGAATATGAGACAGGCTAATACCACCAAAGTTAAACACCACCATGACATATTTGTCCACACAACAGAACGTGCAATGATGATTTTATATAATACCACATCAGCAAAGATAATAAGGGATCTTAAAACCTTAAATTCCGTATTTTTGCGTTATGGACACAGCACTCAATTCAGACTGGAAAGGCTGTGGTAAAAGCTGCGAGATACAAGCGTCGGCCTCCCAAACGTACCGCCCCCGAGTGCAGTCCAATACAGCAGCCAAACGGGCCCAGACTCACCTGCATCGCACTTGCCCGAGGCGGCTGTCAAGCTCTCCCTCCCGCAGTAGTGCCCGGGTGGACAGGGCAAGCAGCTATCCAAGCTCTGTGTCACGGGATCGGGGTTATAGTAGCCACGGGGACAGGGAAACTCAGTAGCAAACCTGGTTCCTTTGCAATAAAGAGAGGAAGAATCTTTCACGGACTATAAATACTATCACAGCTATCAATCCTGCCATATCACTTAATATCATCTTTTGCAGCTTATCTCATTGCTGATCTCCACAGCTTGCCCCTCATGGCTGAGACAGTCTCTGGGCACTGTTTAGCTTGTCTGTGAAGGGGTTAAGCAATAGCCATATCTACTGTTTAAAATATTGGGGTTTTTTTCTGTGAAGAACCAGACAACAAACATTTAGTTCACAGATGTCACTTCTTGCCTTTAAGAAGAAGGATGTTTCAGCCTGGCCAATGGATTGCCTTGTCCCCTGGGCCCATCTCACCTTTGGGGCAGTAAAAGCCAGCTGGGCAAGGATTCGTACTGTAGCTGGTGGTATTTTCTGGGCAGTAGTAGCCTGCAGCACAAGGGAAGCACGCAGCTTGTCTGGTGAGATTGTTGTACGTCCCTGCAAGGCAGGGTAAGGGCAAGCTGGTTCCTTCTGGGCAGAAGTGGCTCACAGGGCAAGGACCTCCTTTCTGCCACATCCCTAGGACACAGAAAGCAGAAGATACGGCCAATGAAGGGAGAGACAATGCCAACAAAGGGACCTAACCTCACATTTCTTAAAGCTACCTGTTGCCAAAACCCCTATTTACTGGACACAGGCAGATGAAGACACCAAGCTTACCAAGTGGCGATGGTGAGGAAGCTCCAGAGAGGCAGTAGAACCCAGCTGAGCAGGGGCCTGAGGGTGCCGTGAGGCCAGCAGAGCTGCAGTAATAGCCAGAGGGACACACCGTGCAGCTGGAGTTGTGCTGGTTGTAGAGCCTGGTGAGGGACAGAGCAGGCTTTCTGTTGGCAAGTGTGCGAGCTCAGCAGGCAGACCACTGATGCCTACACCTCTGGCCAAGTGAAAACAACCATTACGCTTTTATGATCAATGCAAAGATGTGTCTAACGAGCTCTACTGAACTGCACTCTCTTGCTTAAAAGACTCAGGAAGAAACGGAAAATAAAAATGAGCATCAGCAGAAGGAAGAAGCTTACCTGTCTGAGTAAGTACCCGCAGGGCACTGCTGTGGGATACTTGTGCCAGCTGGGCAGAAATGTCCAGGTGGGCACGGGCCACCAGTGCTCGTGTTTGTGACTCCATTAGGGTTGGGGACACTTGCTCCTACACGAGGAAGACAGAAAAAAGGTATCCTGAATGATGTGGGTTGCTATTCACAGGCAAGTCTGTCCTCCATGCCTAAAGAAACATTCCCATAGATGGAAGAAGATAACAGCCGATTGTTACTTATTACAATAAAGCTAAAAATTCGACACCAGAATGGAATAATAAACAGCAAGTACCATAAGTACTTGAGAAACTTCTGATGTGAGCGAGTATAACCTTGTCACATAGCTCCACTCCTCAGGACTATCCTGGCACCCTCTGCAGTAAAACCCTGGGAGAGATTGCACAGAGAGTGTACAAAACCCAATTTTTGAAGGGCTGCAGCTTCCTACTTTTTCATTTCTCTTTTTGCCATGTGAACACTAAATTCAATACCTGCTATGCAGAAGAATCCTGGCCAGCAGGGACCACTTGGAGCGGATAATCCCCACTCTCCACAGAACATTCCTGGAACACCACAGAGGGAAAAGATTTATCAGTAAACTGGGAGAGCAAACAGGAGGGCCACTGTGCTGCATGCACTGATCGGAAGGCAAAGGGGAAGACTTTGAGAAAGCAAATCCCTCAGCATCAGCACTACTAGGACAAAACCACATTCCAACTCAGATCATGCTCCTCTGGGAAATGCCAAGTGTAAATCAAACTCTTCTGCAAAGCCTCAAAAAACCCCATGACTCATTGGGGGACACGACCAGAGGGACAAGGCACCTCCTTGGACTGTGTATTTTTATGTTTGCGTTTCCTAACAGTGAAACACACACCAGGGGATTAGGAAAAGAGATATGCAGAGAGATCACCCTCTTGGATACTGCCCTACATGGACAATCGGAATACTCGGTCATTTCCTCACCTGCAGGGCACTGCTGACACCTCTCTGCGCGGCTGAGTCCATAGGAGGGGTTGTAAGTCCCAGGGGGACAAGGATAAAAACCGCTTCCAGTTTTCTGAGGGCAATAGAAGCCAGGAGGACAGCGACGTCTTAGTCCTTTTGAACAGTGAAACCCAGCAGGACAAGGAAAGCATTTGTCTTGACCTGTAAAGGAAATACGGGAATTAACCCTCACATCCCACCATCAGGTGGCAGGCAGAACAGCAAGGAAATCTGGTTAAGTGCCTACTAGCTTTCTGCACACTGAGTTTCACTGCTACGATTCTAATACATGGGCTGCTGCAGGGGTGAAATATTTTCCCCATGTGACACCAGGAAAAAATCAACAGCCTACCCCCTTCTAAAAAAAACAAATACTGACTGCTCATAATGGCCAGTGGCTATCAAGGCATTCTGAAATACAGACCAAAAATACCATCCGTGGTTCTATCTCCCCCAAATCACACTGAATTTGCAAAGATCCAGTTCCTGACCTGTTGCATTACTGTATTCTCCGCTGGGACAGGGAGAAGGTGCTGCTGAGCCTGCAGGGCAGAAATGTCCTCGAGGACAGAGATCTCCAGTGATACCATCCTCTGGCTTTGCAGTCTTTGTCCTTCCTGTGCAGTAATAGCCTTAAAGCAGAAAGCGTTTCAGTCTCGTCTCCCATTCAAAACCAAATGAATTTCTAAGTAGCTAAAGAAGTTCTGGCTTTGTCTCACCTTGTGCACAAAGTCCTACAGGAGCATCTTGGCCAGACATATTACAGAAAAACCCAGGGGCACAAGGCAGACACCATGTGGCATCCTGGGCTCCTCTCTGTCCATTCCAGGTGCCAGCAGGGCATGGCATCTCTTCTGGGTGTGTTGTGCCAGCAGGGCAATAATGTCCTCGTGGGCAAAGATCTCCAAATGGAAGCCCCACCTGAAGCAAGGAAAATCAAACGAATACGGTTTATGAAAGCTTTTGTAGTGCCAAAAGGTCTGAAGCAATGTGAGATATGCAGCACTCACAGGTGAGGAACTGCTGGAACCCTGAATGCAGTAGTATCCAGGCTGGCAATGTCCCTCTGGCTCAGTCAGAGCAGCCACGCTGCAGTACATGCCTGCTGGGCAGGGCTTGCACGAACCTGCTCCGACCACATCCGTGTAAGTGCCCTGCACAACGAGAGACCTGGTGAGCGCGCCCTGCCAAGGGGCTGGGAGCCTGCTGAAAATCACTGATTGGAAAACAAGTCTGTATCTGATTCTTACCACTGGACATGGGAGAGGCAAAGAACTTCCAGCCAAGCAAAAATGCCCTTTGGGACAATCCTGGGGTGCAGCCAGGCCTGTCTCATTGCAGAATGCACCTTCTGGACAGTCTGTACAAAGAGACTGACCACGGCCCTAAAGAGGGAACATGGAAAGAACTTGGTAGTTATGCGGTGTTACTGCTTGCCACATCAAGAAAGAAACTGTGCACATTCTACCACCCCAAACACAGAGACTCATCGCACAAGGAGGCAGACTCCTTCCAGTGCCTCCATCGAGGCACTCAAAGCCTCAACCTCCTCTTGAAGCTCCTCTCTCTACCAAAATCCAGTCCCTATGTTGAACAAGATGCCAGGATAAAATTATTGCTACTTACTGAGAAGTTGCCAGCACCACATGTTCGAGGAGTAACAGTGCCAAGCTCAGGGCAGTAATACCCCGCAGGACAAGGGATGCAATCTGCAGCCGCTTTTGCACCATATTCCATGCGATAGGTTCCTCTGCAGGACAAAATACAACAGAAGGGAGTGTCACAAATAGCAGCAAAGTGACCACGAAAAGCACAGTGCACCTCTGGTCTGCTTTCTTAGTCTTTTCATAGAGGAAATCTACAATTTCTGGAGCCAAGAAAGTGTCTGATTCAGGAAAAACTTGCCTGGACCATCCAGTAACATGCAACAAGAAAGGAACTTGCAAATGTTTCTGGTGCAAAAGACACTACTTAAAATCAGAAGTGCCATGTAGAAATACGACTGCAGCGTGTGCAGTTTACTCACAGTGGGCATGGAACTGGCTTGGAGGTCCCGCTGGTGCAGAAAGCTCCTGCAGGGCAGGCAGCACAATCTCCCACTCCGCCGTTGCCCAGCCTGGGACTGAACGTTCCCGCAGGACAGGGGTGCTGCATGCCCCTCTGGGTACCTTTCCAAAAAAAAGAGGCCAGAAGCATCCTAATTCTTAATATAGCCTCGAAGACAGAAGGCAATAAACCCCCCTGTTCTTCATTGCTATTAAGTATTTACATGAGTTAGATGTAAATACGTATTTTAAAATGTCTTTGCAAGAACTTTCAAATTTAGAATTGTTCTTGTATCAGACACTTGATTGTGCATTTTAATTCTTTCCAAATTAAGGGAAAGAAAATAATAACACAAAGATGCCCAGTTCAAAGTGTGGATTTACAGCATTGACTATACAGAACGGAGAGTTTTCTATCCAACTCCACACCAAAAAAATACGTTGATAAAGCTAGCACGTGACTTTATCAGAGTCCACAAAAATTCCAAAGGCAGAAATAAAGCAAATCTCCTCTATTCCTACAAAAAGCTGCCTACCTTGAGGGCAGTAGTGCCCTGAGCTGCACATCCCAGTAGGGCTACGGGCTCCTCCAACACAAAACCAGCCCGCGGGGCACCGAAAGCATTCCTTTTCCGAGGTCAGGCTTGTCCTGTTGCTCCAGGTGCCTGGGGGACACTTATGCTGCATCGGGTGCTTTGTGCCTGGTGGGCAGTAGTGACCAACCGGGCATGGAGTAGGAGGCTTCTGCTTCCCCCCAGTTCCTGTAAACCCACAGAAAAATTTAAGAGAAGCAATGTAACCTAACGGGTTCACAAAATCCAGTTCCCTCATTCTGTTTCCAGCTCCGCTGGATAACCCCAAGTTAAGTCTTTTCCTCATTTTGTGCTTTTTCTCTATCGGAAATGGGATAACAATAATGACTTCCTCTGTTGATGAGAGGCTCTGTAAGAGAACTGGTTACTAAAGCAATTATTCATCACCTCAAGTATCCTACATGGTGCCTCAAACCAAAGCTGGAACAGAAATTGAAGTGAAGAGGCCACCAATAAGCTAAAAACTTTGAAGACTGTTAAAACTGGCTGCTTCGAGGTCACGAAGTTAAAACAGTAACTGTTGGTGGCATAAAGAGAAAACTTCAAAGCAAAATTAAAATTAACTTGCCCAGCAGGCACAGTAATCGCTGCACTAACACTAAAGGGCAACTTTTTCCCATTTACCATCCTTGTGATACCTCACTGACCTGCTCGAGTTCTTACTGGTGAGCTCTGTGATACTGGCTACCAAAACACCCAGTTTACTTTGTCATAAAGCCACATACCTCTCATACAGACAAATCCAGCAGGACATGTTTCACACTGGGACTTATCAAAGAGGTTGAAGTCATTGCCGACTGTTCCTGGAGGACAGGTGTTGCTGGGAGAATGAGAGCTGGATGACCCCGCTGGGCACACGTACCTAACAAAACACAGCAGGCTAGCTTAGACAGATGCTTTGATGCAAGAGAGAAACAAATCCTATGCCCTACCAAAACACTAGGGTGAATGCTGCAGCTGGGAAGAAGGTGAAACACTTGATACTGTGGCTGACAGCAATGCAAGTGACGACCAATAATGCAAAAATAATTAAAATGAGAAACTGTGAATGGACTGGTGGTGTCACACATTTTTCACCAAAAGAAAAGTGGGTTATCCAGCCAGGTCGCATTGTTCATAACCATGGGAAGTGTGGCCTGGCTTCATTCTTGTCTATTTTTACCACCTTTTCTGTGGCAATAGCAAGCAGCAGTGCCTTCCACCAGAACAGTCTACGTCACACTGATATACCAGAAACTGTAATAAAATCTTGACACAGCAGAGGATGCCACCTACACTTCCCTATGCACAAAGCAAAACCAATGCAGGTGAAATACATGCACAGACAAATAGAAGCACTGCAAACAACCACAGCTTACCCTGGTAGGCACTCTGCGTCAGGCTGGGCTAAGCCAGCCCGAGTACAAGCCCTCCCCGCCGGGCAGGCTCTGCAGTCAGCGGCTTCGTCCTGTCCTTGCAGAGGATTGTATGTACCTGGCTGGCATGGGACTGGAAAACTTGCTCCAGCAGGACAGAAATACCCAGCTGGGCACTTCAGACACAATCCGATTCCTAAAGAGAGAGAACACATCTAAGATCCCAAAGGGAGCATGACCTGCTGACAAAACAGAAGGTTCTAGAAAATAGGATTCCTTTGCTTTCCTACAGCAAGAAAATATAGGGGAGGTTTGTTCATACCAACAATAAAGTTACTGCAAGGCCAGAAGGTGGTGGTATTGGATTAGCTGAATGTTACTGCAGTTGCGCGGGTTGAGTGGCTGATGGAAGCAATAAAACCAGCTGGGCTGTGTTCTCAGTTGATAATACAAGAAATAGGATACATTAAAAAATAAACAAAAACATCAGCCTTAAAACACACTCTGTGCTGCAGGTATATTTAATAATCATGATGCTTAGTCCTCAGTTGTAAGAGAGCTTGGGGTTTCTACAAAAGCTGAGCTGTTTCTGTGTTTGCATTCTGAATACAGAGAGAGATGAGCAAGCTTCACAGACTGGAGATATACTTAGTACAAAGACATGGATACCTGCTGCAACCTCATGGAGCTCTTTAAACATTGCCTTAAGCTGACAAAAGCTTCATGACGTGGATCGTCACCCCTAGCAAATTTGGGTACTGCCATTTAATAACCAGAATCCATGCCACCTGGCTATAGGGACAGAAAATTTCCATTTCTTGCCTGAAGTGAGGTTTGTTCCTTGCTGCACCATGTAAATGCACTTCTGGTTTTCATTTCAGAAGTGGGTGGAAAGCAGCAATTTCCTAGACTGAGCTGGTGAGTAAAAATCCTTCAGCAGTCAAGATGCTTTAGCAGCTCAGCCATCCACTAGAAAAGAAGTTATCAAATAGAAAAACGTATGGCTTGATTTGATGGAGATACCGCCACAAATCCGGTGACTCTAAGGAGATTCCACAGATGTTCCTTTCATCCAGCTCTAGTATTGCCTGAGCCAGAGGCTAGTACATAAGTACTCTAACTGCCAGACCCTTCATAAGAATGTACTTAACAGCGTGATTTACAGTGAGAATTGTTGCACCCACTGTCTAAAATGAAGATCTGCTATGGCACAGACCTGGCAAGCATGAGTTGCTGCTGCTGGGTGCGCGAAGTCTCTCTTTGGGCTTGAAACTCCCTGCTGGGCACGGAGGGACTGCAAGGCCATCGGAACAGAAGTGACCTATAGAGAAGAAGAAAATGACACATGGTTCAGAAATGACATTCTGGACAATTCAGACTCAGAGTAGAGAGTGCACGTTGGAGGGGACAAATGGGAAAGCACAAATATTTGCTGGCTAAAAAGAAGAAAAAAGGATTTAACTGTGGCATCAAAGTACCACTGCTATGCTGAAATGCATTGCTATGTATCGGCACAGCAATGACACTTCATTCACATGCACGCAATACTAAGTACACAGATTATATACAATTAAAGTCAGTCAAACCGTGAAAAAGAACGCTGGGAATCCTCAGGCCTCTCCTGCTTGTGATGGTATTCAAATTCCTTACCATCCATGGGCTTTGCAATTGGGCTGGGTGACTTATGCAGATTTAAGAACACAAGAAGGACTAACACTTAAAGCACTGAATTTCAGCATGAGATCCTCTGCATGTATTTAACCTGTTGATCACCTACTCAGATGATCATCTACTCAGTCCAAAGAAGCCAATGCTTCCTGATTTTTTTTTTATGGTGTCCTCTATAGAGCACAGTAAAGTGTAATATGACAGACATCCACAAACCCACCGTCGCTTTCCATGTATGACTGACCTTGTGAGAGATGAATTATTTGCTATTCATACCTAACCCCAGGCACTGGAAATAAGAAATCTTCTGTTCTATTCTCTCACCTATGCATTATACATAACTAGATCTAAACTACTGAGATCTTGGTCTAGCACAATCTCTTTAGCTACTCCATCTCTCCTTCTACCGGACAATGCGTAAGGTACCCAGCGTACAGGAACTCTTCATTATTTAATAAGAGGGATTCTAATTACAGACCTAAGAATCAAGTTACTGGGTTTAGTGACTCCAGGAAGCACCTGGAGCTCTTCATTAAATAGTTCATTTTCACATGCAGTACAGGGCTTCCAGGAGAGAGAAAAGCTTGGTAGGACTGCATATCACAGACTGCATCCCTGTAGTGACTTACGCATTCTTTTACAAATCCACAGCTACACCATGATCTCCCTATAATACTTTTTTGTTAGCTAGGGTTCAGGTGGGCTAGGAAATCGGAATTAAAGTCTGAGGGTACGCAGAGGGAATAACCTGTACCCTCACTGAAGAGAGGCAGGCTACCAGCCGGGCAAAAACAAAGCTTTGGCTTTTTGTATCGGGATTATTTCCAAACAGCAAACGCTCCCAGAAGGTAACTTAAGGTGGTTTCCTAAGTTACTTCATCATTTCCTTTGATGGATGTTTTTAGCTAATTAATCAAGTGAAATGACATTCTATACCTATCATAATTTCAAAAGATAACCATTTTGCAGCAGAAACATAGTGCCTCCTAGTCTGTTCCCCTGCTGCCTAATTCTGCATCAGCATCTCAGCGAGGAATTTGTGACACCCAGCGACGACACACTGCAATTTCCTAAACATGAGCTTATTTGGATTTCTTTGAGAGCATCAAGCAGAAAGAGAAATTAGGTAAGAAAACTACAACATGTCCCTGATTCCTAAAGCCTACAGCTGTCACCTGGGAAGACAGCACCCACTATGAAGGAGTATTCGTGATGGCCAGTGAGTCAAGACCCTGAAGTGGAGGAAGCTGTAACTGTGTGTGCATCAATTTTACAGATGATCAGTTAAATTCCGAGTGAGAGCGCTGTTTTCTGTGTGGAAAGAGAAAGCAAAAGCATCCCTTGTTGCTCAGCAACACTTGCACATTCAGACGTACTAGCTGATGTCCCAAGGCTACATCAGCTGGACCTCCCTAATAAACCCAGCAAGCATGATGACTATAAAAACAGATGTGATTCTCAGTGTTTTCTCATTTTCATACTCTGCTTTTCATGAACTCTTCTGATCCACATCTGCTTCATCTCAGGAACTGTATTTCAGCCTCCAGTTTGACACAAGGAGCCTATCTCTGTTCTAATACAGCCAGGGCAAAATGTAATTTCAGTCTCCTTAAGTTTTACGTTTTACTGTACAGAAGATGCTCGTGAGATGTACTTACCTGCCGGGCAGGGCTGGCACAGCAGAGCGTCGAAGGAACCAGGAGTGCAGGTTACACAATGAGTGCGGCTTGGGTTTGGCTCCTGACCGCCCAAACAGTGCTAGGGGGAAAAAATACAAATTCATACCACTGAAAGGTTTTGCTGCCCAAACCTGTGTCCCAGGGAGGCCTGAGTCAGGAAAAAGCCCAGTACTCCATTCTGTCTCATGCTTCCTCGTTCTTTGCCCTCTCCTCCCTTCCCAGAACTGCTTAAGCTCTATTCTCTAGGGACAATCTCTAGAAGCAAAAATGGCACTTCAAACTCTACGCTTCTTTGGGTCCTCAGCTGAGGGTTTCAGTGGTGGCAGATGGCTGGAGCACTAATATGCTCAGAATTTAGATGAGAAATATTTATTTCTTTTAATACAGGCTACTTGTAGAACATCTTGGATGTACTATACCACAGAAGTGTTTTGAATGCTTTTCTTTGATGTGGAAAGGTCCACATCCTACTATTAAACCAGGGAAGCCTGTCTTCTCTTGACAATATATTCATGTTCAGCCCCTGCCCATCCAGAAGGATGAAAATTTGCCTTCGGAGAATAATATAGTCACTCCATACCTGTTTGCTCCGTCCATCCGGGCAGATGTATCCCTCTGGACATTCCTGACACTCCAACTCTCCCTCTGGCGAATACTGACCAGGACTGCAGCTCCTCTGCACACCACTACGTGGATCGCAGGAATAGCCATCCGGACATGCACGGCACCCAGCTCCGCTCTCTAGGCTGAGATAGCCACGAGGACAAACCTGCAGAGACAAAAAACGCATCAGATCCACAGAAACATATTCTTTACATGAATAATGTAAACAGCAGTTTCAGACGTTCTCAGCTCAAGTGCCAGAAAGAAAGGATCTTGGATCCTGTTCAAAATCTGGCCTACAACCTCTTGAGAGCTCCCAACGTGCTATTTGATGTCAGCGGTGTAAAAAACAAATGTAGGGAGCGCTGCTTGCTGCCTACCTGAGGGCAACCTGCTTTCTCTGAGCCGAATCACAGCCCAGTACAGTGCAGGAATTTCATGAAAAATTTCAAAGCAGATTACAAATCCAGGAAGAAGCCTGAAATTGGATAATTCAAAATACATGGAAGTAGCAGCAAAAAGTCCTACTTCACCTGCTTGCTCTCTTCCCCTGTCCTTCAGCTCACCTGGCAGGCTGTGACGTCTGCTTGAGCAGTCAGTCCATTGGCTGTTCCCAGCGGGCATTTCCTTGGAGCCGCTTGACCCCCAGGGCAACTGGATCAAAAATAATGAAGTTATAAAATTAAGTTCTTCCACTTCTCTGGAATTCTGTCCCCTACCAGCAGTATGATTATTGTACAGACACAGGAAAATCATCCTCACTAACTGCTCAAACAAATGTTCTTTTAGCCGCAGAAGATCAGATCCCTCTAGAACCTCAGAAGATTCTAACAAATATACAGGAGCTTGAGGTGCATCGCTTGGATTGCACACACAAGGACTGAATTTGCAGTAGGACACGTAGCAACCTGACCTTAAGGTTCAATACAGTTTGAACAATACCTGTTTTTTGTAACCTGTTTTGAGATCGTGTCTGAAAACTCTGCAATGACCACTTCCACTTCCATTTAAAGCCGGCCACATGTGGCAGAAAAAGCAGTCTTAATTATCTTCTTCTAAGGAAGAGAGAGCAGGCTGGTGATGATACACCAGAGTTTAAGACAGCTTTCTAGCTGAGGGCTTGCTTGCAATACAGCCCCAGGTTGGCTGATAGTCTTTGTGCTGGGTTCAGCACCTCTGTGTAGCAACCACCAGCCCCCTGCAACTCACTGCTCTTTGTGCCCAGACTTCTCAGATTATTGCTCTGTGCCCAGTTTACATCACATTATCCGAATGGCATGTCGGTAAGTAAGTAGCGAGGACACAGAATTAATTTTCCAGGGGAGAATTCTCTGCACTGGGGGCCCAAGATAGCCTGTATTATTCTTTTAAGCTGAAAATCAGCCTAAATTTTGCTGCTGCTACAAACACAAATAACGTTCCTGCCCCTCTTAAATACACAGTACACAGAATGCATGACACGCAAAATCTCTCCCAAGCAATCTCAAAGGGACTCTGGTTTTGTACATTCCCCACAAATGCAGAGACTGCCACACATTTTACTGAGACTATTGTACCGAAGAACAATCATTCTCCTTGACTTCAAGGGGAGCTGTGAGTGCCACTTTCTGCAGAAAGCCCCAGAGAGCATTTTAAGTCAAAGACAGTGGTTTTCCTGGTCAGCTGATTATCCATCTACAAGGGACTGTCACTAGGCTTTGTGTCCCACCTCCTCGTCTGCATGACAAGACAGCTCTTGAAATATTCTCAATGTACAAATGATGTTCCAAATGTTTAGCTTTCTTATTACGTGAGTTTAAGCACTGACCGGGAAGGAAGGAACAGACTTACTAGAAACCTGTCGGACATTCCAAGCAGTTGCCAGCTGTGTAGTAACGTCCCTGTGTGCAGTCTATGAGACAGTGGGTCTGGCAATCCACACTGCAACCTGGTGAGAGGGAAGAGGCCCCTAAAAGAAAGCAAAAGACATAAATTGAAGGTACAATTAACAAACATTCAAGACTCCAAGCTAAATGACGTATGGCCTGTATGAGAAAGTTACCCACTCACCTCTCAGGAGGATCCTAAGGCTACAGAACAAAATCAGCCAACTCAAAGCATTTGCCATAGGGGTTAGTAAACAGTTCTAGGAAAAAAAGAAATAAAACGCTCAAAGTTTATGTTTACAATGTTTCTTGAGCATCTGGTGTTGCCTTTGTTGAAGCCCAGTGTAACCAAATCCCTCCCAAGTAATCACTTTTCAATACAGCCTGAAGCGAAATGAACACCGAGCTGCAGAAAGAAAATACGGCCAAAGCGTTAATCCCATGGAAGCTCCCCTGCAGCATTCCTGATGCTAAAAAGTGAGAAAATTCATTTAAACATGAAATAAATGCATATCTTCCAAGCATCCACTATGCAGGGAGCTTAAAAGGATGCTTGTCAACACTTTGCAGATCTGACTGACTGTCCAACAAGATGATCCCATGAAAAGGACCCCACAGGATCATTACTTTCTTCTTTTACTTCAACATCTAGGTGAAATAGTTCCTCTTTGCCAGCTACTTCTTCTGCAATTTGAAGTTCTTTCGGGAATTTAAGAACCCAGAGGAACTCTTCCTACAACAGCATTGTAACGTCCACTACCCACTAGCTAATTTTTCCTTTCCCAAGATAACTCTTTGATGATGCACAAGGTTAAATTTCATCAAAGCTACGGCAATGCCGGGGAACAAACCGAAATCACAGTTCCACTGCAAAAGCAAACAAGCAGATCGTGTCCCGAAGCCATTTCTTGAACATGCAGCTTCAGAACAGACCGTTTTCTTTTGCAACCTACTTTTAGAAATAACACGGAAAACACAAGGTTCAGTACCTGCTCCAACAAAGATTGCAAAGAAAAGACTTTTTTCCTGTAAGTTACAATTATGTCAGAGCATCTCCAGCCAGCAGGGAGCAGAGGCTCTAACCGTCACGCCTGAACGTCTACGAAGAGGCCTCACGCCTGCCTTCCTAACTAGCAAAGCACCATCTGTTGCACTTTATAAAGTCTTTAATTAAACTCCTTCAGTAGAACTCAGATGTGTCTGCTCCTTCGTATTCTACAAACAATTCCTGGAAATCTCTGCAATTATCTTATATTACAAGCAAGAATTACCAATTAAAACCTAATCAAAGCAGTGTAAAGGCAGGCACCATGCCAACCGCTTCTGATTTTTCTTCCTATCTTTGACCTGCTTGTCCCTTGTACTTCAGCAAGTTCAGAAGAGATGGAAAATATAAGGTGAGGCAGAAAAGATATGAAAACGGGTTAGATTTGCTTTATCTCATTTCCAGTTCCCTAATTAGCTATAGAAATCTCAGATTCACGCAGAAATAACCCACAGGTCAAATTCAGCCCTGAGGCCCGTGCTAGAGCAAAGCAAAGAAGGATCCACTATTTATCTCAGCGGAACCGGAGCTCGGAGGGTGTCAGTGACTTGCTGTGTGTCACACACCCCACCAGCACAGCACGAAGCCATCAAAGCTTCCCAGTTCTGAACCCCAAACCTCTCAGAACAGGCTCTGACATCCACTGGGTCTGGACCAATTTCGAACAAGGCACTGCCCCTGCCACACTGGCTTCTGGTGTTAGCAAAAAGAAGAATCTGGGCTGATGTTTTTCTCCTCAAGTGCACAGCTACAGAAACGAACAGAATAACCTGGGACTCACTCCAGACACTGCGATTTACTTTCATGCAGCAGCAGCGCCATTCATCTGAAACTTCACAAAACCCTGTACAGTTTACGCTGATGGTAAGCCGTAACTATCTGTTCCCAGCTATAAAGAAAACAGAACCTTGCTATTATTTCATCCTCTTCTGTCAAGAAACAAATAGACACAGATTGAATTATAAATCTAGGCTGTTGGACGCAACACACAGAAATGCAAAGACGACTCCAGCAAGGAAAATAAATAGACTCGTCCTTTTCTCGATTGCAAGCATTGGAGACCTACCAAGTATCAGCATATTCATTCCTCTGGGATACAAAATAGCTCAGCTTCCAGAACTGACACACTCATCTTCTTTCCACCACCGATTTGACTGTTGCTTCAGCCGACCTGACCGTATTTGAAAAAGCTCCTATTTTTCTTGAATTGTTTGGCCAGTCCTAAAGAAACCAGTCAGCCTTGTAACATGAGTAGTCCCTCACAAAACAGGAAAGCACTGTTTTTCTTTATTTGCTCACTAAAAACCAGCTCTGCTCAGCTCACTGCCAGCAGTAATAGACCCCCAGGGTGTGGGCAGCAGCACTGCCTACCCTAGGGCAGGAAAATCGCCCTTTTGTGGTGAATGCACCAGCAGGGATGGGAACCACCTCAAACCTTGCAGAAAGTCACAGTCTCCCTGAAATCGGTTACCATTTCCACGTAGGCAATTTTCCTCAGCCACCAAACCCCCTAAAATGTCCATTTTCTAAATGAAAAATCTGCCAAACCCCCAAATTGTACATCTCATTGCATCCACGGCAAGTCTTTCTGGGGAAGGGGAAAAGAAGGCACAGAGAGGTCAAAACTGGACAAAAAAACCAACTGTGCAAGTCCCTTCTAATGATACCTGGAAATCACGCACATAATTCACTGTGGGCTTACGGCTGCTGCAGCGCTCCCCTCTACGTGCATCCCAAAGATCTGTTAACATCTCGGAAATAAAGACAGGTAGGGATGAATACCACAAAAAAACAACGCTTGCCAATACAAAATCTACAGACGTACTAAGAGATGCTGCAGTGATACAAAGGCTATTCTTGTGTTCTACAGTCCTAGAGTGAGTTGAGCACCGATAACAAAAAATGTAATATGGGACAACCAAGTTCAGCGACACATTAAATCCACGCAAGCGCACTGCATACACCCCCTATCAAACACGCCTGCATTAAACTCCAGTTTGAAAGAGACTGGCGGGACTAACGAGCAACAATAAAAAGCCGCTGTTTCAACAAAACCTCAGAGCATCCAAGTATGAATACGGAGTGGCAGAGGCAGTAAAGAAAGACAAAGGCACTCATCCAAAAAGGCTTGTTTTGGAAAAGCTGTCTCAACCACAGGTGCTCATAGTTAAGTGAAAAATGTCAGCAAAAACATAATCATTAATTTTTCTCAAAGGGGTGCGGTGTGCTCGGTCTGCTCTATGCCTCCTGTCGCACCCCAAATCAAGCTTGAAATACTCTGCTAACTGTCACACGCCATGTCAGTGCATTTTGCCCCTTTGCCAAGGGTCAACACAAAACGCTTATATTATGAGATGAGCCAAACGAACCGGGCAGGAACAGACTGACCCTTGCCTCAGTGTACACTCCCACAGCTTCTGCGTTTTTCTGGTAAAGGCACACTTGTGAAACACAGCCCAGGGCTGTCGCGGGATATTGTCACAAGGTGGACAACGCCTTCAAAACTTCATAAAGCCCGCTTCATCACAGGATATATTTCTGTTGGTGCCTTCTTTGAGAGCTGCACCCTGAGAGGATTGAGGGAGTATTTGTTAAAGTGATTACATAATTATACTGTAATTACTGAAAATTATACTCTGGTGAGACGCTGCTGAAAACCTCTTATTTCTTTGTATTTCCCTAGTGAGAAGGGGACAGGAAACGGTAAGTCTCTTTTGATCTGTGTTGCCCATAACCCTTCACTCGCAGTCGTGCCCAGCAGCAATGACGACTGTTGGTATCTTCCAGCTCCTGAGCCTGATTAACATCACACACAAATTTGTTGTCAAAAATGACGTGTGAAATCACAGCCAGCAGCTAAGGCTGCCTTCTGAAGTTTGCACTGCTGGAAGGCATAGGGGGATGTGGCTTAACGAATGTGTTTTGTGCATCACTGAGAAGTAAATAAATAGACAAAAAAGTAATCTCATGTGTTGACTTTGCACTACTGGCTCTTGCTTCGGCAGAAAGATTGGATTGTAAACTCAGCAAATCAAAGCTGACTCTTCAGAAA
Organism: Pampusana beccarii; assembly: GCA_013399365.1. Taxonomy (NCBI): domain Eukaryota; kingdom Metazoa; phylum Chordata; class Aves; order Columbiformes; family Columbidae; genus Pampusana; species Pampusana beccarii. Next base: position 342,382 of record VWYH01000905.1, read on the forward strand.
ATGAACCCAGAGAAATGAGACCAGTGCTCGGCTAACAAACCAAGCTAATGCTGGAAGTGGCAGGACAATGTGCAGAGGGTTGGCCAAAGAAACCAAGAGAGGCATTTTTTGAGTCTATAGAATAATATACAGGGTGGGCTACTGCTCCATTGTGTGCCAGGGCAATCCCAGGCTTCAATGAGACCAGCAATGCAGAAAACATTTTGGAAAAGTAACCCAGGGAAGCTGTGTGCTGTTTCACCACACTACCCGATTCAATGCATGACACAGAATAAAGCACGTATTACCTTATTAACCCCTTTAAAAAAGCCACTTCCATTCAGCAAGCAACAATATAGCCCTAAAGTGGATACTATCAGTGACTATGTAATCCACAGAAGTGCTGCATTTTAAAAGATCTTTCCTCTGTGTGTTCCTTTAAATGCCAGAGCACATATTATAAAGGAACATTAATTCACAGGCTAAAACACTCCACACAGCCTTTCAGAGAACAAGTAGATAAGTTAATTTGTTTTAAATACCTGTGTACACATTTGGACCTTGTGTTACATCCTTATCTGCAAGGCACTAATATAGTAGGAAACTACTGCAGGAAGCTAAGTACTTGAATTTATTATCAGTAGCCAAGTGTCCCACAGATCTTCACTAAGTTCACACCTCCCAAACTCTATCTTATTTATAGAACAGATTTGTAGTCACACCTTGAGGTAACTATTTTTTTTCCCACCCCCTTTTCTTTCTAAAACCAAGGATTGGGTTGTGAACCAGACCGTGGAATTTTTTTTAATCATTGCTTAGCCTAGCATGAAATTGTTTTCCAGGTAGCAATTAATTCTGCTGCAACTTTCCCCACTTGTTGGGTAATACGCTCTGTTTGAGAAGACTACAGTAAACCATAGCTTCCCTGTTATGAGCAGTGTTACAACAGCTGTGTCAAACAAACCCTTCAGCATCTCCTGTCAATGTGTCTCGCCAGCTCCCGTGCATTTTTGAGGTAATAAGGTACCTTCTCTGAAACAAAATGGACAGACAGGCATTGAACTTGAAATAATGATTTGTCAGCTCTTGACTATTAGGGAGAATTAGAGACTATTAGAGAGAATCTTGTACAAAGTAAATATTTTATCACAAAGGGGTTCTAATTTAATTCTTTATAACTTCATGTTTACTGTAAAACGCAAGGTATCTGCTTCTCCCTAGTCTGTATTTCTTCCCTTTTCAGCTGCATTTTCCTCAGTAAACAAAGCAAATAGACTTTTTCAGAATAATTTGTCTCACTTAAAGTGAACTAAACATGTTTTTTTTAATAGAGTGGAGTTGTGTTCATTTTCGTACCTTTCAGTGTTGTGACAGTGTTTAACCCCCAAGTTAGATTAGTTGCCTTGCTATTATAGTCTGATTCAGATTCCTAAGTTTCCCTCACACTGCTGTTTTCTCTTTTTATGTGAACTCATTTATCTTCATTTAGCCCCTTCCTATTACAGCATCGCCACCCCTGTCTCACCACTTTCCTCCTGAGGCTGTCTTGGCTGTGATCCTTGCTCCTTCCAGCCACTGTCAGTTTGTTCTCATCTTGCTAAGCTGGACCAACAGCAAAGACCCAAGGAGGTTGGCTGACTAATAGCTGGACTCACTGCAGGTCACCCAGCTCACCTAGGGAGACCGACCGATTGCCAAGAATAATACCAATTGTACACTGGATTCCCTTACTAGAGCTTCAAGTAAGAAAAAGAATTTGGGAAATTTCACTGCATGAAAAATATTTAGTAGGGGGAAAAAAAAAAAACCTGAAACATCCTTGTTTTTTCTATATATATTTACCTATTTTGTTTACATTTGAAAAATTAGTGTCAATTCCAGTTAAAAGATTTTTTTGCAGGGGTTTTGTGCTCAATTTCCTTTAAAAGCCACAAAGTTATTCACACAGCATTTTCAGCAAAAAAAATAGGTTTTATTTTCATTGTTCTCCTTTACCCATCCCCCTTTCAGCAGGAAGAAAAAAATTACTTCAAAACCAGCTCCAAACACAATTTGTATTCAGGACATTTATTGCTTTAATTATTGTTTGCATATGAAATTTCCAAGAGCATCCCTCTTAGGGGACATCTGCAGCTTGCCAGCCGAGCAGCTGGCTGAGAGATAACACTCATGGGTTCTTTCCTCTGCCTACTCCATAGAAGTTCCCCCCCAGTTATAAAGCAAGTAAAACCTGAAATCCAGGCCTGGGCCTGATCTTGCTGACATTCAGGGTAGTTTGACATGCCTGCTCTGCTCACTGCAGAGTTCAGATACCCTCCCCAAACTCAAAGTTCAGAAGGAAACATAAAACTGTACAGATACAAAATCACTCCCTTCCTTCAAAGGCCCAAACTTGGAGAAGTTGTCAGGCAATTAGTATTTGAGGAAAAAGCTGCCAAAAAAAGGTCAAGGCAGTATAAGATAAGCAGAAAAATAACCTGATTTTTGCAGGTACTTTACAAGTACTTGTTATTTTCTCAAAAGCTGTATTAGCTGTGCCATAGACTCCCAGAAAATCTTAAGTAGATATGTTAGAGGACCAATGCTTAAAGAAACACCAAGTGTTTCTTTTTCTCCTAGTGCCAGTTTGCATCAAAGCCTTAATTCTGGATGGCTGGGCTGCCATGGTGATTCATGTTTTCAATTGCTTGTTTTCATATTTTAACTCCCCTTTTACATTGCAATCATTGCAAGGTCAAGAAGCAAGACCCTTCATGAAATGAAACTGCAGCCTAATTGACGGCTCAAAAAGTTCTGCATTGAGACAGATGCAGGAAAACATCGGTTTGAGAGCTGGCTCCATGAGATGTTCACAAGGAAAGAACACTGAGAAAATAAATTGCATTCAACAGTAAGTACCAGAGAATTACTTTCAAAGCATGGGGTTTTATTTTGTTCTTCAGTCTCTACTTTTGAACACCAAGACGTGCGCCACCAGCCCATAAGCCATTTCAGTATCAAATACATTAGAACAGGAAAATTACAGTTCAAACTCCCACCAAAACAGAAGCAATACAAGTTCAGGAGAAAGATGCTATATTTTCTGAATGTCACAGCAGGTATGGAAACCCATCTTTTTTTAAGGCAACAAGAACAATTACTCATCAAAAGAACACAGTGGTTGGGGAAAGAACAGCAGCAAGGGGTCCAGAGAGAATTTTAAAAGTCTCTTTGCTACTTTTGGAGAGTGCTCTGCATTCTAGCTAATAGAGAACAAGCTATCCATAGTAGAATAAAATACATAAAATCATGTAGCAGTGAAACCTCAGGAAAGCTAACCATTGCATTTCTTTAGGGGAATAGTAAAGCTATGATGTATTCTTGTACTCCCTCTGTATGAAAGGTGCAGTGCAGGAAGATCCCAGCAGGTAACTTGCACAGGGGTACATCACTAGCACTTGGACACTGGCACAGTTTCAATTACTTACTGCACTCACACCAAGGCCAAAGCCCAGGAGGCTGAGGGACAAAGAATGAAAATATCCTTAAAATTGCATGCCCCCCAGCTTGTCTCTCATCTCCAGGGTCAGACACAAAACACAGAATAAATCCTTGCTCTGAATGGGTAGCTTGAGCAAGTCTGAATTACTCCAGCAAGTCTCCAGACAGCTCACAGAAGTCAAAGGAAACAGCAGCAAAGCACCCGTCCCGAAGGAGGCTCTTGCTGCTCACCACTGCTAGAACAGAGCAGCAAAGTCATTTGCTGATGAATGTATGGGTTTGTATAACAATACTACAAAAACTGATAAATGAGAATATGAGCACCAGGAGTAAAATTTAAATTAAAAGAACTGTCAAAATCAACTGCAAATGAACTGGTAACCAGTGAAGAGAGACTAAAGGAAGCAGAATGCCATCATATTTCCTTGTTGCTCTCAGATACACTGTTGCATTTGGAGCAGCATTAGCAAATTACTGAGCAATCCCAAGAACAAAACATTACAGTAGTCGATTCCTTTAGTACTAAAGGCCTGAGCTAAGCATTCTGCTTCAGTAGCATTTATTCCGTCCATTATTTTGGAGATAGTGTGTCAGCAAAGGAAACTCAGTCCTGTTATTTATCTACAAATACTTCCTCTGTGCAGATGGATATTTGTAAGTTGTGAGGTTTCCTCCAACCACTAGGGAAGAGACAGCTACAGAAAAGAAGTAATGAGAATCTCAAAACAAGCAATATATTCCAAACGATCAAGCTGAAAGGGGAACAAAACAGCCTGTTTACCTGTATTACAACTCCTGCCCCTGCTAAGCCTTCCCAAGCAAGACCATTCACAAATAAAGAGTTCATTTGCAAATAGGAATTCCTACTCAATTACCACACAATAGAACAGCTTCACACTCACACTACTGAATTTGATTTAACTACAAGTATATTTTCCATAGCATTTTGTGATGACAGTCTATATTATTGTCTCAAGTGCCTAATTTTCCAAGGTGGTGCAACCATGTCCCAGAAAATTTCTTGTTCTTTGTACTGTTTCAGACACAGGAACACAGTACTATCCAGGGGAGTCATATATTAACACCTATACAGAGGCATGGCAAGAAACCACATATACCATGCACCAAGATTTATGCACAGTGCCTAGGAGAGCTGTGCATGATTTACATGAGCTTTTCATTTTATTTTACATAGCACTGAATTCTGAGTCCAATCTAACTGAAAAAAACCCCATCAAGCAGCTTCTCTTGCTTCCTCACTGCCCATCGCTCCCTCAAAACTACTAATCCAACTGAAAATAACCAAAGTAGCCCAGTATCTAAGCCAAGTGGCCTCAGAGAAACACATCTATGTTTTATTATTACAGCTTGCTACAAGGATAACAACTCAATACAACCTTGCCAGAAAAATGGCTCCTATGAAGAGGTTGCATTATCTGAGGATAAAGGACAATTAGCTGGTGTTCTTTCTTCTGTGGCTATTCGCTATAGATGAACACAGTACAACACCAGCTACCTACATGATCAATAAAGACAGCAGAAAGGCTCAAAACCAGGGAGTTTTCATCACTGGAGAGTACTCTCTGGTCCTGGCCTGCTGAGTCAATTTCAACATCAATGGACAGCATTTTGGTCATCATCCTAGGTAAATTTAGCTCACAAGCTAAATATCTGCTTCCAGTCAGAGTTTCCAGGAGGCAAACACTGCCACATTTTTCCTTTCAAGTGCATTTTCCAAACCCAGCTCTAAAACCAAGCAAAAAACCACCTGTGACTGAGTTTGCTTTAAACTCAAGTCCAGCTAACATTAAGCCTTACAATGACACGTGAAATCACGCCATTTCTACATGGTTCTACAATGCATTATTTCTCCTCCTGCCCATTTCTGTTAATGCAAACCAATAGCAACATGACTATGCTAACAAATGGTCCCTGATGATGGCTCTTCTGTTGCAATATGTTATTAAACAACCAGCAACAGAAATATGTCTGGCAGGTTCAGGAGTAGAACTTGTTTAATGCTTTAATTGGTACTTATTTAAAACAGTTTATTAGAAAGGCAGCACTTTCTGCCTGATTTTACAGCCTATCTGACCTGACAAGCAGAAGGCCAGCCACTCCGACCAAGCAGGGACACTAATTAACAAGCCCCAGGTCTGCTCTCTCTTTACAAATACATTAGGTGCTACAGTAGGGTCACAGGGGAACAGAGGCAGCACACTCAAATGTTAAAAAGCTTTTTGTTTCCTTGTTCCACCTCTAGCAAGACAGCCTACACACCGATTACACAGCATTTCAGCAAAAACATCTGGAAAACATTGGGAAAGAGGCTCAGTTTTGCAGGACTGCTACTGCTGGGTCACCTTTTCTCCATAGGGGCAACCCAATGCCACCAATTGCAGAGCAGCAGGAAAGATGCTCACAAGCATTATCTCCTTTACATTGCATCTCTCCACTGCTGAGCAAACAGATCTGTGGCACAGTCAAGCTAGGAGCAGTCTTACCTAAATCAGTGAGGTCTACAGTATTCTGCTAGGAAAAGACTGCGATGAAGTAGAGTCTAGAGTCAAGCTTATTAGCAACCCACAACATGTAGTAAATTGTCATTCACAATTTGGAGATCTGAGTCTTACTCCCAGGTCCAACATTCTCTCATTGCAATGACTCGACATCAGGTCAGACTGACATCTCCCAAGGCAGCTGCTACAGCCTTACCGCCGTGGATTTCAGTCTCTTCTGAAGATGATGCTGTGTTGTTCTTACCTTTATCTCAGTCCACATATCAATCTGAAGATGCAATTACTGCCATGGAGAAATGCAACTTTTTTAGGGCAGCATCCCTTCAGCAGGTTTACCTGGCATGTGAAGCCCTGACATCAAGCTCACACTACACTACAGTAAATACCTGCTCAGGGGCTTTGGAAAAGCATTGCTCTTTAAAATCTGGAAGCTTTAGCATTCATTAATACAAAACAGACTTCTAAACAAGAAAAGACTAAAGGAAATGCAACTATTTCAAAGTCTTACTTCTTTCTAAAAAGTCATATTTTTGAGATATTGTGATTCCTGTTTAAATAATTACCCAGTTCTTAGAACTGGAGAAAAGCATCATACTACCGAAAAATCCCACCCAACTTCTCTTCCCAGCACTGGTCAAAAATTAGGGCATACATACAGAGCACCTGAGCTTCCAACATTCAATTCACAAATCATAATACAGGCTGTTACATGTTTTTACCTCTTATATTTCAACTCTTCCAGAAGTTTCTGTGCTGCCACAGTATTCCTTCACATACCCAGGACACCGTGTACAATCAGCTTCCAGGTCTGTGGCATTTGAAGGAAGAACAGGAGTTGTCTTCTCAAAGCTGTGTCGCCAACATGATGATAGCTCACCTCCTGCTGTGACACCGCCACATTATTTTTAATGCCTGGAATTCAGAAAGCAAAATGAATCAGTGGAGATGACAGGCAGTCATCTTAGCAGCTAGACTTTACAGATGATTCTGAACTTACACGGTACAGTTTTTCATTATTTTTGTCTTGGTTATACAACACCAGCTGCCAGGTGCCTCTAGTGATGCACAGTCCCTTGGAGAGGGATGTTTATTGAAGAGCATCACAAACAACCAGAAACCAGATACCTGGTACACAGATGACGTGACAGCACCGTCAGCTGGTTACCTTTTTTCCAGTGCTCCTTCAGCCCTTTCACACACTTATTGTCTTTGCTCCCTGCACCCAGATACACCTGTCCTCATTTTTTTGCATGCATTTTACAGAGTGACACTGGGGCGCTCACCAACTTCAGTGCAAAAACATTAACACAGCCCATGCCATTTGGTAATACGCATAAAGACAAAATAAGGCTGGGTCTCAGATGTCAGGTCACTCTCACGCCTGCAGAAACATGACTTACCTCAGCTGGTGCTGCTCTTCATATTGGATGTACATTAAAAGCTGCTTTTCCATGAAGAACAAGTCTGTTACTACCAGAGATGCTTTATTTCAATTGGGGATTTTTTTTTAAAAAAACATATTCCACATTTTTTCCATTAGTAGTCCCCAGTAGTTTCTTTCAAGAGGAATCACTGTCCAACAAGGTGTCCAATTAGAAACTTCTCCCTGCATAAATAATCATCCCTTTTTAACCCAAACTTAGAATGCCACTGCTTTTAACATGCCACTCCAAAGCTGTTTGACTTCTATTAGCAGATGGAGCAATAGGCAGGATATCCATTCGGAACTATCAAGGCAGCAACAAATCTGACAATGTTATAACATTTTCAATTTGCAAATGCAAAATAAGTATTGAAATCTAGCCAATAAACTGCTGAGTTATTTGCCTTTTTGCTCATTGCAAGTGGAGAAAGTGAGGGTCTGTGTAAAGGAAAGCAGCATAAGTTGTCCATCACTGAATATGGATATAAGCAGCCAGATAGTGCTGGAAGAGAAAACAGGATAGCAAATACACAACTGAACAACGCTAATAAGATGGGTCCCCTTTGGATTCTTGCCCATCTCCATTCCCCACCCTCCCTGAAGCCTGTTCATGAATCCTGATGTCTCTTTCCTTAATATCTTAACACTCACATTTCAAGCTCATAATAAAATGTGAGACAGCAGAAATTTAATCTCTTCGCACTTACTGTAACATATCTACACATTAATTTCCTGTTTAATCAATTATAGTACTTCTCACAAAAGCATTTTTTCCAGGGGAATGCATAAAGCCAAAAAGATTTGCCTAAACAGTTCAGTCAAGCCATATATTTGGCTAGTTTAGCTTTTAGATACACGCTCAAGAAGAATGAAAGTGATACTTCAAACTTAATTGGAAAAAAACACACTATGGGAAGATTTAGTACCAGATCTGAATGGCCACAGAAGTCAGGCATTTGTCATGTACTTGCTGCACTGTAGTGCCTTCAATAGCTTTTCACTTGCACTGCATTCATCGTGACAGTTACAGGCTGAACAGTGAGACAGGCAAACCGTGCAACACAGCAATAAATTAACATCAGGGAAAGGAGATTATGCCAGTAGTCCAGAACAGTAACAGTGAGCTAGACAGAACCAACAGGGCTCAGCATCGCAACGCTGTGAACACCTGTGGGACACAACTTTTGGCCTCAGATGTACGGAATATCTTGGTACAAGCCATTATTTTAGATGGCCATCTCCCAGCCTTGCCAGCATCTCTGAGGAAGAAACACTTCTGGGCACTCCTGTTGAATTTCCAGGACAAGTTTAACCCTCACCTAACTTCTAACCTTTGAACACTTCTTCTCTCATAAACAATAACAGTATATATTACATACATCAGGTATATGGTGAACCACCATGAAACGCTGCAATCCGTTGAAGGACACCTGCAATAGTTCCTCCCATACACTACCATTTTCCCCCAACATAGCACCTCTACATTTCATTTCTGTGTTTATTATACTTAATATTCAGCCCATATGATAATTTCAGGAACTCTTCCCCAATTAATAACATGCAGATTTATGCAGTTCTCTAGTTTGCATACCTAATTTTTCCCCACAGTTTGTCTGCTTTACTATAATTCCTCTGATGTGTACTTTGTCTTAATATTCTTGTGAAGTTAAAAAGGAACTATCACTTCAACATTCATTATTAATTTCCTCCTAAGTATCTCCAATTAATTCTCTGAATAGATTGGTACTTTATGACATTTGTTATTGATTGTTTGGAAGCAAACTTCCAATTACCAAAGGAGCACAGTTTTCCAAGCTCAAAACTTGATTCTGCATATTTTTCTGCTAAGCAAAGAAGTCTTAAAGAGGCAGCACTCCTTTTAATAGAGTCACAATTACAGCCCAAATGGATACAACAGCCCATAAATCCCCTATCTTTACAAGTATATCTCAGCTGACAGATACAGATATAACTCAAGACAAACTGCTTTGGCAAAGACAACCAAAGCCTACAGTTGTAGCTTCATTAGCATAGCAAGAAGATCCCAATTATATGCATCATCACTGCTCTTCTGTGGTAGAAATTCATAGGCTTACAAAAAATATTTTAAGCCTTTAGGAGACAGATACAAAAACTAGAGAGCAAGACAGTAAAGCCTTTAACAGCAACAGCTAACTCATGCCTGTTTCTTATTGAGGTTGAGACAGTGCTCCATTGTTAGATATGCAGTGGTTTTCACTTATTTAGAAATAATTGTATGTAAGCAGAAAAACTATTTACTAGCCAAGTCTCATACTAAGAACTCAAGTTTGTTTAATTTCATCTCTTTAGCAAATAAGACTAAGTGTACATTTCTGCCTGAGCTAAGAAAGTAACACACATCTAACTGAATCAAGACCAGAGGAATTCAGTTCACCAAGTACAAAGGAAACTATCTTACAATAACAAAGGCTAGCACAGAGATCAAGTCCTCACTGCACACTGGGGAGAAATAACATTAAACTAATGCAACAGCTTTTCCTTAAATAAAAAAATATACTGATAAATAAGCCAGGCTACAAGCAAACCCATCTCTTCCAGTGTTTTGCTGCAATTTGCATGCCCAATACAAAGCTCAGCTTCACAGAACACTGCTACAAACCAAGGCTAAGCACCTTTGACTCATTTTTCTATGGACACTGTTGATGCACAGTAAGGATATCAGGTATGTCAAACCCCACCGTATTAGAGCTATTATGGCAGCCTAAGCCTAGAAATGCCATTATTTGGGCCCATGCCTCTCTCCTCTGCTTTATCAATACATTCTACCCATTAGAAAACAAAAGGGTAAAACAAAATCCAGTTCTCATTCAGCTGCCTATGTCAGTCAATAGCTAAAAGGTGCTAGGTTCTCCTCAGCTGCCTTTGGTTTTTGCCCCTTCTATTGGATACTCTGTGTCAAGCAACATTTGACTTCCACAAGCATCCTTCACCTAGGGCGCGCATGATTGACACCTACAGAAAGGAAAGAAAACGCAAATGGAAAAGATGCAAGTGTGGGAACCAGCTCGATCTAACTGAAAAATAACTCATTTAGCAGAAATCGTTTAGAGAAATAAGCGCTGTCAGAGCCAGAAGTCAAACAGTAAATAAGCGTTACCCAATTTAAACATGTAGCTGCTTAAAAACATTCTTCACAGTAATGTGCAGTTTAAGCACTTAGGAAAATTGCCAAGAGGTGTCAAAACAGTAAAAAGTCATCTGAAAATAAAATTGCATGTAAATAAATCCCCCTCAGCTCTGCCAAACATCTCAGGATAACTACAAAGCAGCTATACTATATTCAAGAGAAGAGAAAGCTACTTTGCAGCCATACATGACCAGAGTATGATTTTATTGCCATGCTGGAACAAACCACCACCATAGACCACCTTGTTCTGTGCCCCCAACCCCAAAATTCCATCCTTAATATTATTTTTATTCAAATCCAGTTGGTGGAACATCACTAGTGTCTCACTTCCTACTGCCCTGTCTGTGGTTTTACTTTGTAAGAGTTCTATAATGCAGATTCAAAACTGCAACCCTTAGCTTGGACCTGCAATTTGCTAGACAAGTGTCAAATTCCCAGCAATCACATTTAAATGAACAGATTTCACGTATTCCAAAATCCAGCGGAAGGTTCATTTTGCTAGGAGGTTCATTTCATGGTACACTAAGAATAAAGATGAAATATTCTGCTGAACTACACTGAGGTAGTTTCTGCCCTAAATTCTCAACATTTCACTAGGCTGACCAAATCGAGAACCCTCAAAGATGTCTTATTTTTGGCCTCTGGAAGAGAGTTGTTGCATGCATACCCCTCCAAAACCTGACAGTGTTTTGTACTATGCCATCTAACTACTCTAATCTATATCTCTATTAATATTCAGTCCATAAATACCGCTAAAGTAAAACTGCACATGCAGCATAACAAGCTCCACACATTCTAATCAAGTTTTACACCCTCAAAATACTGAGCACAAGACAGTATGCATTTTATTTCATAAGGAAATCAACTAAAGTACAATCTATTTCTCTTGATTGCTGGAAGCTATTCCCATAAAGTCTTGAAAATACTTCAAGCCCTACTTATTAATCAGTTTCACAGCACCAGCACAGAAATCTGACTTTTAACAGTAGGGAGGCACATTCCATACACAGGAGCTGCAACTTTCAGACAAACGAGAACATAGCAGCTCCAATATGAGTCTTTTCAAATCAAAAATATCTATTTGCTTTGAGCTAGAATTCAGGTGATTGCCATATAGAAATGTGATTAACATATCAGAACATGCCAGTTTTTCAATGACTGCAGAAACAGGTGTTTGCACTAACATTCTTTATGTGTAACAAATTGTTCTGCTAGCCTTTCTATCCATGAGCACTCACTGTATGCATTTCCACAGGTACCTCTTCCTACCAAGAGACAAGATAATTGAAATTTTCCTAAAGCACATGTGCAAAAAAGTAAGCACAAGTAGTAGCTCTCATTGAGAGTCAAATAGGAGAGCTAGCAATAGTGTCAGATGCACTCACATCACTCCTCACAGCTGTATGCAGCATTATTTGCTGACAGGTAATGGACATGATCTAAATCACTCTTCCCCTCAGCTCTTCAGATACAATCAGTTATCATTTCTGAAAGTAATGAATCTGCCAGACTGGAAAATCCCTGCAGATCCTGATAGAATCAACTTCTTGACTTTCATTTAACCTCCTCTCATCCTCCAAGAGTTCGAACTTTTGCAATGCTCCATCAGAGACACATGCAAATAAATGCACACAAATATAAAGACAGAAACAGTCCTAGCACAGAAGAATGATTATTTCAATGATTAATATTGACATGTCGTACCCTGTGCAGTTACAAGCAAATGCGGTTACAGCAGGGAGCACATCTCTACACATACAAGGGATGCACTTTCTTGCATCTCAGAACCTTCTGCCTTCTGTCCTTTGGCACTCAAAGTCACACAAGCAAGTCTCCAACATAAGATTTGGTCTCCCACATCCCAGCCTCACTTTGGGATTTTTGGCAGCACTGATGTATAACCAAACTCAAAGCCTTCAGCAAAGCATAGGCCTCCAGCACCTGCACAGTTGCTCCACTACCATTGATAGTCTAAGTGATCCACTGGAATATGTCTAAACACGACATCTTGCTCAACAGATTCCAAGACTCTCAGGCACTCACAGGTTGGCATAAGAACAGAGACCTAATCCACTGAACAACTATTTGTCTAAGAACAACACAACTGACTTGCCCTCTAAGCACCATTTAGATTAATGGTCATCTCAGTTCTAGCCTTTTTCAGTAACAGGCATGATCTTGGAAAGCAGTAAAGCTTCTCAATTCCAACAGCAGCCCAGCAAAATACATTAAAGCAGAATAGAGCAGGCCTGGAAAAAAACTAAGCAGTAGGACAGTTGGAACATTTTTGCTTATATTCTCTTTCTGCTGCTGACTAAACCCTAATTTAGTGTTGGTATTGCTTTCTTGCTCATCTTTTCACTTTTTCTAAGCGTGTTTAATCTGCTGTAAAATTGTTTTCATGGCTGCAGTGAATGTTATTGTAACTGTTTTACAAAGTGCATTATCTGCACTGGTAAAGGCTTTTGCCTTCTGTGTGCAAATTGGTATCTTGCAGCTGTCATTCAAGGTGCATGCCCCCATACAGCCATACCGAGCTACACTCCACACCTCCGAAGGGCAGAAATGCCATTTCCTACAGAGCTTAATCTATCACTTTGGATCCAGTCCTACAGAACTAGAGCCTGTTTTCAGAAATCGGCTGGAGCTTGGCCAGAACATGGGAGTTCAGGTAACCTTGTACTGACCTGTACATGACTGTTGAGCCACGGGAAACAGGCTTGAACAGAGATGGGCATTTATCACCGGTCTGACAGGGCAAACAAAGAACAAAACTACAGAAAAGACACCCATTCTGCAGAGAAGAAAATCTGTTTTCAGGACAATTAATTATATGTGACATCAGGACAATTAGAAAAAAACATGGGATTTTTAATCCTCCCTAACTCGTAACGTACCAAAAAGTATTTTCAATACTGAATAAGCAAACCAAGGCAAATAGCTGGAACATCATCTTCTCAACATCCCTAAACAAGTTAGTATCAATTCATTTGCCTAGATCTACAGCTTTGCGGCCAGTAGCAATTGCTCACGGAGCAGCTGAGGGAGCTAAATGCCTAAATCCCTACACTGAACACAGAACAATAGTGTCACCTGCACAGAGGTAGTACAACAGCTTAAACAGCAAGCTTACAGGAAACCCCAATATGTTTGTCCCCTGCACTGCAGCCTGGAAAAGAGGGATTTTTGCTTCAGCTGTCTCATTCAGCACAGCAATTCATTTTCCAATGTATCTTTAGGATCTACTACATTTTGAACTTGCCAATTTACCAGAGCAAGTAATCACAGCATCTGAGACTGCTTAGAGAAAGCCTGTTCCTCAGCCCATCAGTGCAAGGTCACATGATTAACCAAGAAAATCTATACAGAAAGGACGAGAAAAACTTACCCACTTCAGTCACTTAATCACAGCCACTCCTGCTATTAGCATCTGAAGCAATATTGCCATGGCAACCGTGATACCTTTAGCTCAGCTGACAGGATGGCACAAAGGCAGACACTTGTCTCCACTTTGTTAGCTGGGTAATTGGTCCTGCTGTGCAGGGTCAGTTTTAAGAAAGATGACAGCAGGTAGAGCCTGTCTGGTTAGATACCAGGGCCACCTTATCCTTGGAATGGATCTCTTGGATTTACTAGACACTTAAGAGGTTAGTGAGCTGTGAAAAACCGTTTCACCACCACTGCAGTCTGCTGACTAGAAACTTCCTCCTGTGCTTCATCAACTTTTCATTATCTTTCTGTGGTTTTGAAGAATAGAAGCTTCAGGGATTTAAGATGCTGCAATTTTCAGGCTACAGGATCCTTCCAAATCAGCCACCTCTCTGGCAGCAACATTTTCAAAAACAAGAGCAAGTCAGCTGGAGCTGGTTCTAATGCTGAGCTGTTCGGGTAGTAAACAGTACAGACCAAGCCTTGCTACAATTTATGTTACTTGTTCTTTACTCTGCCTACAAGGACAAAATAAGTTTTCTAGTAGTCAGACAAGCATTTAACCCTCTTAACACAAAGAAACCATTGCTCAACTTACAACTGATCTCCTATGAGATGCCTCTTATTTTTCAGGACACTTCGAAGTAATTCTTGAATTTAAGTCCTCACTCATAATGAGAACTTTTTGAACACATGAACCCTCCAAAGGAATTCTGCAGATGTTCAAAGTTTCGATTGGGAGGAAAATACCCCAGACAGGGACCTATGGATACAAGATTTCAGGAGATACTCCATCAACAGCAGAGGTGCAGAAAGCACTGCTTCGCAGCATCACTAACATGACTATTACTGTCCCCAGCATGGAAAACACAGTCACCTAGGAAACCGTTCTGGAGATCTGCTGGTGTCCAGGGATAAGGTTCAGAATCATGTGAACATAATTACTCAGAGGCACCCACAGCTTGTGCCCTTTGCAGAACCTGCTGGAGAGCTGGCAGTTTCCATAGAAACACTGCTGAAAAAGCTTAGAGTGAGCTTCCTCCAGCTGTTTCACTTCCAGGTGCAAACAAAAAGGCCCAGCAATAAAACGAGCTGTCTTTTTAATTTGTTAAGTGCAACAGCTGGACAATGAGCAACAAGGCCAGCAGAAATGTTTCAACTGGCTCTAACTTGCTGAAAGCTATTGTAAGACATACAAAGCAGGGGGGAAAATAGACTAGCTTCGTACGTATTTTGTCTGCTCATCCCAGAACTCACACTAGCACAAAAATCTTCCCAGAGAAGCAGGATTGCTGAAGAGCAGAGCTTTCATCTGTGGCTTATCACAACAGTTTCAAGGAGGCTGTTGGTAGAATCAAGCATTACACAAAGTTTGGATATATCCATATTATAAAATCAAGCACACATCAACTCCATCTGGCAGCTATGGACCAGAAACAGATCTTTTAAGGTCTGCTGTTACCTCAAAGGGTTGTCCACATAGGAAATCACTAGTTTACCTGAGAAATGTTTCTTTCTATAGTCTAAATAAAAGCTAACTCTGCTGTAGTTACTCCTTTTATCTCAGTTATCCATCTGTTTTAACCAATCACTGCAAACAAATGCTGAACCAAACAGAACCTTATAAATATTAAGAGACCTGTCAGCCCTATTCTAAGACTATTTTTTTCTCCTAAGTGCTTAAATGCCTTGACCCATAGCAAACACATGGCAAGTATTACACAAGACCAGATTACTCTTACATAGCCAGCTAGTCCTTAAACTCACTTCAAAGCCAGCAATATTATCAGTCCTTCTCCCCACAGACCTAAGATTATAATATTGCATTTGGTTTCTGAGCTGGCTACCCCTCTGGTATGCAGGGCAGCAACACCAACTGTTTTTCACCATCATCCCTGTGATAACAGTTCTGTAAGTTTAAGGCATATCCTGTGTTTATACTCACATCTTGCATCTGACATGGAACAAATCCTTCAAGGTCCAACAAGCACATCAGCCAGCTCTGTTGAACAACTAAAAGCATGCTAATGAGAGAGCCAGCGCCTGGGACAGGAGCACTTGGCCTGTCTATTAATGGAAACTCTTCACCAGAGCATGAAGAATGGAGGGCTGGCATGACATTACCTTCTTTCTAGGATGCTACTGTCCTGCTCACTGGACCAGTAAGTGCCGAGCAGAAGGAAAGACAGGTTTCTGTGAATAATAATCAAGGCGTAGCATCTGCAGTTTCCCACTTATGTCTAAAAACTACTTGTGATCACTTGACCTAGCTAACAAGGACACTAGCATTTTTCTTCTCACAACATTGACAGAAAGTGTTTCAGCATGTAGCAGGCAATGCTATTTGCTGCAAGACCACTCCCTGCCCCCAGGAAGTAGTTCATGAATTCACACAGATATAAGAGTAGGAGATCTAATGTCCCTAAAATAACCTTTAGCTTAAGTCAGTTCTGTTCCAGCACAGCAGGGAATGAACACTGCCTCAAACAGTAAAGCCCTCACCTTTTTTTACTCACTTTTGCTGTTGTGACGATAGACAGTGTACAGTAAACTTTACTCTAGCAACCTATTTCAGAGGACTTGAACTTTAAACCAGCAACAATAATACCAACAGTGTCTGGACTGTGCTGTGATACACGCAACTCTGCAGTAGACCAAAGCAGGCCATGACATCAATAATTTCCAGAATCAGACTTAAAACTTGCACAAAGAATGGATTTGGTGAACAAAACCAACCAAGACAAGGTAGAGGCAACGCTCACGTGGCTGTAAAACTCGCCTATGTCTCGTGCAACAGTCCTCCAGGCTGCTAGCAGGCAAAGATACACTGCACCACCCGGCACAGGCTGCTTAGATCCTAGGTAAGTCTTGTCACTGTTTTTGCAACAGGTCTACTGTCACATAATAGATTCTTTGTGTTGAACAAAGTGCTCTGAGAAGGAACCACCATTTCGCCCAACTTTCACAAACACATCTACTATTTTAAACTGGCAAATTTTCCACATATGCAAGCACCAGCCCCCCCCCACCCCCCAATAAATAAAACCAAAAAAGGACTACACAATTAGGTGTTACTTCCCAACCCCATGTTAAGTGTGCAAAACCTTCTATGATGCTCATTCAAAGCTGTCTACCCCTTAATATTATCAGAAAATTGTTATTCTCTTGTAGCCTTAACCATGAATTAGTTACAATTGAGAAATGGCCATATTAATACAGAAAGATATAATTTCTAGTTTCATGTTATGCAAATCCTTGTTATAAGTTAGCCATTATGAGAATAGGTCAAAAGAAGGGATCTCTATTACCACAGCATATTATAGCTACACAAACGAAAAACACAGAAGGGAGCTGTAAGTCAAAGAACCCAAGTAAAAAAAAACAGACCTTGCAAATTATGGGATGTTTGCACAATCTAATTAGCAAAGTACAGTAGGAAGGCAAAGTTGACGACTCTGCTGTTCACTGGTAAAGTGATTGGCTTATTCAGGCACTTGTCAACTCGGAGATATTTCATTTTAGCACCCCCATCTACCACAGGCACAGGCACTGAGCCAGCCCGACACCAGAACCCTGCTTCAGACATTGGCTGCCACGGCAGCACGAGGCCTCCCAGCCAACTTCACAATATGCCATAAATCCCAAGAAGAAAGCGATAGGAGGCCAGCAGCCTCTCTGCCAGAAAGGTGCTAGGATGCAATAGTTGAGCTTTTTCTGTAAGGCATCTAGCATAATTTCTACCCCATCTTAATATTTGCATCCATACTCACAGCAGCACAAAGCTGATGTGGAAACAGCACCATTTTAACCTGTGTTGTCCCTCCACCTACACAGCAACCCAAGTTAAACTCAAGACCAGCCATTTCTGCATTACATTACCTGGGTTGTTTTATTCACCTCAGCAGTCAATTCAGAGCTGTCAGCAGTGCCTTCTGCCTGGCAGACCTTCCACGTTCCTACCTCCTTTACCCTGCTTGCTGCCCTTTGTAGGCAACATTAAAGGCATTAGTATGTCATAGCACATACCAGGACCAGAAATGCGAGTCGTCGGGCGCGGTGTCACAGCTGGCAAGCAGCCATTAACGCTGTTCACGCAGAGTACAGGCTGCAGAAGTACTCTGTGCAATCCTGTTAGCTTTTGACCTGTGACTTCTGGACTGTTGACAGCTCTAGCTAGGACAACTTTTTTTTTTAATGACAGAACTAATTCAACCCAGAAACCTTTCTGCTTTAATTGGCATAGTGCTCTTGTAGACACGCATATGAGATGAAAACCTCAAGGCTCAGCTACACAGTTCCATGTCATTCTGGCAATATTAAAGCACATGAAAACATGATGCTCTCAAACAAGCTAAGAGTTGCTTCAAGGCTAAACACCTTGGCAAGCTGCGAGCCTAAGCCTGCTCCTGCCCCCCCTTGCAATCAGGGGGAGAGCAATAGCAAATGGTTTTGTGACAACACTCATTAGAAAGTGACCTCTCACTTTAAGCATCCAAACTGTACAATATGCAACAATTTATCTCTTGGAACAGTCTCAAGCGGCAGATGATAGCAAGGAAGTAAATGGCAGATGATATTAGAAGCCCCAACCCAACCAAGGTCTCACTGTGGAAACACAGCATGAAAGAAGCACCAAAAAGCTCAACAACATTCTGTGAAGGCTTTAAATATCTTCCTAGTATTTCCCAGTCACTGCTTTGGCCCACAACTTGTTAACTCAAGCCTCCTTTTCCTCATGGTCTTCCATTTGCAAGACACTTTAAGTAACAGCTCTTTCCTAAAATTGATGCCCTTCAGCAGCAAACACATACTGAGAATGAAAAATTTGGTGGTTCTTCCAGAAAAAACATGCTCAAAACACATGAAAGTTGAAACACGCATGGGCAAGCAGCCCTGATTAAAGCATACAGTATTCTATCACGACACATCCACATAAACCTTTGAATCAGCCACTCACCAGGCCAAATAGCAATTCTTAGCTGTCTGTACCCACACTAATTTACTAGATTGCTACAGCATATTCTAGTTGTAGCTAATGAGACAAGTAATATCTCAAGATTATGATGTTGCTGGATCAATATATTTTATAAACAAGGATGGAGCAGCTGTAAAAGCTGCAATATTTTAAGGGTGGGAAAACCACCAAGTCACTTTATGCTCACACGGTACATTCCCCAAGGACACACAGATGTACTAACATCAATTTTATGACAATAGTCATACTTAGCTTTCCAGTAGCATCTTTTACACAGCATCTCAGTATGCTTTATGAATATGATGGACCAGACGCCCAGAGCTGCTCAGCACCCCTCCGGGAGCATTCACAGAGGCCAACTTCAGCTAAGGAAGCCAATTGTTGTGAACTCTGCAGTCAGAGACTGAAACTAAGCCAGGACTGCTGCAAATAATTTCCTATAGGAGCTTGTCACCAACTACACAGGGAGCCTTGGAAAACCAGCATTTGTAAATACCTACCCTTAGACTTCCAACTTTAAAGGAAGCTTGGGAGTACTTGGAAAAAAACAGCTCTCACCCTCTGCACTTACATCAACATTTTAGGTGACAAGAGGTTTTAAATCTAAAGTATCTCAATGGTAGTGTCAAGAATATTGCGGCCTGGTCAGTAGGATAATGCCCAGACTCATTAATTTTGTAATACACCCATGAAATCACAAGAAAGAAACACCCTCATTCCAAGAGAAACTGACGTAGCCATCTTGATGGTGTTCCTTATTCCACAAGGTATCATTCCTGCTTGAGAAGGAGCCACTGCCAGTCCAATTTGCCAAGCCTATGAAGACTCTCAAGTCCTTTATCAATAAGCCTGAACTTGGACAAGACAAACTGAGATTATCAAAGCAAAACAAAAGAAATAAGACATACAACTGATGGTGAATAAGTAAAAACCCAAGTGGTGCCTAGACAATGCAAACTCATTACACAAAAATTCCTCCTTCCCAGCTGAGCACATCAAGTCTTAAAAAGACTGCATTTCCCACTGGAGTCATGTGCCTGGGTTTCTCTTGAGTAAAAGTAGCTGGTCAGGGTCTTCAGAAAGAGAAGCAGCACCCAGTTATCTATGGGCTAATTTAACGTCTCTTCCAAGCAGCTACAGAGGAAGAGAACCTCCTTATTCCAAGTCATAGGAGAAATAGAAGCCAACCCATCTTTCTCATAAGCATTTAAAATGCCTTTTTATACCACTTTTTTCCATAACTTTAGTTCACTCAGACTTTGCCCACCTGAAAATCATTTTGTAATTCACACAATATCAGCCTCTTAATTCTTATTCCTGGCAAGACCATTTCCCTCACTATCATGTAAATGAGTCTCCCTGGAGCTCTTAAGCATTATTATACATCATGGTAGTTGTATTACTCTCTCAGCACTATAAATGCAGTCCAGGACTCAATTACTATTCACAGATGAACAAAATATATAGTGCATTTACTGAAACTATGGCTGCTTGAGGCATAGAGCCTTTGCAGTTAGGTGCATTTACTTATGAAGTGCCTTGAAGGAGAAAATGTAGGTCAACACCTATAATCATGTCCTTCAAAAGCAAATTAAAGTTTGTCAATAAATGCCATGCTTGTATGGAACATTCATCTCAATGAAGTAGTTTCATTCATAGCTGCTATACTGCAATATGAACACACTGTTCTTTACCATTGCTTAAAGTCCTTTAATCAAATTTTGGTTTCTTAAATCAAGTACTTAAATTCTGGCTCCTAAGGGGCATCTGAAAGGTCAAGAAAAACACTGAAGACTTTTGTTTGGAGCCTTCTGAAGGTATCCTCTGAGGGCTTTCCTTCCCAGCAAGAGCTTCTACAGTTGTATGTGCACAGAATGTTAATGCTTTCAGTGTGACAGATGATTCTGAGCTATCAACTGTATGTCTTCCATGTAACATTTACATCCTGCTTTTGAAAACCTCCATTCCAACCTATGTCTCAATCTATTAACACAGAAACACCATCACCCTACTAGAAAAACCTCAAGAGACCACTCTGATTCAAACCAGTAAAAAGGGAGAAACAGTAAGCCCTAAACCTCCAAGTACACAGTCTGTATGAGAAAATAAATCATCAACTTGAACTTAATGGTCTTTTATTATCATAGTCAGTATTTCTCACGTTCCACTGTTGCCTATCTTCCATCACTGTATGATAACCATAATTAAACTACTAACATGGAGAAAAATATTGTCATGAGCTGTAAAGAGGTCAACCTTCCTAGCACTTAGGCTTGCAATACATTACAACATTTCGCAGCAGACTGGTTCTCATCTCCGCAAGCATAAATGAAAAGGAATATGTATTAAGAAAACGTTTCTAGATAGTTGCAGCTGCTCTCCAGTGTATACTTTGCCCAGTAATTGCCCTATTAAATTATCATGTGTAGCAAGATAAACATCAAATCATTTGTACAATACCTCACCACGTCCCCAAATATTTGGTACTAGAGACACAACGTTGTCCATTCGTGCATTTAAAAACATTGAACTAGCAGCAAGTTTTAGCATTCAGTCATTGTTCCACAGTCTGCAGCACAAAAAGCAACACATAACAGCTGTGTCCCAGAAAGGGACTCAACTCTCAGGCAAAAACCATAGACCCAGCAAGCACTTCAACAGTTTTTTGTGACAAAACCTGAATTCCCTCACTGCATCAAGGCAGTCCAAAGGAAAAGGTCATTCTACTGGCCATTTGAGCTTGCTTCCTGAATCTCTGTAAAGACCTTGATGTATTTGTTGCAGTTGCAGTCACACAGGGAGCAGAAAATTACATGCAGAATGCCTCTCAAGTTCTCTACAGGACCAGGACTTCATTAAAAAGCTCCATTAAAAGCTCTGCAAAACTGACTAATCTGTATTCAAGCTGCAAACTGAAGAACAAGGACATAAGCTTATCACACACAAGTATACATTGTTAAGCCAAGCCTTTGGAAATTTCCCAATTTATAACTTCTGAAAACAACACAGGTAGTCTGGAAAGCTACAAGAACAGCCTCACTACTTTTGACTAGACTTTCAGTGAACACTCAGCTCAGCACTTCGTGCTTCCTTCACCTCCATCAACTCTCTACATGCGAGATAGAATCTCTGACAAGACTGAAAGGTTTCTTGTATATATTTACATACATTGTAGCATGCCCTTAGCATTTAGCTGGTTAACAGGAATTCACTGCTCGTAGAACAACCTGCAACAGAGCACCTCATGCCTCATTTCTTAGCCATCCCTCGCCATCCCCAGCATTCATCATACCTCATTCCAAGAGACTGAAGTTCTCTTTGACAGTCGCTCCTCTTGCAGATCTAAAATCAGCATCTCAGGACAGATGAAAAGCAGTTCAAGAAGCCAGGGGACATAATTTCCTACAAATCTCACACACTGCAGTGACAGCTGCAAAAAGGGGGACAAATCAGCATAGAGCTCATTTATTTAGCAGAAAATGATCTCTCAGTAACACGAGAGATTTATCTGTTCAAGCCTGTTGTTTTAGTGCACTTTCCAAAGCCTACAGCTGACAGCGCACCTTCCCATTAAAAGAGTTTCTGGCTAAAAAAACCAAGCAATATTTCGCAGATTTATTTACATTAGCTTAATTACATGCAATAAGCAACTCTTTAAGATTAAACTTGATTTTCCTTGCTGGCTCGAAGTGTATAACGGCACTCGCTTTCTGTCCTACAAGCTGTATTGATTTCACAACTTGATGTATGGCTTGACTAGCATATGTTAATTAAATGCAAGGTCCACTTTTGGGATGTGAGTGGCCTCTTCTCCAACAGAACAACTGCTTACAGTGCATAACGCTCTGTTAGTCTGTACACAGGCCAGTTGCTTAGCACAAGTATATAGGGCTTATGGAATCATTAAGTTTCTGATGTGTATACATAATTTATTTTAATACACGTTTCAAAATCAGAACAAAAGAGACTTTCAGCTTTCACCACCTAAGCCTCAATTATGGCCTACATAGAGAGCAGGGAGAGATACTGTCATGGCAAAACCTTTGATCTCAGTTCCAGGCCTGTCTGCCTAATTACGTTTTAAAAAGCACACATAAAAAAAACCCACTTCATAAGCTATTTCACAAAAAGACTCCATAACCTTGTGACTTGAAGAAGCAAAATAAATTAAATCATCTTACAAATTCTACTCCTTAACCTTAACAGAAGATAAAGCCAGGCTTTAACAGGCATGAGCCAAGCTTTAACAAGCATATTAAGTTCACAGAAGTGCATTAAACCAGTTTGGAACAGCTGCCATCCCTAGGAATTCTTGGAAGACACATTCTTCACCAACCATACCCTGGCATTTGCCAACTTCAGTATCCCACTTCATGTTTCTGATAAGGTTAGTTATAAACCAGCTTCCAGTCTTTGAACAGTGCTCTCATGCCTACACTGCAACTTATCAGCTTCTAAATAAGAGAGACAGTCACTCAACTTCCTTAGTCCAAGGAGATTCCTTCTTACTGAACTTGCACTCTCTCCAGCTCCCTCTCCCAGGTTTTAAATCCACCTCCAGCAGCTCTAGAAGCAAAAAGAATTATCAATTATTCTTTTTTCACTGTTATATTCTCTCTCTACATTTATGCCAAGTTAAGATTTTTTTTCTTCCCTGAGTTAGATTGAAATAGAGGGAAAACCACCTGTAAGGACAAGGAACATAACCCAGCTTTTACCTGATACAGCTAAACCAGTAACATATTGCTTCATTTCCTGGACAATAAATCTGATATTTTTCATTCTTCTGCCTGACTGGGCATTCTTAATATCATCAACCAACCTAGTGCATAATTCTTATTAGCATCAGCATCTATATTGGCTTCAGCTGACCTTTAACCACGTTTTTTTCCTCCCGCATCAGAACTGCTTCAGTTATTACACATACTACCACCTAAAAGTGCAAATTTCAGCTAAATAAAAAACCACCACTACACTTTTACAGTGACTAACTAAATAAACATTACCAGTTTCACATACAAGTAAATTCCTTATCCACCCGCTTGCTCAGTTGATTAATAAGCAACACCGAGCTGCCTCCAAACAACCAGAAATTTATTTTTCATAAAACAAAGAGGGACCCCATCTAAAAACCGCAAAATAAAAACACCAGATAACAATAACAAGTTAAAATAACAGAAACAGAATCACCCATACAACACATATAAGTATTTATCACACACACACATAAAAAGTTTACTACCTTTAGAATTTTAAGTGAGATTCTCTTTGTTCTCTTCTACAGAAAAATGAGCCCAGCTGGACCAAATTTCACCACAGGCCCCACCGCCCTCCCAGGAGCCCCCAGTCAGCTCCTAACAACTCATTACCTTCTCTTCCGCTACCTAAAACCCCCCAAAGCACAGAACACTTAAATTTAAAAGAAAACCTTAACAAGAAGACATAAACGAAAAAAATTAAGCTTCAAAACTGGAAAACCCCCTCAATTCCGAAGCTCTACATGCAGATTCTAACCTTATTTCATGCTTTCTCCCCACACGCCGCCCGGCGCTCGCGCCGCTCCCCTCACAGCGCCGCGCGACGACCAACAACCGCCACACGCGCGCACCGCCCCGCCCCGCCCACGTTCCAGGCGTTTCCGGCCCCTCCCTCCCCGGGCCCCCCGCGCGCACGCGCGCGCCTACAAATGCGGCCGGGGATTGGCTGGTTCAGTTTTGGCGGGTGTTCGGGGCGGAAGTGATGGTGCGCAAGATGGCGGTGGCGGGCGTCGCTGAGGGAACCGTGACTCGGTTTTTCTTGTATTTTGGCCTAAAAAATGCGCGTTTTTTCAATGTTTATGGTCTCTTTTCGGGGGATGTGGGTCTTGATGGCAGGTATGTTTGCTTAAGGAGGTAATAACGGTGCCTTTTACTAAGGTTAATGCTGTCATAGTTACATTTCATTCATATAACCATTTATATTCTATGCAAGTATATGCAAACAAGAGCTTT
Organism: Pampusana beccarii; assembly: GCA_013399365.1. Classification (NCBI taxonomy): domain Eukaryota; kingdom Metazoa; phylum Chordata; class Aves; order Columbiformes; family Columbidae; genus Pampusana; species Pampusana beccarii. The sequence continues at coordinate 367,346 of VWYH01000905.1, forward strand.
AGCTTCTGCCAGACAGGGTGTCTCCTCCAGTGCTGCAAATGCAAAAGTAGGCATAAAGACTGAGAAAATGTGTTAAATGAGACTTACTGTTTATTTTACTATTTTAACATGTCAAAACTCTTGAAGCAGTTACAATACTTAAATCCAAGTCACAAGCACATAGATGTAAAAACATTTTTAAATGGCATTGAACCGAATGGAAATAATGTTCAGGCACATGAGAAGTGGTGGGCTGAGCTTAGGGTGTGGGGTTTGCAACTTGTCTGGATGAGGAATAATTCTTGCTCTGGTCACCAGAAGCTGCTTTGCTGCAGCTGAGAGCCCTCTCTTCTATGTTGAGTGCACTTAAGATATTTTTATAGTTGACTGAACATACAGGAGTGTTGCTGCTCTTATACTGAAAGCGTGGGCAACAAATATAGTGCAAAGAAGACTTTTGCTGTTCTCTCAGAAATCAGACATTTGTAAAACTGCTGTATTGTTCACTTGCAATAAACAGGTCTCCCCTGTGAACCTGAGACTACAGTGAATTAAAAGTTGTGAAGCAGAGCTTGAGACGGAGAGCAAAGAAGAGACTCCAGAAGTCTGGGATGCTGCAGGGAGACACAAAAATGTGAAAATGTGACAGGAGCTTTTGCAGTGACCGCCCCCCACCCCACCTGAGAAAGACAATGATGGTGTGCAGCAAGACTGAAAACAGCGCTCAGAAGGACTCCAGTGTGGTCAGTGAGAGCCTTTGACCCTTAACCTGCATTATAACAGCATAAAATTTGGCAGACTGTCATCAAAAATGTGTCCCTTGTGCTGTAGAAATAAGTGGTTGGAGTACAAGTAGATGTGTGAAATGTCACGGATTTCAGCAGTCAACAATAAAATGAAATGGTTGTAATAAAACTGTAACTACACCTAGATTCTCCCATGGGATATTGTAGTTCTGCCTCCTTGGATGTGCAATTGTAGGATGTGATTATTTCCAGGTTAGTAAATATGTAACCATGTTTTCTATTTAAATATGCTTGGCTGTGTTGCATATACAGCATGTATGTTCTGTGGATGCTTCTGTTCACAAACTGAGTTAATTTGCCCTTGGTTCTAGGTGGTTTGCATGCTCTTTCTCCTTGAAGGCAAGGAACTCTTAATTGTTTATCAATTCTTGTTCCCAAAGGAGAAGTTTTTTTCCAATCCTGTAATAAAGTTTTCTTACTGTTTTTTATTTATACAATGTAACTACATCATTGTTACACTTCAGCTGAAACTCTGATATTAAAACAAGTGTGTTGTGTCCATTTTCTTTTTACTTAGATGTGCAGAGTTGTCCCTACACCAAACATGCAGCATCACTGCTGAATGTTGGGAGATGTGCAGTGAGCAGGGGTCTGATTTGGAAGGAGGTGGATGTTGCCCCACTGAAAACTGATAAAGTGGCCAAAGAGAAGGAGGAGAGAGCTCAAGGAAGGAAATGGGGTTAATTGTTCTCTCCAGGTTTAATTAAAATGGTTTACTATTTATCTAACTTTGACTTAATGCCTTTTTTTTTTTTCCTGACTAGGCCTAGTAGGGCAGGTTTTACTGAATTTAGCCCAAATTAGTCAGAGGTGGTAAAAGTCATAAGAAAACTACTGAAAATAAACTAAGGACTTCCTGATACCATGTGAAAATTAATTAAAGGGCTAGAAGATGTGGAAAAAAAAATCATTGAATGACATTTGTATTTTCTTGTCTTGTATTTACCTCCCATTGGAAAATACCTGTCATGTCCTTCTGCTATTAACCATGATTGAGAGTGAGCAATAAATAAAAAGCCTTTTTTTTCCCCTGTATATTATCTTAGTGCTATTATTTAACATTAATGGAATTGATCTGTTAATGTTACTGTTAACATATCAACACCCTGACTTCATGGGCACCAGTGATGTATTACCAGCGCTGCTGTGCACCCTACGCTGGCTTTGAACCAAATAACACCTGTTCTTCCAGAAAAGTATCACCCTGTGGAGGTAAAAATAGTCCATCATGAGAAGATGCAGAATTTCTGCCCACCTGGAGGAAATCTGACAGTTTAAGAGCCATGGTCTGACAAATGTGTAAAGAGCAACAAGCGGGGAGAGAAAGGATCAACCCAGCACTTTGCAAAGCCCAGCCGGGGTCACTCTGGGGGTGTCCGTGTTCTTCACTAAGCAAAACAACTATGAAAATGCTCAAAAGTACAGTTATATAAGAGCTTCCAGGGTTCCCTCTTAAGGATGTGTTGTTCAGGTGAGATCTCCCAGGACAGAACCGACACTGAGGACGCAGATCTGGTCTTTGCTTGGCAGGCAAGAGATGTTACAGAGGAAAAATTCCACATAGGCTGGAAATGCAGCTGTAACCCCAATTTCAACCTTCTAAGCACTGAGGTGAAGAGAAGCCCTCAAAAGATTTATATTTGTCTGCAGTCACAGCTCGGAGAACCACAAAGCGCAGGGACCTGTTTAGAAAATACAGATGTCCAGAAGGAATACTTTATTTATTCTTCTTGCATCAGCCGCTGGTCCTTGGGTACAGGGAGAGCTGTCACTGCTCCTGCATCTGTATCTGCTACACAAGCGTTGGCTCTTCCATTTCATACACGTGTCAGCCTCATCCTAACATTTCAGAGCCTACTAACGATGTAAGGTGGGTGCTACAGGCAGCTCCAACCCCGTTTCCACTGTCACAAACCCACCAACACCTCAGAAGTCGCTCCCTCTGCAGATGGAACAAAGGAAAATCCCAAAGTGCCCAACACAGCCTCAAAAACCACTCTCTGGCGTGTGCCTCTGCCTGTCTTGCTTTACAACAGGGTGTTTATATTGCTAGTGATCACTCATTTGCAATAAACAGGAGCTGCATTTTATTTTTACTTTGCTCTCTGATAAAAAGCAACATGAAATGGCCAATAAAAACACCTGTGCCTGTAAAATAAAGAATGTAACCCGTAACAGCTGTTCCCAGAAGGGAATGGGAAGGAACTAAAGATTCAGAGATCTGATGTTCAAGGAGCTGGGGGAAGTGTTTTCCTGTTGCCCCCCAGTACTACTTAAGTTGAGCTTGAGGTCCAAGAGGTATCTGGGAGTTTTCTGTTGTGTTCTGGTGGTTTTACTTGTCGTAGGCTGGTAAGTAGCTTTTCCAATTTAAGATTTTAATCCAGCACTCTAGTTTTCAGTAAGTTAATTATGGCATTTCTTGTTAAAATAAGTGTATTGGGAACATGTATAAACTTGAAGAGGTTGGGATTGTTTTGTGTGGGTTTTAGCTCACTTTTGGTCCTAAAATTATAGTATGTGGGGCTTTCTTTCCAAATGCTGGCAGTGTCATTCAAAACTGAGGTTTCTTCTAATAAAAGTACATCTATGGGTTTAATTTTCTATTAAGTATTGCATGTTAAGAGAGCTGTATTGTCTGCTTTCTCTTGTCTCTTTCAAAGAAAATGCAAACATAGAAACTTGGAAGAAACTAAGCAGTGGGAATGATGGTTTTTCTACAAAGCGGTCTGTTGCGATTCAATAGCAAGGCAGAAAATAAGCTTAAACTTCTGAAATATTTTAGTACTTGAGGGCATTTAGCTTAATTTAACACCTCGAGCTTTTTGTGTTTCTAACAGCTCTCATAAATACAATACTCCTGGTGGACAGGCTGACTGGTTGTTTTTAAGCCAGAAAACATGGTGCTCCAAAACACTTGGGCCTGGGTGCATGATGTAATTAATGGATTATAGCGTGGCTGGGTTTGTCTTGATTAGCCCATAGTCTGAAACCACCTTGTTTTGTACTGGCCCTGGAAGGAAAACAAGCCCACGTGGCTTCAACTCAAAGGAAATATTTTTTCTCTGTAGAGAACAACTGTGGGCAGTCGAAGTCTTTTATCCTAATTAACAAAGACTCTTTGCTTGGTTGGTTTTGTCATTATTTTCTGGGGACTCTAGCAAAAAGTGAAAATTTGATTTCCCCTTCAAGTTGAAGGAGCTGCCCTTGTAAACATGCTGCATCTCAACTGTGTTACACGATAGAATTAACACCACCTACTCCTTGGTGTTGATAGCCACCCTGCCAATTAATAAACATAGCTGGATGACATGTGAATCTGTGATTAAGTGGGGAGTTCAGAACACTGAACTGCTTTAGTGCTGCAAATCTCCTGCTGTTAATCTGTTTGATTGTACAGTGTTTGTTTTGTCACTTCTGCCTTAATGACAGTCACCCAAGATGTGGTAGGAACATATTCTCCAGTAGACGAAACTCAGCGCAGCTTCTGATTTAAGGGGTGGCTTGTTTTCTTGTGCAGGATCCTGCAGTCTGTCTGTGAGCACACCAAGCGCTGTAGGAGCGAAGCCAACAAACCTCTGGTGTACAAGGAAACGTTACTGTGCAAGTTATAATAAATTGTTCTTTCTTGCAGGTTCTGTTGAGTGGCAACATGGGGAGCGATTTCAGCAAGGACATCTGCTGTGTGACTTGTGGGAGATGTAAGAAAGAGGCAGCGGAGGAAGCAAATGAAGAGATCAGCGAGACCAAGCCCATTTTGCAGACCTTGCGGGAAACATCGATGTGCATTGATACACGGCCTTCCAAACCAGCCCTGGAAGCCTCTAAACAAGGCTCTGAAGAGGTGCGGTCGCTGAGCCAGGAGCGATGGCCATCGGCTGATGCTGAGGAGGAGAACGCGGAGACTTGCTGTGCTGCAGGTCCCATGGGAGCGACCAAGGGATGGGAAGCAGCCTGGGACTCCACAGACTTGTTGATGACCCCTGCAGACGGTGAGAACAAAGGAGAAGTTGAAGTCTTAACTCAAGTAGAAAACCAGCAAGAAAAAGAGAACGTGGGTAACCCAGAAGAGAAAATAACAGCTGTTTCTGAGGCCCAGCCTGCTGAACATGCAGCTCAGGGTGCTACGCTTTCTGTAGACAAAGGGCAGCGTGATGACCAGGCAGCAGCTGGCAGTGAGGGCAGCGCATGTGCTGGAATCACTCTCCAAGAAAGAAATATTCTCAGATTCATGGAAATCATGAGCGAAACTGCAGCTGGCCAAGACTCTGAGATCAAACCTCCTGCAGAGACCCAAGAGAGTCTTGCAGGAAGGAATTTGCCGCTGTGTTCTCTGCAGATGCCAGAGGAGACCGAGACCTCCCTTTCTGCTGAGCACGTGGAGATGGACAGGGCTGATCTTGCTGAAATAAGTCCTCAGCCTGCTAAGAGTGCTGAGCTTACATCTCTGGTTGAGACAGCATTTCTACTGAGTGTGCAGGCCACACAGAAGGCCAGCGAGACAGTGGATCCTTTGGAAGTCACAGCAAATGGTATGGCTGAGGTGTACTCTACTGGCGCAATGCATTGGGATTCCCTGGGGCCAGAAGGGGAATCTCTAGAGCCAGCGAACCTGCTGCTTGACTTCTTAGAGCAAGAGACCCGGTCCGGTGTGCCAGCCGTGCAGGGGATGGAGAGCGGGTGCTGCATGGAGCCTGCGGAACCCAGCGAGGTTCTACACCAGCCAAGCGATGGAGGCCCCTGTGAAATAGAGCAGGAGGAGAGCAGGGAAGGTGATGCAGAAACTGCAGCAAGTGAGGCAGAGCCACAGCCTGGGATCATGGAACAAACAACAGAACCTCCAGAGGAACCACCAGGTTGTGTTCAGGTACCTCTAAAGCAAGAAGCTGAGTTCCTAGATCTGGCACCCTTGCTGTCTGAAGTGCTTTGGAGTAGCGGAGAAATAGAGGCTGAAAATACTGAAGCTTGAGAGACCTGAGGATCAGATGGCTTGGTGTCTAATGTCGGTTTCAGTGGCAAGGACAATGTACCTGCTTTTAGGAATTTCAGCTACAGGAAACAACAAACTCAAGCTGTTTAACTCAGGATTTTTCAAAGCATGTCCTGGACTTTAGAGAGCAGTCTTGCCAAACAGAAATGTGAACTATGCAGTAGACCTTTCCAGATATTCTCCTGACTTATACTTTAGTCATGGTTCTGTTTCTTATTATTTTCAGTACCTGTCTGTTTTTTGTTTTCAGGAGATCATGCTTTGGAGAGAACTGACTGACTTTAACTGTGATTTCACTGAACTAAAGTTGGGCTCTGCCTTGCCCTGGTGTGGTGCGGTGGTGTGAGGTTTCATCTCTTAGTCCTAAGAGTCTGGGAATGGAGCAGACAAATGCTCCTCTAACCTACCACATTCAGATGTTTTCTGTGAGGTTAACAGCCACTTCCCTTGCTACCTCAAAATAATCAAGTGTTTGAACTACCTCCCTGCCTACTCCTCTTGTACATGTGATAGTCCCTGGTTTATTATTACTATTGAACAAATATTTTCACAGGAAGGTGACGAAATACTAATTGTGGTTTGTTCTTTGTGTCTCTTATAACAGTGGAAGCGTTCATGTAATCTGTACTGCTTACGCAGAAGTTAAAGAAATGTAATCTGGATCAGAATGCATAAGTCAGTGTATTGTAGCTTAAATCTACTGACTTTTAATGTTCCTAACTTTATCCTACCAATGAAATATTTTAAGATCATGGCAAACCCCATGTTCTGAATATGTTTTAATTGTTGAGTGTTAACGAGAGCAGAGAACATGACTGAAACTATTCTGTGCCCTTCTCTATTCACTTCAAAGGAGAGATGCTGATATTAAACAATGGGCTTCTTGGGCCTAAAAGAAGAGGGGAAGCTGTTAAATAAAAACGTTTCTGCAAAGCTTACTGAGGACTCATCTCATTAAACTTGCTCGTCTGGCTTGATTTGTTCTGCCAAAAGTCACACAGCCCTCACTGTTAATGCTGTAAGGGCTGCCTTGCAGGGAACTGGGCGAGTTAACTGCTTTTCTTTCTCCCAGTCTCCCCAGTAACAAAATGTCACTGCAGGCAGGCGAGAGGCTTCAGTAAGCAGCCCTAAGAGAAATCAGACTCAATCGCATTGCCTGCCTATGTGCTGATAAGGTAATTCTATTAAGCAGGCTTAAAAGAAGGAAGAGTGCTACAGAAAATTTTTCTTAACCATTTAAAGTAGTGGGTGGGTGGTTCCTTAGCCTGGAAACAGGGAATAAGGTAAAAACTTTAAAGTTGATGTCAGGTACCATCTGGAAAAGTTAAGTGTTGGCATCCAAACTGTGCTGCAGAGCTTGGTGTCAGAAAGCCCTTCTGATTCTTTGAAGAGGTGTTTCAAACGCAGCGGTCATTCTTCTGCAGGGTCTCTTGGGTGACAGTTGGGTGACAAACCTGGGCAGCTCATCCCGTGAACCCAGGTGCCACATTCCATGTTCTGAGAGGCCCTGCCCTGCGAACTGGAAGTGACAGTTTTAGAAAGAGGGAGCAGCTTGAACTCTGGGCGATAAAAGAAAAAATACAGAGGCTGATGTTCTGAAGTGACTGCAGCGTGCTCCTTACAAGCAATGGTGCCATCTAAATGGCTTCGTGATGGTCCTGTTGTACGGCATTCAATCATGCAACACAATTCGGAGCTGACAGCTGAGCCAAGATCTTTGTAAGGTCTATGGGGGTTTTTTTTCGCTTTTGTCAGAAAATAAAGTGTATGGGTTTTTTAAAATAGTGCTTCTAAGTACATCAAAGCAGCAGAGATCAGAAAATGCTTCTGTAACAAATACTTAACCTAGTCAAGAGAGAAGATGTGGTTGCTCTGGCAGTAAGATTTTCCTTCCTTCACTTCTCTGTGTTACATTCTCATCTTTTGTAGTGTCTCATGTGCAAGAGATTTTCCAGATTGTTTCAAATGGGTGTAACTTGGGCTTTGTTATTAGAATGTCTCAATTTTTCACAATTAAATGAGGGTAAGAAATTTTATACTCTGAAGCTCAAAAATATCCCAACCACCTAGTGATGAGCTGATGATTAAGCATCTTCTCATTGTACTGACCACCGAAATAAATATCTACTGGATTTGCAATAGTGATTTTTTTTTTTTCCCTACTTATCAATAAATTAACTCAGAAGTTCTTGTAACGTTTTCAAAACTAAGATGTGCACTTTTAACATAGATAGGGTCTCAAAAGTCTTGCACAAGTGAGTGGTGAGCTACGGATGTGCCATTTCCTTCCAGTTACGTTGTTTTGCAAAGCACTTGTGTCCCTAAAGCCACCGGAGTTGTTCAGCCGCTGACCTGTGACAGTCTCTACATATTGTCACCGAGATCACGGATGAACCTCAGAGAAGTTCCCAACAGTCAAAGAAATCACGAGCTGCCTCTGTATTTCAGTTCCATTGAAGCCCAATAAGAAGTATACAAAAAATGGTTTGAAAGGCTCTTATAAAAAAAATCCCAAACGTGAAGGGAAACCCTTCCAGCCAGTGTAAATATGCGATCGGTGCAGGCACCGAGATGCAGAGACCCATTTATTATCGCCCAGAACAGATGTTGGACCACATTAAAAGGCAAGATGCGGATGCTGTCGTGTTCTGGCTGTCAAAAGCTCCTTCTGCATTGCTTACATTAGGGAATCATAGCAGCTAGGCAAACTATAGGATTCAGAACCACAATTGGCATCAAAAAATGTAGGTTTGAGGGAGTTTTATGCAGGAAAATAAAAAGAAGGCTGGAATCCAGCTATTTTGATCCTTCTAGTCTTGTTCAGATCCATCGCTCTTGGCAGTGGATATTTCGGCTATGCCTTTACACTGATGTCTCTGGGATTAGTGTGTTTTTAATGGGTATTTGCTTTCGTGTTTTGCCCATATGACCTATTTAACATCACAACTCACTCCCAGTCAGTAAACATAACCAGGGTGATACAGGAATGTTAACGCCTACAGAGGGTGATCAGCTGTGGCTGGGAACATTAAAATAATCTGCAAGCACAGTAAAATAGCAAACTGCAGGACTCAACCAGTTGCAGACAGCACACGAGTGGAAAAGGGGGATCATTTTTCACCCCCAACTGCGCAACAGAAAATAACACAAGAGACTATAATTTCGGTCACGTCATTTGTAAATTAAAGCACTGCTCATACATCGCCTGCGGCACGGCTGTTATTCTGCTGCTTGGCATCTGAGTTATAAACAGTGGTCAGTTTTCCTTGTCCATGACTGCACCATATTAGTCTTTCCCTTTATTTTAAGTAGTCACTGCCAATTATCAAATGACCACAACGGAGCTAATAATGTATCAACTGCCTTTAGGAAGTACAGCCATATGCTGTTTCCATTGGCTACAAAATGGCTGGGAAAGGTAGGAAATACAGTGTGGGGGAACTTCACAACCTGCTGGAACTAAGGTTGGGAGTCAAAGGGGGAAGAGATTGTGTGTGACCCCCTCCTGGTATTTAACCCAGGGTTGGGGCTTTGTCCTGCAGGTGTCTGGTGTTCACTGGGGATTGTGGAGCTGTGCTGGTGAGAGTGGGCTACAGATCTCTGGGTGATAACGGTGTGGGTTTGTGTGGCCTGTGAGTCTATCAGCTGTAGTACCGTTTGATTTTTATGGTGTGGGTTCTTTGTTCTAATTCATGCACACTTTTAGAGCCTGGATCTCCTTGAGTACAAGTAATTTTTCTTGTTAACTTGTATGTTTAAGGCAGGCCTTGCTGCTCAGTTTTTAAGAGTTATTGTGTGCTGGGAGATGTTCTTTTTGATTTGCTTTCAGTCTTTTCTTAATGGTCTTATTAAGGAATAAACCATTCTGTGTCTTACGAATTTTAAATTCATGTGTAACTTTTTTCAGCCTGCCTTGCTTCTCTTCCCTCCTGCTTTTACCTCTTACCGGTAGTCTAAACACTTTTTAAACTGGAATGGCTAGAGTTGAAGAAACTTGGCAGCTTGCTATCCAAGTCTGTAGTATAATAAAATCTTATTGGCACTGCAGCCATGGTGCTGGAAGACAGTGAATGGCAGCGTCAGTTTGGCTCCTAAAAGCTGTAATTGTTTTCCAGAGCGGCCTGGTGTGACTGACAGGTCGTCTTTTTTTTTCCTCTGCCTCAGACTATTATTTCTTAAAAGGTTTCTCTGCACCTCTGTGCAATTCCACCTATGTTTTAGCTCACTTCTGTGACCTCTGACAATGCTCTACAGCTACTACCATGTGAAAACTGAACACCTAAGTCCCCCAAATGGATATGGGCTAATAAATATCAATGTCTTGCAGGCCTGAAGCCACTTCTCCATTAAGAGACAGAGCTCCCTACTCCTCTTCAAGCAGCGTGCAGCTCCTAGCAGGGCGGCAGCTTCTCCAGAAGGCATTTGGTTGAGTTGCTCCTTTCATCTCTGGCAATGGGAGGAGTTTTTGGCAAGAACAAGCGGCTCCGTGTGTTTCCAAAGAGAGTTGTTCTTTATAAGGCTAAAGGAAAGAAGACTTCGGGGACCGTGCGTATGTTCTGCGACGCCTCAACGTGGACTGGGGAGAACCACGTTCATTCAGCACGTATCGGAAGGACTCCAAAAGGCCCTGAACTTTCCGCTGCAGAACTGGATGCTCCTGAAAGCGAATGCGCTGCCCAGGCTGGAAGGGAGGGAGGAGAGCAGGCTGTGCCTCTGCACGCACAACAAACCGAGGCCCCGCTCGCTGTGACTGCTGGAGATGCACAAAATGTGGAGGTATCGGAAGAGCTTGAAGCCGAACCTGGCGCAGATGTGGAACAGCACGAAGAGCTCGTGGAACGGAGGACACCGAAAGGCCAGGAGGGCAGGCAGAGCGAAGCTGTCCTGCATCCTCCGGGCAGCGGGGCACCCAGCGAGCAGCTCGGCTCTGAGGAGCATCGAGTGACACCTCTTACACGGACTACAGTACAGGCTGAAGTGCACGTGTCTGCGGACGTCCAGGGTGGACCTGGCGAGGGTCAGCCTGCTACAGCACAGTCTGAGCTGCCGGCCGGTGCAGAACAAGAGGCTGGAGTTGTGTTTGCTGCGGAGGAAACTCGTGTTGGGAAGACTCAGCAGGAAGCACCTGTGCAGAAGGCAGGTGATGCCCCAGATGCTTCGTGTACTGTGGAGGAGTCGGAGCTGCCTTTGAAGGCTACAGAGACAAGGGAGGACACCACAAGCGTGCAGAGATCTGCAGAAGAGCAGGTATGCTGTGCTGCTAAAGCCTCACCCGATCTCCAGCTGGAACCAGATACAGAGGCTCCTATTACTGAAGATATGGAAGAAAATGCTTTTGAACCAGAGCAAGCTGAAGTAATGGCTGAGGTTTGTGACGATGGGCAGACATCAAAAGAATCAAAATGAATCTGCTGCCTTCATCCCGCAAGGGACTAAGATGCCAGTGGTGCCTGTACTCTAAAGGACCACAAAGCAGGGTGTCGGCAAAACCTGCTTTAAAGAGTGATACTAAACGTGAAGCTGGTATAATGTCTTCTGTGAGTGGCACTCATTTCCTTCCTGGGGGAGGGCCTGTGGACATGAACTATCTCAGTACAAAAAGTATATTTTTGTGGATGACTCTTCTTTTTTTTCCTCCACATGCACACAACCTGGCTAGGGCTATGCACTTCATCATTATCTCCTTATGTGTGACTGCACAGGGTTAAGTTTTCTCGGACAAAAAAGCCAGATATATTAATTACACTTGTCTGTACACCCCACTCTGACTGTCACTACTCTTTGAAACCAACAGTGTTGAAACGCTCGGTGCACAGTGGAGTCTGTGTTGCAACTGGAATCAATAAACGGGTGCATTTTAACACTTGTTACTATGAAATGTTGTTTTATTAATGTCCATCTGCTTTACGGTTTGTGCTTCTTTAACAGAGGTGAACTAGCTCAGAGAGGAGACTTTGGGAAGAGCTGGCCCCAGACTCTCACCAACAAGAGAAACTTCTGGTGGTTGATTTGCTGCAAGTAATAAATAAATTTCAGGCTGCTACACGTGCAATGCTGGTCTCTACTTACACAGCTTGGGGGGGGTGTTCCTGTCAAACCTGTTTGAGCAACTGTCACTGAATTTATAAGTGACGTGATGCTGAAGGGAAAGGAAAAATAACATAGCCGAATTCCTTTCCCTCTGTTTCAACCAAAGAAAGGTTTAACGCCAAATTATTCTGCTATAGCTCATGGGGATTTAAAAGTGAAATAATGAGTTGTACTAGACAGCTGGAAAACTACAATGCAAAGGAGAGTACGATCCTCCCTAAGGAAACAATTTCCAGCTCTTGTGTTTTTGCATGCTTCCCATAATAACAGCATTCATGGGAGGCAAAAAAAAACATAGTTAAAGGCAAGTAAGGATATGAGGATTTTGATAGCTATGTATCTATTTAAAGGATGATTGGTTTTACTGTCTTGATGTGTTTAATCACATCAAGAAGATAGTGTACCCTCAAAACGATTTCCTTTGAGTCAAAGAACCAGGCTGCCACACCGCAAGCCTATCGACTTAAGCTGGGATTCCTTAATATATTTTCCCTTACAACCAAATCTGAATGGAGACCCTGATCACAGAAATGTCTTGTCCCCCATCACTGTATTTTCAAAAGGTTGGTATTATCATCTGTGCTCTGTTTCGCAGTTCCTGTGAAAACCAATGGTGGTTTGACAAGGTGGCAGAAAGAATGAAATATTCAATAAGAGAATCACAGCTGAAGTGGAGAGAAAGGGATGTGCATTGTGTTTATGCTGGGGAAGTGCTAAATGCCAGAAGGGAAGGAGTTAGCAGGGGCAGACTAAGGTAAAAAGGTATCAGTCTAACCTAAAGTCCTAATAAAATGTACAATTACATGACCCTGTTGCTGACACACTGAAACAAATGGGCGACAGGGATTGGTTTTCACCCCAAACGGTATCATGCAGAATAACACTGCAGGCTGTAGTTTCACAATCATCATCCCTAAATCCAAGCCCAGTTCAGAGCTCTCATTGTGTCAGTCAAAACCACGTGCTGTTAAGTGATTGCTTTGTATGAACAAATGTGGCACGGTGTTGCACTTCAGTTTTACTTGAATTTTAGTATTTAACTCAAATTAGCAAATCTGGGAAAAAGCCTGGCAGAAGGGAATAATCTCCTATCAGCTGTAACACTACAGGGAACTGGGGAAGGAAGTTATTGCCATGCCCTGAGTGTTTGCTGTGTAAGATGCTTCTTGGTAAATGAGAGCAGCTGCAATTCCTCTTGTAACACAATTCCAGTTCTGATTGTTTCCTTCATTGTAATCTTCTGGGTTTATTTAGATGTGCCCCAGGTACTGTAAAGCCAAGCTTTACTCTCAAGATGCCCTGGTTTGCATTGTTCTGGTTTTCCCTACCCAAAACTACACTCAGGGAAGATTTTGCTTTGGCAAGTCTAATGGCTTTAATTGCACATGTCGGAAGAGACTCTACCTCATTTCTGATATCTGCGCTGAATCTGATGTCAAAACTAATGTTTTTGCCCTTTTCGTCTTGTAAAGCATTTGGGTAAAATGCAGAATATTGATATTGTTGTATCAGAATGAAAGCTACTTGTCTCCTGATTATTTCTTTGCAGCCCTATTCACGCTATCTGGGCTCACTGTACTCAAACCCTGCTGAAAATCAAGATACAAGGCCAAACTTTCAAATGTGACTCCTGTGAGATGAAGAGGATTTAAGTTATGAAAGCACTTTAATGCTTTAATACCTTTTACTGCTGTTTGTCTCGTCTTTTTAGGCAAGTTCTAATTGGAGAATTTATTAATAATGCAGCGGTGTGAATATAACTCAGCTCTGTTCCCAGGCTCTAGGCTGCCCTCTTAAGATGATAAGCAGCAACTTCTTTGACTGGTAAATTGTCTATGAATCACCGCAGATAAGCATAAAATAACATTCCCAATTCGCATAACTGTCTTGCAGATGGTGTAGATTGTAAGGTAATTTTTGGCTTTCTGAAAATCTTAGCTCCTGATGCTGGGAATCTTCGCATTTAACTGCTGTAAATAAGGTTTTCTGTCTTTCAGCAGGAAACCACAACCTGACCACACTTGAGAAAGTCAAACCCCAGGAATTCTTTAGAATTCATCTGCTTCTGCTATAGGGAAGTCCGGTATATGTTTCTCTTCCTGTTGAAGCACCTTTGTAAAATGTCATCATTATCTTAGTGACTGTTTCTCCTGAACTGTTTAAACCACTTACAAAACTTAATAAAAAGTTCTGAAAACATCTGGTCAAAAAACAAACACTTCCCTTATCCAAGGCTGCGACTGTCGGTCAGTATTTTTGTTCAATACGAAACATTTCTGTATCGCTTTAGATGATGTATCCCTTTCTGTCTTTCAGGAATAAAATCTTTTCCTTGCTTTCTTATGCGATTCTCTCTCTGTTAGATATATATATTTCACAGTATGAAATGAATAAGCAGAAACTATTTCGCTACATACGGTGTATTTGTACTCAGGGTAATGAATATCTATACCTTTATCCCTATCTCTAGAAATAAAACCTCTCTTCAGACAACAGCAGTAGACTCTCTCAATTGTCATATTTTGAACCACTTCTTTAGTGATGACAACACGTAACAAATGTAAATATACCAGAGAGTAAACGGTTATTTTCCTCTCCTACCACAATCACACGCTATACTCATTTACACAAAATGAGTGCTGTTGATACAGCAATTACTTAGTCTGAAAAGTCAACCTGACAAAACAGTCATTTATTTGTAAGTTATCTTCTTTCTAGCTTTGGCACCAAAGAGCATCTCTCTTTATCCTTTCATATTTTGGTTTTCCTCCCACAGCAAAGGTAGCCGGGTTAGTTTTTCCTGCTTTTCCATCCTTACAACTACATACAACCATGTAGTTTTAAGTGGTTCAGTTCACGCAGTCTTGTAAGCGAGTGTCTAACCAGCATGGAATCACACATTTTACAGATTCTACCCGTAAAAGCAGCTCAAACAGCGCAGCAAAACTGCTCTGGATCCATTAGCTTCACTTTAAAAACTGTAATCCCTAAATTATAGATCTGTTTTTCTGCCGTTCCTCTCATTCTACGCTATGATGGTGAAGGTTCTGCAGAGCCATCCATAATCGTATCATGTTGTGTGGCAGTTCTACTTTACTTCAAATATTTAGCTATAAAAAGTGGCACAAGATTTGTAGAGGAGCAGCGATTTAAGGGAACTAATGATCTGGGACTTGCGGGGAAATGGTTTGGTGTCACTGGTTACCCTGCTTGAGAGCGATGCCTTATCACCCTGCATAAGAAATAAAGGCTGAGAAGTTGTGATACTGGAAATGGTTTAAGTAACGCTTACTTTGGAGTTTCTGTGCCAGATATAAGGCTCTTCTGTTGCTATTTGATCACGAGTTTAAGTTGTGTTTGCCTCTTTCTAGCAATGACACTTAATCTGCCTGACATAGAGTGCAAAATAAACGAACAGACAGATCTGTCTGTGGGTCGCTCCCTTTTCGACACAATTTTCTTCTCCTCTTCCTCTGCAAAGTACTTTATCTGTTTTCTAACAATGCTGCAGTTTTAAAACAGCACTCTACAAACATAACACGAGGTAAAATTTTCTCTGCATTCAAAATATACTGAATATTATTATTATTTGAGTTTGAAGTGACGGCCTTGCTGTGGTTTGTAAAAACTAAGTAAATGACTGATAAAATCATGACCTAAGGGCCTGAAGCCACACATTTCTCATCTCTCAAAGAGGAGACAGTTTGCCTTTCCTTTCTCCTCCTCCCACATCCTACCCGGCCTATGCTAAATGTGAACCCTGGCTAAATGTGAACTTCTTTCTACAATTAATAAATGGTCTAGGAAATAAGAGGAGACCTAAACGTATTTACTTTGGTAATATAAACTAATAACTGCAAAGTGCAGTATTGGCTGAGAGTCATGATGAGTAACCGACGTTCTAAATGCTCTTAGTGATATGAAAAGACTGGAAAAGCCTGTCCCCTGAACCGAGACTGATGGAAAACCAATACACCCTGCGACTTATGTCCAACCCCCTCTGAAATGAAATGGGAATCTGATCTTCATTACATGGGGGCACTTTTCTGGTTAAAATAAAACTAAGCTGGTAACAGTGCTTAGGCACAGGAGGACCCGAAGTCACATTTCTGTTCTTGCTCCAGATGTAGATAATGGTGAATCCATATTTTGAAGCTTCCTAACAGTCTGGGAAAAATGGAAGAAATGTTTGCATGAAATTTTAAACTTTTTTTTTTAATCTATGCGCTCTGCCTAAAACGGGGCTAGAGCAGCAAATCTGCTCTTACACAGGGCCAGGGTGTTAGTCCTAATGAACTTCTCGCAGGTGTGATGACTGGCACAGGTGTGGTCTATCCGCTCAGCAACGAGGGTGAAACGTGGCTCCACGGCTGCTTATAAGTAAAGGCTCTGTCTGTGCCACAGCTATTCACCATCCCAAAGCCCTAAGGTTTCCTGGAGAAGGCAGCTAGTGGGATTATTGCTGTGCATCTTGATCATGGGGAACGAAATCAGTCACGAGAGGTATTGCTGTGGAGAATCCGGCAAGTTTGAAAGGCTGACAACTGAGCAAAAAACTCCAGTGACTGATCCCCGTATTGCCCAGGCAGCCCTGGGGGCTGCGTTGTGTGGTGAGAATTGCCTTTCAGAGGAGAAACCACAAGATACTGCTACAGGGATGCAGGATGAAGATGTAGGAAGAGAAAATGAAATAGCCCCATCTTCTCTGCCTGTGGTGCAGGCCGCGGTGAGAACCACAGAGCTGCGAGAGCTCGGTGAGAGCCAGCCTTCCGCAGAACAGCCAGAGGAGACCAAAAACGAGCCCGTTACGCCAAGTCCGGCCAGACAGCCTGGTGCTCCGGCTCAGGAAAGCCCTGCAGCAGCTCAGCGAGCCCCAGGAGCCGCAGGACTGACAAGGACTGACTTGCCTCTGCAGACCCCGACAGGAGCTGGAGACGCAGAAGATGTGGTGACTGAGCAGGGAGCAGTGGGAATCACCTCGGCGGCACGCAGGAGACCGAGGTGCAAGCCAAGCCCTGTCTGCAGATGGCTGAAGAAACTCAGATCCCCTGCAGAAAAAGCTCAAGTCAAGCCTGAGGCAATTACTAGCAAAGAATAAGGCTTCCTGTGGATTCCAAAAGGATTATAGTGCCCTGCTCGGTACCCTCAAAAAAAGGACTGATAAGTGTGACTTGTGTCTAGTAAAATATTTTTTGTCATCTTTAAGCTGTATGTCTGCTGTATAGTTCTGGCTGCCTTGCAGTGCTGAGTGGAATACAGAGGGCATTCCCTCTCGAAGTGGTGGAAAGGGGGGATTAAATGTCTCTGTTCCCTTAGCAAGCAACTTGTGAGGTGTAGGTTTGGCTTGTCTTGCTCTGCTGCTCATCGGGGCTTTGTCTGTAATAGTTTCCCTTTCGAAACTCTGCAAAGGTGCTGTGTACAAATTTGTATCTTCCTAGTGCTTCCTACTGTTATTTGACTTCCTTTCCCCTGCTTTTAATAACTTGCTCTGCCTGATGGCCCAAGATAAGTGCATTACTATTATCGAACTAAATAAACACATTATAAAAACACTAGATGTTTATAAATGCATAATGGTAATAGTGGGTGTTGTGTGGGAAGGCTGGTAAACAAGGGGCTCTTGTTTTGTTATTCAAATTAATTGCTTTGTGTATGTTTTTGTATTTGTAAGTCAATAAAAGTTAGTTTCATTGCCTCAAATGAAGCGTTGAGTACAGCTGCAAGGGGGATAAGGGAGGGAGGGGAATGGGCTGCCACTGCCTACCAGAGATGCAGAGAAAGCTACTGAGAACCTGGGGGGCTCCCAGCGGAAGAGAGAGGGAAATAAAGTACAAGGATAAGTAAGTGAGGCTGTAGAATGGTCTTTAATTTGATTTCTGTAGCTATGTGGCTCCTATCCATGTCTTAGAACTGCCCTAAGGAGGAAATTCTCCAGTCTTGTCCTTCAGCTGGACAGAAGCCCCAGTTTAGCATTCTGACTGATGTTTCTCATCTGCATGGTGCATCCTTAGCTTGTGGAAGGTGGTTGGGGGCAGCAACAGACTTTAGGATTGTTAAACACCATGTTAAGTAAGCTTGGGGTGCACCTCAGTGCTTCCCGTGCAACAGAATTAAAACAACACCAGTTACAGCATCTCTCTTTCTAAACCTCTACCTTAATCAAAAGTGGTTGGCTGTGCAAGCAGAGAAATAAATAAGCAGGAGAGCAGCTGGTTTCCAGCGTGTGCTCACAAGCACCATCTGCTGCGCTGCCTCTTCTCGTGCAAAAGGAATCCCTGGGCTGCTGATGGCCTAGAAGGACGACATTTGCTTCACGCAACCTCCGGGTCCCCCAAAAAACATCACAGGGAGCTTTTAAAGCTCAGACCCCCCCAAAAGACAAGCATATTTATTACTGTAGGTATCAGATTATCCACAAGCATCCTGACAGCGAGTGCTGAGCTGGGTGGTGCTCAGTGTAAGCAGCTCTGAATTCAGCAGGTAGTAGCACGCGATAATCTCATAAATAAAATTACACACAGAGTGGAACAGTCTGTGGCAGGATTATTGCTCTGCTTCACTAGGATGTTACATTTCCCTGCACCGGGGTACTTTTGAAAATGTGGCTTTAAACTGGAAGTCTTCACAAGCAATCTCACTGCACCATTCAACACAGCAGTTCAGCGCTGCAGCTCTGGATGTGTTTAAACAGTGTATAGCGAAAAAATCATTAGGTGGAACTCACTGTGAGGAGGCAGCAAAGCTGCTCAGGGTGGACAGCAAGCTCTGTTTGAGAACAGCCTGAAGTTGCAAAGGCTTTTACGTGGAATTGAGGGCTTTTAAACAGCTTTCCCTCTTTGCTGTTACGAAAACATTTTTGCTTTTTCTTCTTCTTCCTTCATGAGAAGGGCATTTCCTGTAGTTATTAGGAGTTATCATTCAAGTACAGGTGGATTCTTTACATTTAAGGGAACGCAGTAGAACACAGGTATTTGCTACAGCGTTTAGTGCTTCCTGTAGAGATCCATTTGGAAAAGGAGGGTTATGAATAGGGGCACTCTGTTTTATATTTGTTAAAAATCAGGTTCTTTGTATGCCCTCTGTAAAAAGAAGCAACATGGGTGGTGGAATATCACAGTCAGAGCTCCACAGCAATAGAGAAAAACTTTGATTCCAGAACACCAGTGAAAACCTAAAACTTAAGGCTTTGGTAAACCAATTTAAAATCTGTTATCTGCTATATGTTTCAGCTTATAGAAAGATATAATATTATTACTTCTTTCCTTGGGAAATCACAGCAAATAAGCTTTGATCAATTCACCAGCAAATATCATAGCACTGCAAGTAGGTCTGAGGCAAATGTTTTAGCCTTTAGTGTAGGGAAAATAACCTCGCATAGATTTGTTCTCTGTGTGTTGACACCTCAAATGACCTGAAGCTGAATGTGAGTACCCTCTTGGATGTGTTTGAGCCTCTTGCATTCACCCGTATCTTCATGTGGACACTAACAAAAAAGTTGCACTGAAGGAGACTATTCGTTACAATCTGGGTCAAAATACACTCAAAGTTATTTCTTTTTTAACAGCGTCACCATTTATTTTATTTTCAGCATTAGCACAGGAGAAGAAAAGCAAGGCCACTGTGTAGCTGTAGAAAATACAATACATGTTAATCCCACGCTGTTGGAGGCTGAAGAGCTGTTCCACAGGACTCCTTTCCTTTGAACAGGCACCAACCCCTTAAACTTGTTGGTAATACAGAAACTGCATTTACGGCGCAGGAGCAACCGTAGCAGCTTGCATGCATTTGTCCTGCCTAATTGCTGAAGCAAGATATTAAACCTTTCAACATTCACCTGCCGAACTGTATGGAAATAGTCTGACAGAAAGAGGACCCAGCATGACACTTTTCTTCTGTGTGAGCTTGTAGCACAAGATACCATCTTGTTGCTTGGTGAACAGAATCCCTGAGAAAAGACTTCTTAAAAAATCCAATTACTGATGCTGCCTGCTTAAACCAGAAAGTGCTTTAGAAATGCAGTAAATCAGCATGATGGTGACTGTAAAAAGCTAATAGTTATGAACACCACATACCTATTTAACTGAGATCTGCTGTAGTGCGGCTGCAAAGTACTTCTTTTTTTTTCCCCCCTTTCAATTAGCCGGCATATTCTGGCACTTGAAAAAATAAGCACCGGGATTTTCCTGGCTTTTTTCTCATAGAACCAAAAAACGGGAGAAAATCTTTGCAAGAAGAAAGGAATCAATGTTGCTGAGAAACCTAAAGGGCAGGAAGCTGAAGCAGCCGAACAGAAATAATAAAACAGGGAGCCAGCTGCAGAGGGCACAGAACCAAGAATGTGAGAAATGATGGGACAAGAAGCAAGAGGGAAAAGCCCAGGCAATTTTGGTCTGCCTGAGCATAGATAGCAACTGCCAGAAAGATCTGGCACTGGACGCTGCTCAAACCCAGAATTCCACGGAAAACTAACATAATAAGTCTCCTAAAAGCTAACTGCTAGGCAAAAGACAGTTTTATATTATGAAAAAGCAGTGAAGCTTATCCCAGAGCACAGCTAATGTGGAGTTTCTAAAGCACTAAGCAAAACACACGCTTCCATTCTCTGACAGACTTTCGTAGCTACACCAGCCAACTATACAAAGTAAGTTGCTGTGTAGGTCTACAATTTGGCAAGGAGAAAACCTGCAGGGAAACACAAAAGGCCATTTATTTCACCTAGCTTCTCAAGCTTAGAGTCTGTTCCTGGCTCTGCGCAAGGTCCTGGTCCATCAGAGACCTTTGGCACAGCCAGCCAGGCACAACGCAGGCTTTATAAATTGGTCCATGAGAGCACGAGAGTAATACCAGATTCCATACAATGCGAGAATAAGCGAAGAACGAAGCGCAGAAACTGGAACTCCGCACTACAAGCTCAGTGAATAAACTGTCTGGCACCCACCCATTAATAAGCATCTTCTTATGATGCCTGAAATATAAATTTTAATTGATTCCCTTTGCCTTTATGAGAAATTCTGCTTGCAGGCTGTGAATATCTGAATATTTCTGGTAAAGTAGCTTGCACTGCTCTTCTGGTTTAACATTAACAAGTCACTCTAGAGGAAGCTTAGTAACTGGCCAGGTCTGTGTGTGTCTGCAGCAATGCCCTAGACACTGAATACTCACAGATAAATTACAAACTCTGCAGCTATCTGAGGCCCTTAATATTAAGCACGTAGGCAGACGAGAGGGGTCATTAAGTTCCTCACTATGCTTTTGGCAAGCCTTGGCTTCTGTTGTGCTTCTTAATCGATAAAATAACCATCAAGTTCTCACTGCAGCCCTTGCGACTCGCGACTGCAAACAGAACAGGCAAACTTCCTAAGCAAAGGTTTGCTCTGCTGCGACGGTGCTGGCAAAACAGCTTCTTGTGCTTGCAGGCGCCGGTCCCTGTGGGATTCAGGAGAAAAGAAGAACAGGAACTAATCAAGTGTCTCATCTAAAAGAAGCCTTGCTCTAAATTTCTGTGTGACTCCAGCCTATATGACACTGCACCACCTCCTGGTGCATAAGTGAAGTAAAAATATAATTGGAGAAGGTGTGTAAAGGGATGCGGTATCTCTACTAAACACTTAACATTAATAGAACATGAACAAGTGGTAGTGGAAATGCTCATCTAGACAATGAGGGAGCTGTCAATTACAAGTTGCACACAATTAACAGCAACACCCCAAACACGCTTATCTTCTTCTGCCAAAGATCCCAGTGAAACCAGGCCCTGCAAAGGAGCTCTACTGGTACTATTTGCTTGTAATAGCTGCAAGCACCAATCACTGCAGTTAAATTCTAAATAAGTGCCCTGATTTCTGCTCCATAACCTCAAGGAGCATTGCTAGGTGCTCGGCATTTATTTTCAATATTTTAAATGTAAGTTTCTATGTAATGTAATGTAAGTTTTAAATGTAAATTTTAAATGTAAGTTTCTATCTCTTGAAAGACACATGGCACAGATTTTGACTGCCTCTATTTTTCTTTCCCTCCTTAACCACTTCTCCAACGGTATTTACCAGGCATTACTCAGCTACAGCGTGTGCCCTGCATCTCCCGAGACACGAACACCACAGCTTCCCCTGACTAAACTAGAATCTGTGACCGTATCAATGAAACTGGACAAAGACATAAATAAAGGTCATAAACTGAATTTATCTGACTTCTGATAAAACAACTTCTGACAGGTTTGTTGGGGTTTTTTTTTAGCTGACGATTTTTGTGGCGGCACTGAGACTGTTTCAGGCTCGTTGCCTGTTTATCGTGCCTGTGGTGGACGCCTATTAGAAATACATCACTTGCTGGCATCAAAACAGAAGGGTAAGCAGTAATTAATGGCACGTTCTATACATTTCACCTCTTTCTTTTTCTCCTTCCTGCTACTAAATACGCAAGAGATGACTGGAGAGGCCCTCTGACAACACCAAGAGAAAAGAGTATATCCATTACTTACTTCAGTAAAAAGGAACTTGAAAATGAAATAACTGTTTTCTGCCACCTTATTGGTTTCGTTTACTCTCCTTCCCACAGGGAAAAGTTTACTCTGCTTCCCACAGTAATCACGCGCTTTGTGCTTCTGAGTTTGAGCTGATCTTTCTGATCCTTCTGTAGCTCAGTAAGTGTCGAAGGAAAGAAAAAAACCTATCGTGTGCTCCTCTTAAATCTCAGCCTTTCTTTGTTCCGACTTTGTTTTAAAAATTAACTTTTATGTTTTCTTGGAGCTGAGAAAGCCATTACAGAAAAGACCAAAGCAATTTTTCTTTCCAGTAGATGTGATTGTTTTCTACCTCCCTAAAAGGTTAATGTTTAAAATGAATAACGAGTAGTGGGGAAGAGGAGAAAGGAAGGTTTTTCCAGCTCGCCCTTCTCTCAGCTCACACAGCATGGACGTGCTGCTGTTTCACTGCACCTATAGCACTTTTGCAGCCTAGAGAGCTGCCTCCCCTTGGGTGGTGGCCTCCAAACCAGAATCAGGCCTACTGATGGATCTGCTTACAAAAGGGAAGAATTTCGTCCTCTTTTCCTCTCTTAACCTCTCCTGATCAACAGAGAGCTTGACATTATGGAAAGAGCTTTTGAGTTGCAGCAGAACACAATTCTTTGCAAGAGAGAAGAAAATAAGGAAACAGATGAGGTCAGCGACTAGTTTAGTCCAAAAACCTATGGCTCAAAATCTCAATATAAATATCACAGTGCCTGGATTTCTCATTGGATATGTTAGCCTAAAAATAAGAAAATATTGACCCAACAGTATGAGTTAACACATACATCACGTTTCAGGAGATGGTTCAGCCTTGTGTTTCTCTCATCTAGGTGACTTTTGATTTTGCTGTTAACCTCTTCCTTCTCTTCACATACCATCAATTCAGATTCATTCTCTCCTATTTTTATACTAAGAAAAATTTGGACAAAGCGTGATCTAGTGGTCACAGAAGACTCCAGTAATACCATATGTAGGCTTTGTTTTGTTCATCTATTGCTGTTGTGTATAATAACTTCATTTTTGTATTCCTTAGTTCAGCCTCTTTGAATTACAACTTCCTTAGGGCAAAGACCACACTGTGTGTGTGTGCGTGTACTTAATGATGAAGGCTTAGGAGAGAAGAAACTTGGACCTTGGTCAGTGCCTGTGGACTCTACTGGAATACAAAGGATAAATCCAGAGAGGCTGCCTGACCACAGAAGGCTGTAAAAACACCCATCAATGAGCACTGCATGTCATAGTGAACAAAAGGGAAAAAATTACCTCTGTGGATGGCATAGCTGAGTTGCACTTCATTATGCTGCACTGGTGTCACACGCAGTGTGATAAACTGTTGAGACAAAAAAATGAAACCTGTGTCACGGGCAAAGTAAGGAAGCACATTGCTAAAGGTGCATTAAACTTTGATGGCTCCATTTATACATTATACATGTGCAAGTCAGCAAAGCTGTACTGGTGGTAATTTTCCAAAGGAATCAGCTAATAATGTTGCAGCACACGCCGGAACAAATCACTGCACAGGTTGGTCTTGATTTTTTCAGTTTTCCTTTTGCTTATTAGCACACAAAATATGTAACTCCACGCTATTTTATGCCCCAGGGTATGGTCCAAAGAGCAAAGCAAGGGGGAGCTGTAAGGAAGATTGATGGAGAGATGCTTTGCTTCTATAAACAGCATGCTGATGAAGAGAGGAGGAGGTTAAAACTGGAAGTCCCCTTACATTTGAATCACCTATGACTCTCCAAAGGAAATGCCCACTGCACAAATTATGCAAACTCTACCACAAGAAGCAGGAGCAATTTTAGGAGAAGCTGGACTCCTTCAAAGCCTAAGGCCACAGGTGTTCAGAAACCATGCTGACAAACAGCATAAAATATCCTGATAGAGAGGGGCTGGCAGCAAAGAAACCAGCTGATACTTGCGTAGTTTTCTCCTTTGAAGCAGAACTCCAGCTGATTACACAGTTGGAATATGAAAAAAAGAAAACTGAGTCAGGAGAGGGCAACAGCGAATCTCGGAGACATTTTATATTTTCATCCCCTTGACAGAAGTGTCTTACGCAAAGTGTCACCTAGTCCTGATCTCACATGCGCTTTCCACCAGTGATTCGTACGAATTTTGAGACAGACCAGAAGGAGTGGACAAGCACCCAGGAAACTTCAGTTCCACGACAGTAGGAGAAAAGGCATCATCTGTCTCTATCATCTGCTGAAGAAACCCCAAACCTCACAAAATTTTCCAAGCTCCGAGAAAAATGTAAGACTTGATTTGTTGTTTCTGTGGCAAATAAAGGAATTAATTAATATCCTCCCTACCCAACATAAGCTAATCTCAAAGATGAGACAGTAACATATTCTGCATCATGGGAGCAGTAGCAACATGTTAATCTGATGACAGGTACTTCTACGATTTGAAGAAGTTGTGTTATCAAATGGTCCCATGACCCAATTTAAAAATCTATGTTTTGAGAGAGGACTAGAGGAGAAGTGACATAAAAATGCTTTGAGGCAACAATTACGTTCTTGTTCTCTTTTGCCCAGCCACTGGCACAGTAAGTTTTCCTTCCGTGCTAAAACTTTAGATACTACCATGACAAGTGATGAAAACAACAGTAAAAGTAATGAGAACCTCCAGTTGAAGTAAAACTTATTCCAGATGACAATCCAGCAGGATTAGACTCCTCTTCACCCAAAGTGAACTGAAACAGAAACACGCTGTAACTTGTGCGACTCTGTGTTCAATTCGAATAACTTACTTTCAATACTCACGTACAGAGAATGTTGCCCCTGAATTTAAGTGCTGCCGAACATTTTTTCTCCTATTTCTAAATCTCAAAAGCAATTTTGTGCTCGTTGCGGGATGAATCTCTACTGAAAAAGACGAATTACTCTCACTACAGAGCGTGATTTGTTCACCACTCGCTGCCATCGGTTTAGCTCTTCCAGCCCCTTCTTTATGCTATTGCCTCTTTTTGTTATTCCACCATCACACCTTGCTGTAGCTTTTTTAAACTGAGTTCTGCATGGCGCTGGATTATTTTGTACCGACTGCTGCCCTTATAGACAAGGGAACACAAAGAAGGATGCAGCTCCACTCACACGTCCCTGGGTGCTATCTCAGTAGCACAAAACTATCACAAGCACCGCTCGCGTTTGCAGCGTACAAAATTGAAATTCCACCAACAACGTCAGAAACATAAAGAACAAGCACTGGAATTGCTTGTGCTTTATAGATACTTCCTGACAGGAGCTTATCTCCGCCTGTACAACGCGTTGTTATTCCGGTAAACACTGCGTGTTGGTTTATTTTGGTTAATGAAATGCAGTCCTAACAACTCCTAAGATACACAAGGACTGTTAGAGCTTCTTGCAGGGACTGGAAAATTCAATGCGCTGTGGTTAAAAGGAAGAAAAATGTGGGAAAGAGAAGATTATTAGCGCAAGAAAAGCAAACTAGGGGGAACTTCATGACCAGAGGGAACTTTTTATGACTTTCTGGCATTCGGGTCTCAATTATCAGAGACACAACTCAGATCATAAACAAAATTTATCTCTGGCTGCTTTATTACAGACCTCAGAAAGAGTGAATGTTTCCATAATGAAGTTAAAGGGAAACCAGAACTTCCCAATTTGAGAGCAGCCTTTTCTGATCATGACGCTAGTGCTGTGCTAGGTCAAAAGTAAATCAATAACACAGCCCACGGGAAGGCTCCATTTATGACAAATTCTGTAAATTGATGCTTATGTGCCACTGGCAAAGAATAATATTTTCTTTAAGGGGCTTAAATCTCTGCAGATAAAGAGAGGTTGTATGGAAGTCAAGGTATATTTATACACTGACTGTATAAACACACACACACTGTGGCTGAATTTATCAAATTTAAAATATGAGAGTGTGAGCGGCGAGAAAAAGCTGGTGAGGGACCTCCCTCGGACCCGTGAGTTTTGTAGGAAGGGATTTTCAAAGTTTTGCTTTCTTTGAAGAGCTAATTGGTCAGATGGGGTGAAGAGCAGCTGGGGGCTCTATCACACACCTTTCCAGCAACTCTGTCCTACTGCTATACTCACAATTTCCCTGTTTTACACAGTTTGTCCAGCTTAGCTCATGTGCAGAATATTATTGAACAAATGCTTTTTTGCAAAAAGAAGTCCACTTCCACAACTGGTTTATTCACAGCACGCGAATGATGAAATCTCTCGTGCCTTCTACCCTCACGAGGCCAAGGAAATCACGAAGCACAGGCACATTTTAGATGACTCATTCAATAAAAGGTGCCTTTTGATGCTGGTGAAAGGAGTGTGTGTGCATGTGTGCACACATCTGTAGGGGTTTTTCTGTTGTTTCTAATTCAAGGAGTAACAGGGGCTTTCAAATACCCAAGGACAGGTCAGCTGCTGCTCAGCTCTCACAGCCTTGCAAAACAAATTGCTTGTAATTGCCTTCGTGTTACTAAAGATCTTCCTCCAATATTTTCTCGCTGTGACAAGGAGGGGAACAGCAGCTTGTGTCTCTGCATATGATGCGATCCCCATCCACAAGATGGGGAAATTTTATTGTAAAAATATCTTTAACTGCTGCTTCAGCAGTCAGGTTTGGAATTAGAGACGGAGTGGAAATTTTCTTGCCTTTGCCAAAACCAGCTTCGAAGCTTCCGCTTTTCCTCGTTTCATAGAAGTCGCAGGAATAGAAATTCAGGATCAAATCGTGTCAGTAGAAAGGTTTTTTTCATGTGCACCACGGATGCTCGAGCTGTTGGCTGGAAGAGGCCACCTCACTGCTGCAGGAGCTGCCCTGGGAAGGTACTTGTGCTTTTCATTTTGTATTTCATCATTCGCAGTGTGCCGGGCTAAAGCACTGCTCAGCCTTTGTACTGCACACGTTTCCTTTCCTAACGCACTAAAAGCTCCTACTGTGAATAGGAATCTGCGCTGCATTGTGGTTTGGGTCAAGATGTGAGGGTCAATGGCCATCGGAAACAATATTACATAGAGACCTAGAAATAAAGTACGTCTCCACGTTATCGTCACTGAAATCTATGGTCAGCTGCTCATCAGAACAATGTGGCTTATTAATTTATTTGTGTCCGCTAGCATAGCGAGGGGTAGTAATTAATAAGGCTTTGAGGGAAATGTTTCTGCTGGATTTACTCCAGTCAGAGACCAGGATAAATGAACTATGACTCAATCAATACAGAACAGGATTATTTTATTACCCTGCCCATTCCCAAGTACATCAGAAGAAATCTCTCAGTGCCTGCCTGTCAGAGGACACTAAAACAAATATCAGAACCAATGTGAAGAAGCAGTGTAGAAGGCGTTTTCAAAACCGTCATGTTAACTACAACCATATGTGAAAAACATATTGGGGAATAGAAATGCAGGACGTGTTTCTGTGTACAGTGTCAGAAGTTAACACCCTGAACTATCAGCTTGCTGTGTTAGGCCTCTTCTGTTAGCTCAGATACAACAACCTTTTGCTTGTCATACCTGACTGCTTCTAAAATAGTAATTTTTTCCCCAGGATTCTATATATGTAGAATTAGAACATCAGAGCTTGGACTGACAGCCCTCTAAAAACTTGACTATGGCTATTCCTGGCTAAATTTTAAAAAAATAAAAATAAAATAATTCTATTAGGAAGCCATAATTCAACACATCTGGTATTGAAAAGCCCTCCGCCTTGAGGTGTAAGGCATGGTTGTGAAGTCTATATGGGAGCCTTGTGTGGAATCGAAAACAAACAAACCAAAAAAAGCCAAAAACAAGAGGAAAGTAATACTGGGCCACATTTCATAACCATATAATCACTCTGTAATTACCCAACAATTACAATACACAATGCGTTTGAGCCTTTTTGAAATTACCACTAAATTATGTAACTGGAAATGCACCACACAAGTAGGAAAAATTACAACATAAATATGATGCAGTTAAATATCTAGAGTTTAATAGCTCTTCATTACGAATAATATCCAAGGCTGTTATGTTGTCATGAAGTCACCTCCTAGGCATAAGGATAAGCATTATTTACATATTTGGAAACAAAACTGGAATGTAATTCCACTGTCATTACACACAGGCAACTGTTATGACAGTCACTATTTTAAAAAGTGACTTTATACCTTACTTCAATAATTCACATGATCAAACAAGTGGAAGCTTAAATGTACTATAAAGCTGAAAAGAGAGGAATGTCTATGAGACAGCGTCATCCCTCTTGTTTCCAGGAAATGTTGACATTTTTCAATCATCTCAAGTTTCCATTTCCCCTGCTATTTTCCCTTTAAGGTTTAAACTGAGACCTCAAGAATTCCAGCTCGCTGGAGCCATGATTTCTGAAGCTGCGCCTTCTCTGCATGTTGTGTTGTCTGGTTCTATCTTGCCTGCTGCGTTACACACAGCAGTAGTGAACCACCCCGGCAATAACCGCTGCATTTCAGGTAAACTGTGTCGAGATGCCATGTAAAACGAAGGCAACTTGCAAAACTCTCAGGTTTTCATGAAAATTGACTTCTGTCTGCGCCTTCAGCAGAGCAACATCCCTTAGGTGATGCAGCTGGGATGACAACTCTGCAATCTGTGAACCTACACAAACTGGCAGAAGTTGCAATCTATAGCATTGACTAATTACGATATTGCTTTTCTTCTAAAAATCCCATAAATCCCCCAAGTCTTCTCTGACCCCTTTTCTGCTCTGGGTGTAGAGCAGAAACTTCCATTTGGAAATTACCAAGAGGCAAAGGCAGGTGGAGCACAGGACACCTGCACCCCATGGCACTGGAGCTCAGGAGCCTCTGCAGGGCACAATAAAAACCTGGGGAAGTTGAGCTCACAGCGAAGAAATAGCAAAAGCAGAACCTCATAACCACAACTTTGCTTTTTGACTCAATACAAAGGTTGTAATTCAATTTCAGAGTTCTGCTTCAGTGCATCTCTTATGATGTTAGCAGAGCATCTCTCAGCTGAGTTAAAGAATTGTATCAATCAGCAGACATTATTTTATAGAGAGAGAAAGCAACAGAAAGACAGTTTATCTACGTCTGTCTGCACTGTGTTCCAATTTAATTACTTATAATTATAAGGTAGTGGGATGTGAAAAGCTAATTGAAAATTTTGGGTGCTTACGTCTCAAAGTCTGAGAAGAATCTGTGAGCCCATCTGGTTAATAGGAAAGGGATTTTATTTTCTAGATCATTGATTTATCATCATTAAGGGCCCAAATACAGAGTTCTGTAAGTCAGCTTCAGGAATATGTTTTTTCCATTACGTTTACACTCCAAAATTGCTTCTAGCGCTGTGAATGTTAAAATTGACTGGATTCAATTTAGTGAGATCGCCTTCTTGCTCTGTCAGGGGTTCTCTTACTCAGCTTTCATAATGGAAGCTTTTCTGTTTTGTTTTTTTAATTTAAAATAAAGGCCCATGTAATATATTTTTTTTTTACTCTTACTGAAAAACAAGGCCCAAACTCTATTGATTTTGAATGGTAACAATGTTGTGATGGCACCTTTTGTGTAAATATACTCACGCTTGCCAAACAGAACCCAAATAATCAGACGTGAGGCTGTTGTTTTACTACAGGCTACACAAGAACAAATCCCCTTTAGTGACCTGAAATTCCTTCCCCACCCAGTGCAAAAGCTCAAAGGCTACTTCAGAACATGAATTAAAAGCCAAATCCATCATATCTTATATCAACTTGACCTATCATCCAGACTCATGAGAGTTTGCAAAAGAGTAGCTGCTTATAAAGGAGAGAGAATGCCCACTCTGCATCGAACAAAGACCACCCGGTTTAGGTAAGGAGACTCAGAGCAGATAGCAGCATTTTCCGAGGGTTCTTAAAAGTGCAGTGAGGCTGACAGCAACTTGTTCCTCCTTCCCTGCTGAGCCATTCTTCCATCTCTCTTATTTCTCTCACCTCCCACTAGCACAACCAGTTACATCCTTACCTGCCCTTCTGCTACTGCAAACCTTGCATGAATTTGCTATTTGATTTCTTCCAGCAGGAGCCCTGTGAAAGCTCAGATTGGCTTCCTGTAGAGGAGAGAACACCAGTCTATAAACACTAGGCTGGTGGAAATCAAATTTGCTGTTATGGTTCTTGAAAGAGAGATCTTTTTTTCCGTAGCTTTAGCTCCTATGCAGGTCTGTCTTCCCAGCTGGGCTTGCAGCACTGAGGATACTGATTGCTAAACACTTCCCAATGAGCACATATTGGAATTCAGACATTTGCAGTCATCCAAACCAATCTGTGGAAAGCCAGTGACAAGATGCTCTCACATTTACAGCCAAGCTATTAAGCCCTCTTCCCTGTCTGCAGCCAGCCGGCCTCAGGCACACGTTCACACACTGACAGGGTTACAAGGGAGAACACAAGCTCAAAAACGATGCTAAGTATACCGATTTATTTTTACTGCCTAGCTATACTCATGACTTCATGAAGGCTTTCTGCTTATTCTTATATTCATTTGTAACTTCCTACAATAATCATGTTTCCAAACCACTCTAGACACTGCTATAACGAAAAACCCAGGTGTGAGAACTGTATAAAGAGAAGCAAACTAGCTCAAACCCACCACCTGGAATGTTCCCTCAAGAACCTCAAATATGACTTTACCCCCGCACCCCAAACATCACACGCAAGTGTTAACCTTTAGGACCGAGCTTGTGATGAAGGCACCGAGCTTACACTTGCAAGACCTCCATTCAGTTTCTAGTTCTGCAAGTGCGCTCAGGCATTTGATTTTTCTCTGCCTTAATTCTTTGTTTTAAACCAAGAAATAACAGCTGCTTTTAACAGAAGGAATTGTAAGGGGGGGGAAAAAGGGAAGCTAAATCAGTTGGTATGTAGACTGCACTCAAACATGGTACTGGAGAGGGCAGTGGCACACTGACAACTAGCTCCCTAACCAAATGCATGAGGAAAAGAGTGCCACATTTCCTGCACGTCCCTATGAGAACGTGTGCCTAGATGTGCATGTCTGAGTGCATATGTGACAGGCACGCACATTTCCTGCGTATCTCCATCAGGATACGTGTGCGCCTGAGTGCGTCAAAAGGCTGGTGGGTCTTTTGAAAAGCACTGCTACATGGCTACGGCTTTAAGCTGTCTCATGATTTGAAGTAATAAAGCAATCAGCCTTCGTACTAGGGAAGAACCAGGAGTTTTAGAATGATTGCATCTCTGTCTAACAAATTCCCTCTGATACCTCCTTTTCTTCTACTATAAAATTAGCAAGGGTCTGGAGACCTTATTAGCATGGGCTCTAAACTTCATCTGTAATGTGCTCACATCTCAATATCGTAACAGGAAGCCAGGGAGAGGTGTGGAGAGTGAAGATCTATATGCAGAGAAGCTTCAGGCATTAATGAGTGAGGCTTGATTAAAAAACAGTCTTACCCACCCACCCATCCCTTGGGAACTGTTCGTTTGTTGGGTACAGAAGATTTTGCAACCCATTTGGTAACAGCGATAACTCTCACCTACCAAATATCAAATGTGGTTTTAAGCTGAAGCCTGATATTAAATGTCAGAGATGCAAAATCCACACACTCAACTACAGTGCGAAACCTGCACAGAATGTGATACAGTAGGTTGGAACAATATATTCCCAGTTCATAGTGAGAAGCAGACAACTGCTGCAATGCTTCATTTCCAAAGCATAGTGCATGTTTGTTATTGTCCATATGAGTGGGCACGACATTCTGTCGTCCTCCTCAGCAGTGCAATGTGCATCCAAATCTGGAAGAAGAGTTGCATTTCCAGAGATGCTTTTAAGAGGTGCCTGAGAAAAACTGCCTCCTGACAGGAACCAGGTAACAGGCGGAAAATACAGAAACCCATTTGCTAAACGCCACTTGAAAAATCACAGGCAGCATAATTGACTTTTACAGCTTGGATAATGTAGGTCACTGCGTTAGTGCAACAAGAAAATGAATGTATGTTGGAGTGAAAGACAGAAGGGAAGTAATTACAAAATATAGATTAAATAACCATCAGATAACAGGCATAATAGTAAAAACAACTAGGGTGAAGATAGAGGAGAAACAATTTGTTAAATGGATTGTAGCAGGGTTCTAAGAAACCACTGCTCTCAGATGCTAGGCTTTTTTCTCCTTCACTACAAACTCAACAGAAGAAGCATTCCTCCCTTTTTTGGAGCTGATATCTTACTTCTCATGGTATCAGCTTACAGCTTGCTTGGCCTAGAGGGCTAATAAGTCAGAACTTGATTATATTAACACACAGTTCTTAACTCTTGCAGAGACAGGAAGCCATAAAGTCTTCAACAAGTAAGAGGGATCACAGTCAAATCCTGCAAAGCCCTGGATTCTGGCAAAGGCTCACCAAAAGCTTTGTACTCCCAGTGCTTCTGCAGTTCAGCCCAAAGAAGTTTAAAAAAATATAACCCAAACCCATCTGCTCTCCCCCTAAACAAATGAACAACCCCAAGAAACCCAAAACAAAGGAAAAATACGGCATGGGGGAGTAAAGATGCACACATGATTTTTTTTTTCCCCCCTCCACATTAAACTATTTCGGTCCAGCCTCGCTTAATAGTGCTCTCAATGTACCAGTAACAGATAGCTGTTCACTGAGCTCTGAAAGTAGCATTTGGAAGACTGACTGTCTTTCAGCAGGTAGTTGTTTTCATATCACATCAAATCACCATCACAGCTAACTCTCCTTCTGGGAGGGCACGTGGCAGCGGAAAAATACACAGATCCAAACTTCTATTTGCTAGAAAAGGGTCTCTGCAAACCTACAGTGAGTGACACCCGAGATGATCAAGGTTGAAGAGGACAAGGCAGAAGGGATGTCACGTAGCTGTTGCTGGTACTCAATCAGTACCTTGTATCAATGTTTAAGTGACACTAACCTGCACTCCAGAAGAAACACTTCTGTTCATCTCAACTCCTGCAAATTCACATCGACCAGCTGATGTGCGGATGACACCCAACGGCATTCTGATTGTCATTCTGATAAGGTCAAGGATAGAAGCTGGAAGAAAAGATTGAGAGAGTCACTGAAAACTTAGTGGAAGTGAAAGATGCATGATTTTCATACTGAAGAGGAACAAAATCCATCAGCTCAGTGTCCCTTGCACAGCTGCCTCTGAACCTCACTTTATGAGATGAAAGGAAGCTGCACAACAGCCACAGAAAACCCTCGAGAAGCGGGAATACACAATGAGCTTTACGGGTACACCTATGTCCCCTAGAAAGGTGTAGAACATCCTTATACATATCAACATACAAGGCTACCAGCCAGCTCTTCTTTGCCCCACAAGTGCAGGAAAGGCATTGCCAAGGCAAAAGGGGACACTAAAAAGCGCTCTACAGAAACCCACCTGAGGCAGAAACCTTTGGTCCTTCTGAAAGCAGAAACTACAACTCTCCCACTCATTGCTGCATTGTACAAAAGCACCAAATTCCCTTTCCCCATAAGAAGTGTTGAGATTTAATGCTTTCCTCCCTTAAGAAAAAAAGAATTTAACACGGGCTTGTCATTTGCATTTGATCGTGCACTAGAACAACTAAACACAAACACAAGGGGAAGGTGTAAGAAGCAGGCCTCGCTTTGCCTCATTCCCCGCCTAAGAGTGGGAATGGACAAGTTCACCTCCCAAGAACTGATTCTTGTCTTTTACCACAGCAAGGGGCAGCATCGCCTCATCTGGTGATTTGCAACACAGGGCAAATCAAACCTTGTCCTGAAGCGTTACTTCTGCCGTATGCAGCTCATATGCTGTGGCTGTATCGGACCATCCCTGTCCTCTGCTGCTCTGCGTATTAATCAATGGCTCCTCTGAATGCAAATGAGGTCTGAAAGAAGCCAGGTGAAAGGAATGACAATTTGCTCACAGCTTGATAATTACACATTTTTTCAAAATAAATTAAAGCCAGAGCTAACAGTAGCACGCTGTTTTCAGAAGTCCTGCTTATACAGAGGAATTAATTGGAAAGTACATTGATTGGAGGGGCTGCTGAATTCCAGCGTGGAATTTATTTTGCCATTGTTCCACGGCAGCTCCCAGCCCGCTTACCAAACAGAACCTCTCACCTCTGCTCAAACCGGGAGGGAGATGAAAGGAAACATAAATAACCTCTACTAATTTGAAACCATCTTTGGAGAAATCTCATTTCCTCACAGAATAAAGCAATGTTTGGGAAGGAAAGGGATCACAGTCTTCAGCAAATCTTTGCTTTTGGGTTACCCAAGGCAGCAGAGCTCCAAGATCAATTAAAACAACAAGGGATACGGCAATGAGCAGTTTTACAGTAGAAATGCCTCCAAATAGCTCTCTCATCCTGAAACACACAAGTCAGAGGTTTGGGTGAACAAGCAGCGGATAAACACAATGTGCACAAAATATCTATGTTAAGTATTAACGCATACATTTCACAAACAAGCAGAAGAGAAATTCCTCCAGTCCAGCAGTAGAGGCTGTTGGTTACTTGCTGTGGAAAGGCATCTCAACTCCAGCCCAAACACTGTGGCAACCTGCTACTCAACCCAAGGTAACTTCAGATTCCTGGCTCAAAAGACACCACAGAGCACACGGCAGGGACCCCAATTGAGAAGAGAATTCTTTCCCCCTAGTGTGCTAAGACCACAGAACAGCAGGGTCAGGGCAGCCTTCCAACCTATTACTACAGTAGATGACAGAAGGTGGTTGTTTTCTTGTAGAACAGATCCTGGGTGGTTGTTTCATTCTGTTTATTCTTCTCGTACAATCCAGCTTGCACGTGTTCAAAAGGGCAGCTCTGCATAATAAACTGAGTTTGTATAATCAAATGTTGTAGGAGATGAGATTAGTTTTAATTTGTTGTTCTCACAATTCCTCCCCCACTCTTCATAAAACTGCACCCGGCACAGCAGGAATTTATCTCAACCAGGGCTTTCCAGATCTAATGCTGGCATAGGCAGGCAATTATTGCCAATAAGTAAAAGACAGAATCCACAAGAGAATTAAAACCATTTGGATCCATTTCATAACATTTTTTTCACTACACAAAAAAGAAGGTGGCAAGGAGGCAAATGCTGCTTTCCTCCCAAGAGCAAGGCACCGGCGTGCTCAGGAAAAGACCAAGACAACTCTGCCATTCCAACTTGTTTAGACATACACCATCTTCACTAATATCCATTGCTGCCCAAGAGCTCAGAGTACATAATGCAGTTGTACTGTGACACCTGAAAGAACGTATTAAAACTTGATATCATTCTTAGAGTTGCCCAAATTTACTTTTCTGAAACCGCTGGTTTGCCCCATTAGGAAATGATGCCTGCAAGCACAGTTTCCATGGAGCCTACACGTGACTACACCTGAGGTTTTGATTTATATCCTTTATATCTACCTATAGATTTCATCTTTCCACATATCACCACAATGTCGGAGTATTTGCAAAGAAAAAAAAAAATCAGAGTAACAGCAGATAGTCTTCCCTTTACTCAACGCCAGGGTGAAATGGATTACAACCTGTTCCAGCTGAAATTGCTTCTCTTGGCTAAGGTAGGAGACATATGTATGAATTATTGCTGAGATCCTGGTGATCCATGTGCAGGGAAGAGATATATGAATTAGCAACACGGGAACAGCTGGAGCCCACTTCTCATTGCCTAAACAAGACATCTTCGTAATAAACACCAAACTAAAACAAACCACATCATCAGCCAAAAGGAGAAGCCCCATTCTGAAGTATCATCTGTATTAACCCTTCCTAGATACTCAGGTTGTGAATAAGCAACGTGCTGTTTTTACACAGAAGGCAGAAAGGCACTAGGGCATCTTCCTACACCTCTCCCCTTCTATGTGTGATGCTGCTGCGTGCTGCACGGAAAAGAGACAGAGAGTAATCTGGTAGGACCAGTAAAATGTGGTTTTCAGAAAGCTTTTATAGCCATTAAGTGGCACCTGCATTTCAGCCAAAGTGTAGTTTTAACCACGCACCTCACCTACATTAGTTATTCATATCAAGTATGCATACTTCAGGAGTAAAATACTACTGAACCCAGTGACAGTTTGATGATTAATGCCATGGGAACTGTCTTCAACTCCAAACTTGTTCACAGTTGCACATACAACTGCTAGAGACGAGGAAGGAGGAATGCTGCTGTACAAAGCAAATAAATCCCTCCGTACTAGCAGACATCACTGCTGGGGTCAGCCAAATACTCCACCCAAAGCGAATGGAGAGGCACCCTCTACCCTGCACCACAGTTTTACGTCTATCAGCCCTTGGAAACAGCAGATGATGGGAACGGATGCAGCCGCCGAGCACAGCAAGAGCAAAAGCACCAGTGTGTCTGTGCCACAGTTCCCCAAGGGCCAGGACAAGTGCCAGCCGAGGTTTGTCCCTCAGTGCCGTGCCAGGGGAGCACCCCAGAGCTCCGCAGCTCCCCACCAAACCTCTACAGGTCTTGCTTCATTAACTCCCCGAGGCTGCTGCGCTGCAGCGATAGGCAGAGCATCAATCATCCTTTTTGGTTTTATTTTTGAAAAATTTCATTTAAACAGCAGAGCTGGGTAGGACCGGGGAGGCAGTAGCCAATTAAAGAACCATCAAACTTCTCTTAAAAACCTCCCTCAATAATGCTTCCCCCCTGCCTCCAGCCAACATGGTAATTGTGTCTAATTTCTAAATTTTAATGCAGTTGCTGCATTTGCCTCCCCTTAATGAGATGTAAATGTGTTGCCAGTTTGTGGATTTGTTTAATTGCAGGGTAGCTAAACTGTGATTGGCCAGAAGGTTCATTTTAAAATTTATTTATTTAGCACACATGCAAGGCATTTATAAGATTCTATTTTCCAGCTACAAGAGGGAGGGGGAACGTATCCTATTTTTCTGTTATGTTCAGGGTCCTGTCACAAAGAAACCATCTGGTTTTCCTAGTGTTTGCTAGTGAACTTAAAGGACTGCCGATACATTCCAAGTGTTTGAAATAACTCTCAATACCTCCTGTTTGATCCAGGTTCCTAAGCTGGACTCTGTTGCTCAGGAATCTTTGGTTCTCATGGAGCATAAGAAACACACTCAAAGCATTTTAAGTGGCTTCACTACAAAACAATACTAACTCACTGGGCTTTTCCTCAACAATCTCCAATAAAGGCATTTAAAAGAAAGGACAAAAGACTCAGGTCCTAACCTGGGTAAGAACAGAGTTATCATTAGCTACTCTAACTCCTAGCTAGCATTGTTTTTGCAGAGGCAGGAGTTCCAGAGCAATGCAGTGGTGTTTATAGAAGTTGCTCGCTGGTGTTCAGACCAAATGATGACATGTACATGATGACGTGTTTTCATTTCCAAGGAAGGCTCTACCAGAATGGAATTTGCATTTGTCTGAACACACAGTACTTAGGATTCTCCTGGGACCCTGCTCTCTGTTGAACCCATTTTTATTCTTCCTTCAAAAAGTATTAATTCTCCCTTTTGTGTTACTCTCTACCTGGGCTTTTATATTTTCATTATCTTTTAAAGCACTGAGGAGCCCCATCCCCTTCTGCTCAAGCCACAAGATGATAAAGTTGTTTTTCCCTCCGGCTCTTTTCAATGCATCATTGAGCAGCCCTGCTCTAACACGTTCTGAAAAGCCTCTTTTATCCCGGGTGGAGGGTGAGAAGGAGGATCTGTAGGCTGGTGGGACTATGGAGTTGAAATCCATCTAGGCTTAAATAGCTCAAGGTCAGCTCAGGATGGAAAGGACAACAGATTTCTGGAGACTTCATTCAATGAACTGTTGATTGGAAAAGCTCTTTCAGATCCCTGTGGAGCAGAATCTGGAAGAAATGTGTTTTCCGAAAGGACGACAGCGGGTTAGCTGTTAATGATTTCAATAAAGCAAGAGAAGGCACATTAGGAGGTTGGCCGTAAGGGTAAAAAAGGAGACTGGTGTATTGCTCATTAGTGGTTTGCTAAAATTAACTCTATTACCGTGTTTGCTTTCATTGCAAACCTTCCATTTAATTGCAATTACCACTGAACTGCGAAGAAGGGACCCTGCTCCGTGCTATAGGTCATCAGTATCGGGAGAGAACCCCAAGCTGAGATGCGCGAAGTGCTGCTATAGGGGCTTTCTAGGTATAGTTGAGCCTGTTTAGCCTGGTTTTGCTATGCTGACAACTTGGGAGGAAAGGGGAGATTTCCTCTTGTTCCTTTCCAAAGGCATCATGTGTATTATTTCACAAATGTGGGCTGGAAGTTTGAATTAAAAAAAAAAAAACAAACAGAACACCTGATCCAAAGGGTGGTGAAATTGGTGACAGCTCTGCCTTGGATTAAGCCCAAACCCTTACAAATTTAGTTTCTGTAAGAAAAAAGTGGGTAGTTTTTACCTTTTCCCTCTCTGTATTCTTGCATTTCCTTTGATGTTCCTTTCCTCTTTCACAAGCTATTGATTCTTGTCTTGTCTTTTATTTACTGCCAGTTCTCTCATTATGTCAGGAGTCCTATACCGAAATGCTGTTCAGTTTTCTGCATTCACAACCTTAAATAAAGAACAGGCTTTGCTGTTCTCTGTGAAGGTGGCTGCCAGTTGGCTCAGTGTTGGAGTTTAGAATGCAGAATGAGAAAAAGGGAATAGCTGGAATGCTTTTCCAGCCCTGAGAGTTGTTTTGCTTTCATCACACAGCTATCCAGTCCATTCAGAAAATGATAACGGGGCAGTTTTGGCTGAAGACTCTAGGATGTGTTGGGCAGCTTATTTCTTTCTAGTGAAATCTATGACCGTTTTGGGAGTCTATCCACAGCGTGACGACAGGGAGAGTTAGCCCTGTGTTCTTAAGGGCTCCTCTGAAACCTCCAAGGAGGTGATTTCAGTGAGTTCAGAAGAGAGAAGGATTGAATTATACATACGTCAATTTGAACTTGTGGCTTCATGGTGTGAAGTTCCTGCAAGAATCCATTCCCTCCAGCCTTCGGTTTCTCCTCTTTAGGTAAGTGTAGGTCTGTGTGGCGGCAGCTTTTGCTGGAAACCAAAAACAGTTTGGGAAGGGAAGGCTGGAGGCAGTAAAGTGAACGGAAGGAAAGAAAAGGAAAAAGAAGCGGTAACAACTCTTTGATGGAAGTAGGTCAGTCTTTAATGCTATGGCCTGTCTCTTTGGGCTCCTTAGGAACAGCTATAGCAGCAGTCTGAGCTGGGGATTGTGCTACGAACTGAAAGCAGATGTTCTCTGGATGCGGTTAGCTACTAGCAATAAAATGCTAAGTACTTGGAAAATGCAGTAATTCAGTCATATGATTTTTATTTCTGTACTTTGGTTACTGACCCTGCAGTGGCACTGGAAAGTAAGGGTAGATTGAATATAGGAAGAAAATAGAAGATGACTGTGAAAAAAAAATAAAGAAGCGCCTAAACCCACTTTAATTAAAACTCAGAGTGAAGTAGTTGTCTCATTCTTGTAGATGGTTCCAAAGCTCTGCTTCCCACTTTATGATGCTGTTTTGTGTCTGCGGATCTAATGCAGATAAAGTTAATTCATAGAGTGACACAAATATGAGGCTGCTTCTGGTAACATCCTATGTCAGTGCGAACGTGCAGGGTAGTCATAAATGTAACAGGAGTAGTGGGATTATGATTATCTGATTGCACAGGAATGTGCTCAGGTTGCGTGGGGCTAGGAGAGCATCAGAAACACCTTGCTAGATCTCTGCCCTAGGGTCGGGGGGCATCGATCCATCAATACGGCTCAGGAGGTAGAAAAATTGAGGAATGGGGCAGGGGAAAACGACCATAAGCGAGTCTTCCTTCTCTGCTTAGCCAGAGGTGGAAATACCACAGCAAAAATACTCTGGTTTTAGCTCTAACCTTGGCAAACCATAGGTACCCATTTTCCATTGTGAAAGCTCAGCTTATTTAGCTTGTGCCCTGAGGATGCTGAGCATTTTCTCCCTGTGCTCCCAGGGCCCTGCAAATGAGCGACAAATGAGCTTCCAAACGAGAATGTATTTCGTGGCTATAGGGTGTGTGGGAGAGCGCTGGCTTGGTACAGGGAGAGCTGCCACTAGAGCATTGGTTTCCCTAGCAAAAAAAATGTAATAAGTGGAGCTGTGTAAATAATCAGTATTTATACACAGCAATGTGCTGAAAAGCAGAAAACTCACTTTTGGGGAAAGAAGCATTTGTTACTTTCTCAGGGGGTGGAGGGAAAATGAAGAAGGAACTGTGTGTTTCAGGTTGAATGAAACATCGATTTGTTTTGAAGGAAGAGGGAGGGAGGTTAGCCATTCTGTTACAATTTGGCATATTTTCAAAATAAAATACTTTGGTGATAGAAAAAAGAAAAGGTTAGTTTAAAAAATAAAAATACTGAAAATATGTCTTGGTTTTTTTTAATATGTTTTCTTTCATTGAAATAATTTACAAATTTGTCACCTTAGTCCCTCTGCATATGTCTATCAATAAATAAAGTCTACAGTAAAACCAGCTTCCCTTGTCTGTTAGGAACGTTTTCTCCAAGGGGCAGTGGTTATTTAATGCCAGCAGAGGTTATTGAGTTAATTTCTGTGCGTATGCAGAGTGAAGAGGCTCCAGCATTTCGTTCTGGGAAAGACTCAGCCAGAATGAAGAGATACAAACAATATCTGTCCCCACTGTGTTTATCCCTGCGAGGCCTGGTAGTTGCTGGAGCTGACAGTGACATTACTGATGCTGAAGGGGACTGTCACGGAGGCACCCCAAAAATGAGTTTAGGCGGGCAACAAGGTCCAAAACAAACTTTATTCCGGCCGGAAAAGTACCACCGATAAACCGATTGGAAAACGGGGTTTATACAATTAGTTAGCACTCCAGTAACATAAGATAAAGGTTCGGGTATTAGGTTAGGAGATTATTTGGGGTGCAGTGAAATAAGAATAATGGAGATCCACAGCGTGCATATACGCACTCACAAGAAAATAAACCAGAGCCCTCTCTGCCCTGTTTTACCCATAAGGGAGAAACACCAGCCTATTGCTGCCAGGCCTTACACTTGCCTGCCAGGCAAAGAATTTACATCGTCTGTCCCAGATGAGGACTTACTAAAGCATATATTCAGTAATTTATCACTCACCTACATACAGAGATGAGGTGCTCCCCATCCAGGGAAGTTACCTCAGATGGCTTCTCCGTCTGAGGGCAGTGATTCCAGCAGCACAGCAGACCCGCAGCTCCGAGAGACCACACAAAGGGGTTTTTGGCGGGAACGCCATTTTTAGTCAGCTGTGGGCATTCCAGAAGCTTCTCGGCTTCTCTGCGCGCCCCCCCCCCCGCGCCTGTGGGCATTCGAGAAGCTTCTCGGCTTCTGTGGGCTGTGGGCAGGCTCGGCCCCTCCTCTGCTGACGGCCCTGCCCCCCGGCTGTGGGTCTCCACAAAGAGAGCCATTAACTGCCCATTGAAGGCCCGGTTCTGAGAGGGGATGTGCAGCTGCCACACCGGATCTCAGGGTGTGTGGGGGGAAAGTGCAACTGCCACAGGGACTCTGTTATGTTGTGATGCAGGTCTGGTTTTTGTGCTTTCGGGATGCTGCTCTTGAAGGACAAGTAGATTTTGAAGCAGACCAAGGTTAGATCTGGCGACCTTTACTGATATTTTTTCCTTTTTTTTTTTTCCTCTCCCCTGTCCACTCCTCCTTTGTTCTTTTGCGTTGGTTTTGTGTTGGGGGCACCTTGTGGTTGAGCAAACCTCTGTGCAATTCTTTAATGCAGCTAGGGGGGGTGTAGAGAGAATGAAAATCAACGTTTAGGGAGACAGTGATATGGAAAGTGAATATACAACTGTGATTTGGGGGGATATTTAACAAGGCCTGAATGTCTGTGCATGCTGGAGCTGAGCCTGGTTCTTTCACTTGCTGACTGCAGCCAAGCCCGGCAGGCAGGAAAAGTTGGTGCCATCCTGTGCCCTGGAGTGAAATGAGTCAGGAGATGGTGCTCGTGTCCCCCAAAACATTAGTTCTGC
Source organism: Pampusana beccarii (assembly GCA_013399365.1). Classification (NCBI taxonomy): domain Eukaryota; kingdom Metazoa; phylum Chordata; class Aves; order Columbiformes; family Columbidae; genus Pampusana; species Pampusana beccarii. Next base: position 409,650 of record VWYH01000905.1, read on the forward strand.
TTGGCCTTGTGGGTTTCTGCTTCAGGGCTCAGTAAGGTTGGTGAAGTCTGTATCACTATGGAGATGACGGGTGGAGGGCAGGATTGGGTCAGAAAGGCACTGGAAAGCCAAGAGCTGCTGTGACAGGTCCTGGCTGAAAAGAGGCTCTAAGACTCGAGCCTGGCATTTCCCGTCCTTGTTGCTGGTTTAAACAAATCCATATTGTGCGGGTGACCAGTCAGCCAGCAGGAAAATGGTCTGAAGGACAGTTTGTTACCTGAGCATCAGCAGAGGGACTAATGCAGCCCCTCCGGTACCAACCAGCTTTGATGGGGTTCTGAAATAATCAGCTCGCGCTGGGTCTCTGAAGCAAGACATTGCAAACTGCTGCTCCCTGCAGAAAGCTAATAAGGAGGCTTTGGATTCCACCCTGCATCTGACCTAAGCAGCTAAATAGGTTACACTAAGTTTTAAGATTCGCCCCAGTTTTCCTTTTAATAGGCAATTTTTCTGCTTAATTTGCAGAACAAGCAAAAAGCTATTATGTAAAATTTATCAGCAGCAATTGGCTCTCATTAGAGATTTGGAGCAGGAGGCTTTGTTGTAAGGGAGCAGGATCCTCCAGATTTTCATTTACCAGCCTTGGTTCCCAGTGTTTGTGCTGAACCATGCCCTGAACAAGTTCAGACACTGAGCCATCAACATTTCTTTCCCATTCTCACAAGAGCTGCTCTCGCCTTCCTTCGGTCTGGCTTTAGGCGTCCTTAAGCAGTCAGTAACCGGTTCTGCTAGAAGCGTATGATCCAGGCTGAATGAAGTGCCTGTAAATCTCAGTGCCATCATTACAGTGTTCAAGCAGTGATTTTTGCCGTGTTGAGCGAACCCAGCTCCAGTCGAAATACTTTGTTCAAGAGCGTTGGAGTGCAGTTGTCTGCAGAGCTCCTTGCAGACGTAGGAAGAGCTGCTTTCCGAATTTCCCAGACACCAGAACACAGGGTGGTCTGAAATTGCTCGTGTTTTCTTCACGCTGCAGCAGCATCTTTTGGTTCCAGCTCAAGACAGTCGTGATTTGCGCTGTGTAAGGGGACGGGTAAACTGTAACATATCTCCCTGTGAGAGACATTCAGAAAGTGGAAATTATTACTGACATTGATGCTTTCAGATGGGGATTTTTCCTTTCCTTTCCCCCCCTACAGTAAATGTTAATTATACATGAAGTTTCACTACAGCAGAAGGGATTATAATTAATTTATATTTGAACTATAGTAGATTTCACTACAAACTGCATTTCATTGCAACAAAGTGCAATTGGCTGCTGCCAGCAATTTACATAAATGACCACAAAGCATTGCATCCATTTATCCTGCATTAAGGACAGCAGCAGGCAGATAAAACTACGAAAAAAATAAAGCTAGTCTGTTTAACTTGTGAACAGAGACCTTGTACTTGTTGCAGAACCTATGTCATCTACCCTGAGAAATGCAACGAGTGCTTTAGACCACGTGAATTTGTAAGGCAGCACTTGGATCCAAATCCATGTCTGAACTTGCCTAAGAAATCAGAATCTGTCTATGTGTTTTCTCTGCCTTAACTTGAAAAAAAATTAGAATCCATCCGAAAGAAGAATAACCAGTTGTTGTTCTCAGTGCCTAGCGACATGCCAGAGCAGCATGAAGACAGTAGTGATGTGGAGGATGGGCAAGCACGTTTTTGTTCTTGACCTGTTGGAAAATCATTTACTATCCTGTATACCCCTCTCCTTTTCTAGCATTACTTACCTAGTTTTATGGGATGGGAGTTTCTCCAAGGCAGGGATTATGTTTACAAAGGTAGGCTGGAGCATCTCCCAAAGCAGAGTCCCTGTCGTTTTGTAAATAGTAATCCAGACATACCAGGCAGTATAGTAAAAGCATAAGATGGCAAGTTGATAACTTTTAATTGGTGCTTCCTAATTTATTACTGCTAACACATGAACCTCACAGCTCTCCTTCCTTGCCATCTTTTTGTGATGTCTCAGTGCTATCGAGTCTTGGACCTTGGTTTCCTTGCCATCAGGCACGCCCTGACACCTTACAGCCCTTCACTAGGGAGAGAATCAGACTCTGCCGATGCTATCTGTTGCACTGCATGCTGTCGCCTTCTGTCTCCGAACATAACATAACAAGCTTTCATCCGCAGACAGGAGCTTCATCCCTGATGACCCAATCTCCGACTGTAAAAAAGGGCAAGACAGCTTGTCAGGCACTTCAACAAACAGCTCGACAGCTGTTGTAAACAGCCAAGAGGAAAGGTCAGAGCCAGCCCTCCTCTGCCACCGATGAACGTTTCCTGCACTGCCAGGCTTTGGCCGAGCGACGTGAAATGCAGCAGAAAGAGCCAGGGGAGAGAAGAGTTGGGAACGAGCAACACAAACAATGTCAGTTTGCCCAACAGAGAAGAGAATTTGGATTTTGGAACTGTGGCCAGACTTCGCAAAAGCCCGAGGCTGTCTCTCAAAACAATGAGAGCTCTTTCCAGGGAAAGGTTTGATGGCTGTTTCAATTAATGGCCAGCTCTCTGATTATCCCTTTGCCGTTTATTTCTACAAAGTGTCTTGTCAGGCTCTGGAGATGCGAGTCACCCTCACCTAGAGAGGCTCAGATGATTGAGGGAGTTACATGTCAGCACTTCTATCTTCCACAGAGGGCTATTAAAAGCCATGCTGATATCGCAGCTGGGGTCTGTGTATGTGGCACATCTGGATGTACTCAAGCTGTCTCTGTGCTCGAGAGCTTGGGCACCAAAAAATCAGAATGGCGGTAGCACAGCTCCCAGTGCAGTCAGCACAAGCCTGCCTGAGACCCTGGAAAATCAGCTGCAGTGCTATTGTCCTCCGCTTTTGTGCCTTTCAGTTTACCTACAATAAGCAACCCCACGTTGCTGTCGTTTAGTGGTGGCGCTGAAGCATGTTCTCTATTTTGGGGCATTCCTTGCACTTTCTTTGCTTTCTGGCTATTTCATGGCTATGCTGAAGGCACTCGCGGCCACTTCATCGCAGTCTGGTTTGCTTCCAAGAGCTTCTTACACAATTCATACCTATACTCTAGCTGTAAAATTAACAGACTCTTTTATTACACAGGCTTTATTATTCAGGAGGACCCAACTAGGAGCAGTTTTAATCCCAGCAGAATGACACCTTGGCAGTAAAATAGTTTTGCTACTAAGATTTTGTTGGAGGTGTTTGCCGAGAAAGGGAAAGAAGTCCTATAAACAGGCTGTTCTGGCTCCAGTTGACACAAGATGATGCAGGATAAGGTGTCCAAAATTTAAACCAGCGCCAAGCGACAATGAGGCCGATCCCTTCCTGGGAGAGCCACTGCAGGGAGGGTCGTGGCACTGTGATTATTAAAGACCTGGCACCATTTCCTTCCCACCCCACAGTATGAATCACGGTGTAGCGAAAATTACCTACAGGAACCACTTTTCCTGTGCCATCTGAACGTGTACATTGTCCTGTAATCTGAGGTGTAGGAACAGAAACGGCTCCCAGAAATTCCCTCTGTGCTGCGGTGAGACAGAAGTGACAGTCCCACACTAGCGGGCAAGTCTTCTGCCCCCTTACTTGCCTCTGACTCAGCCTCTGAGATAAAAGATCACTTCCAGAAAGCACTCAGGGTGGAAATATTTCAGTTTGCTGCTGGTTTGCAGTTGCCAGTCTCACTAATTTCAGCTCTGATGTCACCAGCAGTGGCCCCATTAATGTTATTTATAGTGTTTGTGCCGTGGGCTTTGGCTGTGTTCGAGGCTCAGTTGCTGGTCTGCAGGGAAGGGGAGAGCAGCTCCAACACTTTCAGTGACGTTTCTTTCAACCTGGACTGTATTCCAGGCTCTTCTTGTCACCCCTGGGCTGTCTGGACCTACCCCATACTGCTGTCTGTACCTTGCTTTGCTCCAGCAGACTGAACCATCCTGGGGTTTATTTTTGTTTTCTTAGAACTTTAAAAAAAAAAAATGCACTAAGTCATGAGACCGAGCAAATCCGATGAAGACGCTTCAGGGGAAGGCAGACTGCAAAGCCAGATGCAAATGCAGCCAACCAGAAACCAAAAATATATTAGTACTGAGAGAGCAGACAATTATTCTCCTATCAGAGTTGCAGGATTTTCAGTGTTATGACTTCAGTGCTACTTCAGGACAGGCGGGCATCCGTTTTTGGCTGAAAATGAGCTATGGTTGCATCAAAGCCCATGTCTTTCCCTGCATGACACCCATGAGCTGCAATTAATTGATGCATTTGAGAAGCTCATTCCAGCCTCTGTGAGGAGGACCTTTGCCGCTGCTAACTTGAAGCGGTGAAAATCATGAGTCAGGCTTTTTCTCTGATCCTGTTAATCCTAAAATTTAAAAAAAGGAAGATGAAGAAGCAGCCAGGGCTTTGATATTTACCTGCAGAGGTCTGAATTGCTGGAGTTTGTGTCTGTAAGCTATTATGACTGAAAGCTGAGCTTCTCAGGTAATGTAATGGCTCTGTGAGCTGAAGCATTTTGGAAAAAGCACCAAATATTGCCAGAGACAGTACATCTGTAAGCACTGGAAACTCTGCAGTCAAAAAATATGTCCCAGGCAAGCTGTTTCAGCACTTAAGCTGATCTCCAGTATGAAGTGTGCCCTGGTGCCAGTGTGTAGGAGAGAGACTTGGGCAGATAACATGTCTACAGAACAGGTCATTGTATCTTTAAGACATCTCATAAACCACATGGCCTGACGTCAGTCCCTGGGTGAAGAATTTTTTACTGTGAACTTGTGCCCCGTTCCTTATGCATTTTACATCTTTCTGCAATATTTCAGCTGTAGGAAGCCACTCAATGTATTAATGATCAGGAAATAGTAACGTTCTCAACCCAGGGCTAAGTACCCTCCGTCTCTCTGCCATCTGTAATAACAGCGTGTTTAATGGATGTGTACGAGATGGGCTCGGGGAAGCACAGAGCTACACCGAAAGCACAGTTGCTCCGCTGCTGCTTGGGAATTTAAGACCAATTTTTCAGTGTCAGTTTGGTGATTTTCCCAGTGACATCGGTCTCTGTTACCTGCAGCAACTTCTGTGGTGTTTCCTGTCTGACCTGGGAGCTGATTTCTCTGTTGGCAAAAGGATCTTGTGCCTGTGCTCTGAGCATCCTCGGGTAGAGATTGATGGCAACCAGCAAGCACCTCGTGGTTGCAGAGTCTCCGTGATGGAGGAGGGTCAGCAGCATCAGTGTTCTGTTAAATCAGATATACCAGAGTGGCTGCCCGTGCTGGTAAATTGCTCAGATCTTGCTCCATACTGTCGTTGTTGGATTGTCCGTGCTGCCTGCCTTTTGTGGATTTAAGCCAATATACGCTGTTGCCTCCCAACCCAAGAGAAATCCCATTCTGAGGGACGCTTTTCAGAGTGATTGGTCGCAACCATTAGACCTAACACATGGCTTGTTCTGCCATCTAATTCATCTTTAGTTCTTCAAGAGACCAGCACTAAAAGAAGTACAATTACTGGACTTGATCTAGAAATTGCAGACTTAAAGCTGATGGCCTTTGTTAAGTGGAATGAACATAATGGCCTCCACTAGGCATTAATCACTATGAGATTTTGAACACAGGAGTTTGGGCTATTTTTCACAGCCCTGTCAACTCTGAGCTGTGTCTTTGGGCAAGTCTTGTCTTTTCCCTGTGGCCCAAAACGTCCCTCAGCTGAACAAAGCATGTAGTAATACTGAATGAAGTGTCTCTAAAGACTAGGTCGTTGATGGATGAATTCTTACTGCAAACTTTTTGAGATTTTTGGTTGCCAACCACGATTTTTGTGCTAAGTAGTATTGATTATCATCGTGCATGTATAATAGAGTAAGTTGTTATTCATTTCCTGATTGCTTCTCTTCTCGGACATGATCCTTATTAGATACCTCAGGGAGCAGGTTAATAAAACTCTATTTATTTTAAATACTAAGGGATGCATTACCCTTAGTACAATCCCACTTACTGTCCTATCGAAATCCATTTGTTTTGCACAAGGCTGCAAGGTGGTGTTCTAGCACATCTCCTGCACATCAGGCTGGGATTCTGCAGTGATATAGGTTTCCTTTCTTTTTCTTCTGCTGCATTTTGTAACTGCTATTCTGACCTAGCATTGCTGCCTATCACAGAGAGAGGCTCCTTTTTTCCTCAGTAATCTCACAGTACTTATTTTTATAGGTATACTGAAGATAATGATCCTGCTTCTGAATGGGAGATAAGAGAGAGACCAAGACAGAGCTGCTGGCTTTTAACTCACATGAAAAGCTTCAGATCGTACTTCTACGGGGACCGTATAGGAAGATAGAATGGTGTCATGACTGGTAAGAGAGTGAGCAATGTAGCAACTTTGATATGAACGGTGACCTTCTCGGCATTAAGCTGCATTATGTTGCAGGAATAAGGCTTAAGACCCAGACTCACAAAGGTGACAAAGTGATGCCAAGTTCAGCAGCGTTTGAGCCTCTAAATACCTTTGTAGACATGGACATAAATGCCTTATTTAATCTGCATTAACATGACTGAAAAATGACGCTTTAGCACAGTGGAACAAGCTGTCTGCGGTTGTGTCTCCGCTTCCCGCTGTAACTGCCATTTTGTATTAGGGGTTGCTCACGTTGCCAGCCTTGCCCCAGGCAAGGTTAACGAATTGCGTTTCCTGTGATCCGCCTGGCTTCAGAGAGCCGAACCGTAGCTTGGTGAGGGATCATCGCCGCGAAACCATCGCTCGGCAATCTGGAGCCCTCGGCTCTGATTGTCTCTCAGTGGTTGGCCAGACGCCACCAAATCGACAGATTTGCGACGCGGTGATGTCGGTGTGGTGGGTGTCTCAGCTGCTTCTCGGTCCAACACATGGCAAAGGGCTGAAGAGAGCAGGGAAGCCAAAAATTGTCAGCTGTAAGCAGGGCAGCACAGGAGAGAGGGCAAGCGGGATGCTGCCAAGCCTTAATACCCATAAACCTCAAGGTTGCAGAGGGAGACTATTAAAACAGACTTTCGGATAGTTTCTTTCCTTTTGTTTCCAATATTTCCTGGCTCCAGTCTCCTGTAAGGACAAAGACTCTCCTCTCAACCTTGCTGGTCAGATTGTGTCTGAAATCTGATGCAAAGAAGGAAATGAAGCAATTCCACCTCTCCTTACCTACCTTATACCAATTGTAGTGTGCAAAGGACTTATGATTTTGCCATACTTTCCCGTACAGAGAGAGAGAAGCATTCTCATTTAATATTAATCTCCCCTCCATGGATCCAGGCTGCTTCTGACAGTGTATCAATTATTTAAACTTGTTTAAAAAATTTCCAGGATTAAAGAGATTAGTTTCTTGTTGATTTTGGTAATTCCTCCTGCTTTTGCATCTCTAAGGCTGAGTACAACACAGCTACTGAGTCCCTGTTTGTTCAGAGTTCACCCTATCCAGGGGCAAAATGGAAATTCTGTTTCCATTTCTAATTGCCAAGTTCATGTCTGAATGGTGAGCAGCTCCTGCAAACCGAGTATTAGTAAAGCAATTGGAGACCTTTTAGGTGGCATTGTTAGGTGAGCAATCACTTGTACCGCCACACAGGGAATATTAATTGTATTTGTGTGTACAGTTAGGATTTTTCTGCAGAATTTTACATTATGAAAGTAAATTTACAACACACAACAACATTTGCAGTTTTCCTCTGTGATAGTTTGCATTTCTCAGCTACAAAAAGTGACCGGTCCCTCCCAGCACACCACTGAGGGGACTCCACTGTCAGAGCTTATGTGCTCCTGTCACAGATTTAAACAATGTCTGGGGATGATCTGTCATGTCACCGTTAGCTGTGGAAGAACGGCTCACCTGCTCCAGCCTGTGTGTCAAAATCTGCAACCGCCACTTAAGAAGATCTAGAAAAAAGGATTAAAAAGAATAATCAACGAGCTTTAAACATCAAAAAGCAAACAAGACTATGAAATATACATGAAAACGCACTAAAACCTCAACCCCAGCATTATCTGTCTCCTGTCCAATCATTAATTCATGGTTTTTTGCTACCAGGGAAGGTGAACCCCTTAAATGGGTTCTTTGACTGGGTCTTTCTCTTGCTAAGCAAGACTGCCTGAACAGCTCAGCTCACCACTCCGGCCAGAAGGAATGTTTGTGGCTTCCAGTGATATCCCATAAACGTACCTTGGCCTTAATTAACTGGTCAGACAATCTCAGTTAACAAAGGGAAGACCTAGTGGTATTCATCTCTAAAAGCAAGTTTCTGTAATTACAAATTAATCAGGAAAAACCCTCAGTAAATATTCACTGTTAGAAAGAATCAGACGGCCCATTATTTTTCTTCCCAGCTGTTTCATGCTTCATGATAGACTTTATCAATCAGCCCCAGAAACCAATCTTCTCCCAGTCTCCAGCACAGTCATCATCAATCACATCTCTGAGCAATGACGCTAGAGCCTCATCACAGCCTTTCCTTTGCTAGCGAGCGTCACAGCTCGGAGAAGGAGGTGGAGATGTACGTTGCAAATATCGATCATTCTCTCCTGCAGTGAAAGGATGGTGGGAGGGAAGAAGAGAGAGCGATCGCATGTGTTAAAATGTTTTATTTGTGTTGTCAGTGTCTCTGGCTAGAAACCGATAAGCTGCAGGAGCTGAGAGCGCAGAGAGAGAGTCTGGCATGAATGGTGTGTGGGAGGAAGGTCAGGAAGGGAGGAAAACAACATGTCTTGCTGTTACTACCATTATTTGTATTATAGCAGTACTACCAAGCTCTCAGATTGCATATTCTGTCCACCTACTGTGAGCACCTTTATAAAGGTCAGGATCGTTATCTTTGTTTTTCCAAATGGAGAAACTGAGGAAGGTTTGACTTGCACAAGGCAAGCAGGACCCAGACAGAGGTGAGAAAAGAGCTCATTTTGCTCGAGATGTAGAACAGCATTCTGTCCCCCAGGTTGCATTTCCTTTGCTTTATAAGGAGAGTCTGAGATCAGGGTCTCACTGGGCAAGGTACCGTACAAGCAACACTGAAAGAAAACAGATTTCCCAAAGGTCCCTGCCCTCTTTCCATTGCCTGAGCTCTCTATGTTCTTGGTGGTCAGCAGTTGCCGTGTAGTTTTGTTTCTCAAAGCTTTATTGTGTTCCAGCTTCACATCATTGCAGTGTGAACCAGTGGGGACCCCCAGAGAAATGAGGTGCTTCTTCAAAGATATTTCACTTCATAAGATCAAGAAAGAAAAAAGAAACAAAACAAAACAAAACAAAAACACTGATTTATTTTGTACGTATGTTGGGCGCTTCATTGATTTGACTTGAGTTGTTCCTAAGTTACATGGAAAGGAAAAGCTTAGTCTCCTGGGTCTAGTTTTCCACCCATTCATACAAACTGTATTCCTGTAAATCATGCTGATAATGTCTGCAAGGGAGACAAAGAACAGGGTGTGTTTCTTTTTTTCGTGCACCCTGTAACACTGTTGATTCCCCTTCCAGCACTCAGAGAGTTTATTCACTTGGGGTTTCTTTGAGCCATTCTTAGATGCTGAGAATGTAATCTCTTGAGTGTTTCTAGTTGTCTGCATTAACTTCTTGAAGAAATCGGGCTAAGACTGCACAGCCAGTTGAAATGTGCCTCCTTGTCAGGCTTAAGAAGGTTGAGAATTGTGAAGCACGCATTTCCCATCTGCAGCATCGCCGTGCCGTGGTCTGCGACTGTCCCTGGCCAGGCTGGTGTAACCCAGTAGCGTGGAGCTGAACTGGATGTTGTGCTAGATCTGAGTTTTGCTTCAGGAGCTTTCTGGAGAATGAACAAAGCCTGCAGCTAAGCACCTGCCTACATTTGCAAAGCGTAAATGATAGACATCTTGGAGCTAGGGTATAGGCTTTGCATGATGATATAGAGCTATAGGCATGTCCAAAATGAGCTGTGGAATTAGTAACCAAGGTTCCCAGGGTTCACAGTTCCTCCTTCCCCAGGTACCTGTGCACCGTGCTCTTAGAATCACATCCCATTCCTTCATCATCTAAGTAGAATAAGCTTTCTGTGGGACCAGTGAAAAGCAACGTTAAGAATAAAGTGCCCAGGAAGGGGATGGATGGAGATACAATGGTAATTAAGCTGGCAAAGAAAGTTATGTGGAATCAAATCACCTCACGCTTCCATGCCTTTCTGTCCTTTAAAAAAAAAAATACTCTGGATGCCAGTTTACCCTAATTGGCTCTTCATTCTGGCAAGCCAGAGAGACATCAGCTTATTTTTCACCGCCTTTGTGTCCCCGCGTCCCATCCTAACCTAGTGTAGTCTTCTGTGAAATTGTTTTCTCTGCAGAGACGGAGTTGCCTCGTCTCTTGTAATTCCACTAGAATAATCCTTGGCTCTGTGCTAGAAAAGCGCTGAGCGTAGTCACTGTAGGGAACGCTGGGGAAGCACAGGCATCTGCACACATACACCTTAGCGCTGGGGGAGTTCAGGCAACTCGGAAAACACGGAAGATTTGCAAATCTCTCTTTCCTTTAATGCTTGCTCTGTGGCAAAATAGAAAAGGCTCAGGGAGCAGCCATCCAGGAGGGCATGCCAAGTGAGCAGGAAGAGTGGGGAGCCAAAGGCAAATGCAGGGGGAACAAATGCTTTGTACAGGACCTCGCCACATAAGGAGTTGGGTGGTTTGCGGGCAGGGCACGTAGAGACCTGGCACTGCTTAACATCAGAGCTGAACACAGAGCCAGACCGTCAGCATCGTAACTCCTCTGACCTTACCGCAATTAGCACAAGAGGTTTTGTCCCAGAGTGCTTATGATCTCAAGTGATGGAAATAATAACCTAAGACTTACCTCTCTGTGCTACAAGAGGAGAAGACCTAGTCCTAATTATTTAAGTAAAGGGTCCTTATCAGTGTCCTGTGACCAAAATAAGCGTTGTCGTCGTTTTTACGAGGTAAAAGGTAAAGCAGGATTCCTTTAATAGATCTTACAATTCCCAGCTCACCACCTGAAGCCCGAAGCATGATGTCCCAAACCAAAAGGAGGCGTAGCTATTAACTGTGTGTGATTTAAAGCCAGAAGTGCACACTGTGGTAGGCCTCCCTCATACAACAGAGTAATTCTTTTCCCTTCCTAGATAAATGATGACAATAACGCCAAGCTTAACAATTGCCAGTTACACTACAGAGCATCTCTTTCTGAGAGTTAGCCAATAGCGATTTTCAGATATTATCGACATAGCCTGCAGTTCCAGCCATATCACACCAGAGTCCTGGCAGACGGTTCGTTGCTCCCCGTGGAGACAATAGGACTTCTTTCAGAGCCTATTGTCACCGTAGCAGCATTGCGCCTCGGGTTATCAGCCGGCATCCAAATGGCAGTGCTGAGGAAGATGCTTATCCTATGGTCTGATTATACAGTAATTTCCTGTTATTATTCTCTTGTATTTGCTTCTGAATCCTGGCCATTGCCAGTAAGAAGATTCGAGGTGGATAGGCACGCTCTAGTTAGTAGGGCAGCACTCACATTCATAGCCTGGTTGTGGCCTCCGGTGCACTGAACTTTAATGAAGTCTTGAGAGGCAGTTGAAAATTTTCTGTAGTTGTATCAGCTAGAGCAGATTTAAATCTGACATCGATTTGTAGACATGGCTTTGAGATGGATCAAGAGAGAAGGATGTAGAGCAGGAACCCAGGAGTAGGGAGACAGCAATTCCCGTGTAATTATGGGGTCTGTCACTTAACATTTACATGTGATGGGTGTCCTAAAAGACAAGAGATTGTCATTTGCATTATGGATATGCTAATTTGTCATGCTGACAGACAACAGAATCCTGACTCGTTCAGCCATTGTAACTAATTAAACAGACAAACCAATCAGCAGACATGGCAGATGGGGAATTTTAATGTGAAGAATTAAATATATAGAGTGACTTTGCGATAGCGCTTAGTGTAATTTTGTTTAATACCAGAATCGTAGCAGGAAATTACCTTAAGAAGCACATAAAGCATGACAAGGCAGTAATGACAATTTTTCCAGGGTTCCATAGCAGCTTTCATCCAGAGGGATCCCAGAGCATTTCACCAGCTGTCTAGATTCACCTGATGAAAACGGGAATGCGTGAACATGTAACCTGGGTACCAGTGTGCTTGACCAGTGCTTGCTCTCTGCCGAGGTCAGTTCAGTTTCCATTTTAATTCAGGCACTGAAGATTAACTCTTTCTTTCTTTGTCCATCTATCTACTTGGTCTTCATCCTGTTCATCGGAGGTGTACTGTACTATATAATATGAGGAAGTCTTTTGTATGACCCTAAATTTTTATTTTTATTTTACTTCTTTTTTTCCAAGCAGTAGATACTGTGTATCTCCTGTACAGGAAACTGGATCCAACAGCATGAGGATTTACTTCTCAGCTTTGTTGCTTTAAATGCAGTGAACTGGGCAATCCATTCCCTGTCTCTCTCAATCGTAAAGCCATCTGGGTACATCAACTGTGATGGATCATTTCAATATTATACCTTCTATCCTGGAAATGGAGCTTTCCCTCCCCTTTTAGATGAAAGCTGCTAATATTTGAGTCTCCATTCTACTCAACCAGGCCATCAGACATAAGGCTCCCTGACAGCGTATTTGTGTCATGAGCATGTGACACTGCTCCTTGCTTCGCTAGCACAGACAATAAATATCGTGGAGCCAGAACAAGAAATGAGAAGGGGGATTTACAGTGCATGGCATCATATGGCTTGTAGGCTCGGTTCATCCCTGGGTTAGTGCTGTTCAGTTCAGAGGGATTATCCCAAGCAGTGAATCTGCTCCAATGGCAGACATGCAAGACTGGAATTTCAGCTCTGTTTATTTTTTTAACTCACTCTCCGCCAAAATACATAGAAGGAGGCTTAGCACAGGGTGCTGCGAATTTATATTGAGCTTGGTTAATCCATTGCAGAGGCTGGGGAGCATTTTAAGAGTGGGATTTGACTTCAACTGAGGGGCTATAGAGCTTCTAAAGCTACCCAGCTTCCAGAGGATGAGAGTACCGTCAAAGCTGATATGAAAAGGATTTTCAAAAGCAAAGGCTGATGGCAACTGAGGGAAGGTCCCCAGCAATGTTTGTTGAGTAAGCAGATTAATTTATTTGTTGAGAAATTCACAGTAAGTTGGTTTAGAAAATGCTATTCTTCTAGTTGCAAACTTCTCTGAAATTTAACTGAACTTTAAAAGCTCAGTTTGTTATTAGATAGCTCAACAAAATGCTCCTTGAGCACTTGGAGCAGTCAGACAGCCAACGCTTCTATGAGGCCTAAAGCACCAGGAATAGAAAATAGTATTGGCAATGTCATTACATCCCTCAGCAGAGCATCTCTTTCGGTTGAGGAGGTAAAGAAACTGGAAGGGGTTAAATGTTCAAACTTGCTAATCAGCCAAGGGTTCAGAAAAAATAGTTTGTGTATGATCTGCTCTCCTTTTTAGTCAAGTTTTAGTTTCCTTACAGGCATTCTTATAATCTTCCCGTGCACATGAAAAGCAGGAAAAGCATTTAGAGTCTGCGAGTGCTTTTCATACAGATGAAAGGTGTTCATGCACACAGTAGCTGTGCAGTGAGCTCCCCGTGGAATCCCAGGCTACACGGAATTTACCCATCAGATTGCATTTTGAAGAACATCAGATGGAAATCAGTGAGATTTATCAGATTGTCAGTTTTGCTTGCTTAGAAGAAAACTAAACACTGTGGTGTTTACAATGCCTGGTAATTTGGATATACAATCTTACAGTAACAAACAAACACCCACCCGCCCCCCTGTAACATCAAACCATATGCACTTAAAACTGGGGGTTCCTGAAGTCAAAATTAAAAGGCAGCCCTTGCTGTAGGACATGAATGGAATGGGGAATGAGAAGAAAATGATGCTCTGTGGCTTCTGTTACCGTAGTGTCTGGCTCTTCCGAACCACTAACCAGCTTTGACTGCACAAACGAAATTCATTCTTCCTATGGAGAGTTAAACAGAGAGGAGGGGAGGGAGAGGGGTATGCTGAGGTCGAATAAATCAGCACCATTTACAAAAAGGTTGAAAATTAACAGGGAGGGAGGGGAAGGAGGCAAGTGCTAACAGTAAAACGAAAAATGAAGAAGTGCCATGATAAAAATGATACAGTGTTCAGGCAGCCCAGCGCCCAACCTTGAAAACCCCATGAGTAAAACATTGTTCACTGGAGATGAATTCTTCCTGTTAACCTTGTTCACAGCAACATCTTTGCAGGTCAGAAAATCATTACTTTTGCACTTCCCAGCTCTCAAGTGGGTTCCTGAATATTTCTGCAAATGGGTAGGTAGATTGGATTGGCTTAGGCTGAAGTGAATTAGCAGACAGATTCCCCCAATAGGAATATTGTGCGACTTCATTCTTTTTCAGTAAGAATATAAAGAGGAAAAGAAACAAAGGGGCCTCAGTATGTTGCCATCAGGCTGGTTTTTAGCCATTGACCAGGCTGGAATAGCTGCACTGCAGCAGAAGTGCCTGGAAAAATTATGAGGACTTCAGCAAAACTGCAGAAGATATAGGAGCAAGTTAGGGATGGCGCTCCACCACTAAGCGAATACAAACTTATTACTACTTACCAATGCAATTTCATCAACAAAAATAGACAAAAATTGATAAAGACAATGCTAACAGAGCACTGCAGCTTGGTGTTTATCGATCATCCTTGTCCACTGGATACTTTTGATCCTGAGGCAAACACGAGAGCCAGAATGTCCTTAAGCAACTGCTGTTAGGCAGATCCACAGCAGCATACTGAGAAATTAGGATTCTTAACTACCCTAAACACCGAGCACTCACTTGGAATAATACGGCCAACTGGTCAGACCTTGCAGGTCACAGATCCTTGCATTTCACTAAACCGGCTTTAAGAGGGAACCAGTTGTTCGGGTCTCAGAAAATGAGAAGGTTTCTTGTCACAGGAAAAACAAATAAGTAAAAAACCTGGTGTGCCACCAATGTTCAAGATGCTAGGGTGAAAATTGTCAAGAAAAACCTGTGTAAAGGCAACAAAAAGGGTGAGAAATTCTCCCCGATCCTTTTAGGATCAGATTCTTTAGCTGAAGAACACAGCAAGAGATTGCATAACCATATCAGATCATTGGGAAAAAAAGCGCTGGATAGAGAAGCAGAAGCATGTAGCAATGAAAAAGCATGCCCTGAGAAATGGAAAATAGACCTTTTCTGGTTTTAATAATGTGTCAGCCTTTGTATAAACTGGCCCAGAGCCCAAAGAAATGGGCTGTTGCTTCCATTTACAAGCAGACCAGGTCTGGCCTTCTGATGGCTCTATTAATAAATGCTCCATTATCTCTTAGAAATATCTTTCCAATATGTTATCTGACCCTAGGTTTATTCATTCACAAATTTAGTCATCTTTTATAGCAAAAGGTAGTGTCTTCCTTTTATCCAGGAATTTCAAAGTGCTCCACACATATCAGTGATTTCAGCTTGTTAAATGTTACCGAAAAGGAGGCCGAGGCATGTAGAAAATGAAATAAACGTATCCAAATTCATGCTGTGAGTCAGAAACAGAGCCAGGAATAGACCAGTAATGAACATACAAGAAACGATGAAAGGTCAGGACAAAACCCAGGACTCACTAGTTAGACGAAGCTGCCTCTTTGCAAGGTAAGACTTGCTAGAGCTGGGATTCACTGGGTGCGTGAAGAAAAGCTGATAAAGTGGGTATTCTTACATTGCTTACACTGTTCCTTTCTATACTTTTCTAAAGTTCCTAGTCTATATGTTTGTGTCTCCTCATCAGAAGGTGTGTAGCGATCTGTAGTAAGTATTTCACTGGTAGCTTTGAAACAGGGTTAATTTTAACCTTCCAAGATCTGTTAAGTGAAGGAAGGGGATGCCTCAGATCCTCGTTTTGCTTTTTCTTGCAGAGGTTTGTACCATGGGTAAGCACATTACATAAAAGAGTCACTGCTTGATGCAATTTGTCTTAGTTCATTAAGCACGAGATATGATTAACATGAACACTTCTTTAATCAACCAAAAACGCTGTTACAGGCACTTAAAAGCCCTGTGCACTTCTAGCTGTTCTTTTCTCCGTATTGCTGCTCTGCCCAGATTCGTAGAGCAGACGGTTCACAGTCTCTACACACCAGCATAGAGTAATTTTGAGCCATGGTAGCAGTTTCAATACTGGATCAGAGAAACTGCGAAAGAATCTGCTTCTTGCCTGCAAATAATTCTCCACCTTTTGCACTTAAACCATGTATCTGGGCTGTTATGCACCAGGAAGGAATTATTCCATTAACTGACGTATAGAGAGCTGTGTAACGCTTGATTCTTCTTTCGTGATTCCCTCTGCCTTCAAGCCAGTTTGACACAGCAGTTATTGTTTCCATCATTAGCTCCATAAAGGTACAAACAGACACAGTCTTTTATTGCATCTTACCTTGTGGCAGCTTGTTCAAATTTCAGTACTCTTTGTTACCACACGTGTTATTTAGATTAAAAATGACTGTCTTCTCGTTGTTCTGTTCTTCTTTTCCTAGGCTTAGACTAGCTGAGGCCAACTGCATCTGTCCCGGCTGCGTGGCTCAGATGTGTGGCTTTGTGTCCTTGCCGTTATGGGAGTTACTTGGCGTCTCTTTGCCCAGTCTGGTGTTATCAGACCACAGAGCAAGCTGAACAAAGAGACACAGACGCTGCTTACAATTCACTTTGGCTACTCACTGCAGTCTGGTGATTCTCCATTACATCTCTGCTCATTATGAATACAGATAACAGACTATCATGAGCTGAGTAGCCTTATCCTTAAGAGATAAAACTAATCTGTGTGCTTAGATCAGCAGCCTTGTTCTTGCCTAATCTCACCTTGGAAAGTACAGTAATTGCAGCAACGTAGAAAGGAAGTAAAGAGTAAGGGGGTGAGAAACCCAGTGAATGTATGCTGCTAATTCTACTCTCTGAGTTTATGGGCTTGCACTGCTTCCTAGCTGTGTTTTTTTCGAGTATTGTGCATTTACACTGTGCATCATAAGGAAAAAGTCTTTTACAATAATTCTTTTGTTCACATAAAACGAGAAATAAACCTTGTGCATGGCCTCAAGAATAATCACGCTGGGTAAAAAACCCCTTGTACTCCAAGTACAAACCAGTACAATGGGCACCATGTGCAAAACACTTTCCCTTTCACAGTGGATTTCCTCTCTTTTCCCTGTTTTGGCCTTCTTTTGTTTGTTTTTTTTTCTCAGAACAAAAGCAAGATCCATATGCTCTGATGGCCTTGGTGTCAGATGGCTGCCTTAGGACCCTGCTCTGATACAAACAATGGAAACAATAAACCCAAGGTTGTTCAAGGTAGAGTTGAACCTGCTTTAGAGCAGGTTCAAGGAGCTGCGCTGTTCTGCTAACACTAGTTACAGCTTGGTTTTGGAGAGTAATCCAACATGATGTGTAATCCACATGCAGATTTCCTTCTGGGCTGACCTTGCAGCGCTTATCCAAAAACCCCATCAATCTGGCCATTTTCAACCTCCTTGCCTTTGGTGAGAATTTATACCAAAGCTTTTGAGAGAGTTTTCTCCTTTCCACTCGTGCCGTTTCAGCCTCCAAATGTGAGCTGAGACTGTGGAGTTAGAAATGAAAAAACAAAAGGACATCCAGTTTGTAAAATCTATGACTTAATATTGATTTTGGACATTCCACGAATTGAAATAAGCCTTCTGTGCAGAAATCCTCCGAAGATGCCATGTTCACCTCTCCTCTTGACACAGCATTTTATCGATCTCCATGTTTGTGCCACATGAATGATGGATTATCGCATATCAAACCTTGCAGTATTCATTTAGTGCCTTTGAATAAAACATTTCTCACAGATTAACTGAGCAGTTTTAAGTGAACAACCATTTTCATCTGTTTTAAATTTTCATGCATACTTTTCTGGAGAACAAGTACATTGTTAATAATTGAAAGGAATGAGACCTTGCTAATGCCTTTGTATTTTAATAAAGTCTTGTTGCACCCCATCCATTTATTTTAAAACCTCAGCATTTATAAAAATTTGTTAAATTTCCTTGCCACCCTTTGAAATTAATAATCCTGAGATTGCATGAGAAGAAGTTATTATTTATGTACCCAGGAACTGGGATTTTATTGTGTCCAGCTATAAATATAGCTTGTGATGGACTGAATGGATGAGAAGAGAGAGAAACACTTTTCAGTGGAAGCAGAGATGCACTGTGCCTTGGACTCCAATTCAAATCTTCCTTGCTTGTGCCAAGAGCTTCTCCAAGCTTGACTTTACACGGTCCCATTTCTCTTTTTCAAATACAATTACTCCTTTACACACAGCCCCAGGGTTACATTCCAAAGGAGAAGCGAAAACCCAATATGTACATGATTTCTTTTATCATTATCAGGATGCTGTCAGGCCTTAGAATGCTGATCTCAGAAATATTTCATTCCCGCAAGTTTCATTAAATTCAGTGGTCAGATGGAGCATGTTTGGTACAGGGGTCTAATAAAGAGAGTCCTGAAGGCTCCTAACGATGCTGTGCATTAGTCATACATGGTCAGAACAGTGAGTGAGTGAAGAGGCTTTGGCAATGGAAAAAGCCGAACTAGGTGCCCTGCTCAGAGGATGTTTGTGTGCACATAGAGAGCAATTAGTTCCCTAACTCTGCATTAGTACAGATTTTTGTGACCAGTAGATTTTTGCTGATTCCAGCCTCTCTTCAGCTACTCCGCTTTCACTTTACATCTGGTAATTGTCCTGTGCTTTTAGGGGGCTGTGTCTAGAGGGTAATAATCAAACAGCCTCTGCCTCCTCCAAGAACCTCTTTGAAATGTTGCTTGTAAACTGCCTGTTGATATTTGATCGTGAGTCACCTCTGCATAGGTCTTTGCCGGGTGTTAAAACCATTGGAAAGATGCTGGAATGCTGAGATAAGTTGATGTATTAGTGGGAAGAACAGGAATTGGACTGGGCAGCGCAGCTTGCGTTTAGATAGACAGCCTTTCATGTTGAGTGATTTCAAGCAACAAGTTGTGAAAACCTGTTGTGGGAAGGAGCTTAAAACAGCTCTGCATTAAATCTCACTCTAGAGGAAAAAAACCCATCCTTTTTCACATTTTAAATCAAGTTTCTGCTTAGCTGTTTACTGATGAGCTCGTGGCAGGGGATAGAAAAAGGCAAAATCGGTGCATGAGACACATTTTTAATGGAGCTGCTGTTATCGAGCTAAGCAGGTTGAGTTTGATCAGTATTTAGGGTGGGACTTGTCCAAAAAAAAAGCCGCTGTACTGCTAGAAAGGGTATTGTTCAACAAGAACATCAGTGTATTAAGTACCTCTAATCATGTCCTTGGCAAAGGAGTGTGGTCACAGAGGGTGGTATCAGTCACTGCCATGTGCTTGGATATAAAACTGAATGTCTGAGTACCAGTGATCTGGGACGCCTTCCCATTTGCAGACTAATATCCTTCCTATCTCTGTTCCCCGTGGATTTGCACAAGTTACAGTTCTTTCACTTCCTATCTCAGGCTGTGTAGCATCATCCTTAAATAGCTGTCATATTCCACCCAAGGTGGAATTTGCTGTATTTCAGTGGTGGATGAAGTGATTTCAGTTTTCCTGTAGGAGAGGGATCGCATGGAAACTGCGCTAAACTCCGGGCCATGCCCTAGCAATTTATGCTCCTTCTATGGCACAAAGCAGTTGGGAAATGGGATTATCCCTCTGCAGACCAGTTCCTAGAAGTGGACGCAGCTTTCTGTGTCACCCCATCCACAGCCCTGCAGGGGCACATCCTTGAGATTGCTCCTCAAAGCGTTGCTGACCACTGCTGAGCCTCTGGGTTGTTCTCATTTATGCCATGGACTGGTACCCAGTGGCACCAGTCACAACGCAATGGTTGGAATTTCGCATCCGTTGGAATTTTCTCTTGACCACGTACATTCAATGCACAGCACCAGTTTCATCTGGGGATAATTCACACATGCTCGGTGTTTGTCCAGTCCTGCTGTATGGTACATTATTTCCAAAACACAGCCAGGCAGCACTGAATACTCGGGGAAATGACACCTAATTTGCATTTATCATTGCTGCTGTATCTCCAGTTATGGTCTTTGGCTCGTACATCTACAGGCAGTGAAGAAGGAGGTTCTCTCTTTGGGCAGTAAATACCTGCCTTGTCCTCTCCTTGAAAGTGAAATAAGGGCCGGTTTACGTCTCTCCATTATGCATTTGTTTAGAGCGATTGCTTTCTACCAGGTCAGCAGTTCATCCCTATGTACCCACTTATCTCTGAAAGATACAGACTGCCACTTCCCTGCAGTCCAGCCCCACTGACTGTGACTGATGGCTTTGCTGAGACCTTGGGAACTTCAGGCCAGTGGTACATCTCAGCAGAAATGAGGATTTAGCCTTTTTAGAAAACAAACGACTCGTCTGGAAGCTGCCTCTCTCTGCAGTGTAACACAATCGGTGCTCGCACGACTGCTGCGCGCGCTCCCTGTGACCACAGCAATGTAAGGCAGGACTCTGCTGCAAACCCTTTGTACTTCTATGACATGGGCTTATTTGGGCTTGAACTGCAAGTGGTGTCAGTGCTCTTGTCGCTTGAGGCTCTGGCCTCCTCATGATCCTATTTTTGCAACTGGCTTGTCCCAAACTGACCTCCTTTAGCTGCTCTTTAGCAAATGCACAGTCACACGCATCCCGTGGCACAATATTTATTGTCTGCGCTAGCGAAGCGAGGAGCAGTCACACAATCCCAAATTCACATGAGCCAATTCACTGTCTCCCCTGTCCCATCTCATTGCATTTACATGCATTTTTACGATCTTACAAACAGAATCATGCAGGTTAAACCTCTCCAACACACAGGCTGTTGTGGGCACATGCTTTCTTGCTTGTACGTGCAGCCAGACACACAGTCCCAAGTTCACAAGCAGTAACATTCGAAATACAAATATTCATACTGTATTTACACACAGCCGTAGCACAAACACAGTCACTTTCATCCATATGTGCTCTGGGTCTCTTATTTCCACAATTAAAGCCTCAGAAGCCCTCAAACGTTGTCTTGCACAAGCAACTGAACGTCATTCTAGGATCAGTAAAGCAGCAGTGGGAATGTTTTGAAATCATGTTACATTGGAGGTCTGTTATTTTTTAATATCATCAGGTGTATTTTAAAATACGATCTATGGGTGAATACTGAGCCAGCTGTAACCCTGACAACAGCGACCCAGATGGTAATCAGCAAAATGGACTAATTGAATAATGTTGACTTAGAACCAGTGCTTTGCAGAACTCTGTTAGACCCTGCAGTCACTCAATACAATTTAAAGATGGTGAGTGAATTTCATATTCTCCATGTGATCCCACACGTGGAGGTGCTGGAAGGGACATGCGTATGGACAGCACAGAAAATAAAAGAGAAACGGCTCAGTACAGCAGTGTGTATCGGGTGAGACCTTTCTGCAATTATAAGAACTGGATTTATTTATCCCATAAAACTCTGTGAGGCCCTTGAATAACCTAGAGACACCACTATTCATTGCCAGTCAACCGTCATAGTCAGGGACAGATCTGCCGTGGAGCAGAGCAGGCTTCAGCAGAATTAGAGCGCCGTGATTCAGCCGTCCCCAGCGCCTGTGTTTCTGCAAGCGTTGAATCATCCTGGCTGCAGCGACAGAGAGAGATGGCTGGAAGCAGAAAACAAAGCATCTGTGAATGGGAAGGGGCATTGACTTTCTGTCGTTAACCTTTAAGACCCTTTTCGGCAGCCCTAGCAAGGAGAAGAATAATGAGCAATGGCTGGTGTTGGTGCTATGCAGAGACCGCTCCAGCCAACTAAATCATTCAGCCTGCCCTGCAATGCTGGATTAATTCTTGTTCAGCCACCAGGCCTGAGGTGAGCTTGGGGCAAATGGGCTTAGGATGATTGCTTGACAAGCTCCTCTTCCTCACTGTGTACGGGACACTAGAGCTGAGCTGAGACACAAGGATACAAAAGAAAGGGGCAACTGGAACGGCAGCAGAAAGATGCTGCTGGTGGGGAGCACTGGGAATAGTTCTTGGATGAATGGGGAGCCCAGAGCAATGCAGCCTAATTGCCAAGAACGAGAGCAGGTCAGTCCGAGCCTGGAGCATCTGTCAGTTTAGCCATGGTAATTCCAGCAGACATACACAACTTTGTCCCTGCTTGAGAGCGGAGACCAAGGGGACCTCTTAGCCACAAAGGTCTGAAGAGCTTTCTCCTGCACACAGTCATTCCAGCTATGGTGATTGTCTGCGTGCTGCCAACTCCATCAAGTGTAACAACTCCAGGAATGCTACAGCCATAGTGATGTGTTACCGCTGATAACGAGTCCATTCGTCAGAATTACAGTCCTCA
The DNA here is from genome assembly GCA_013399365.1 of Pampusana beccarii. Taxonomy (NCBI): domain Eukaryota; kingdom Metazoa; phylum Chordata; class Aves; order Columbiformes; family Columbidae; genus Pampusana; species Pampusana beccarii. The sequence goes on from VWYH01000905.1 coordinate 432,011, forward strand.
GTGGGAGAAACGTTTTGAGCCTACATTGAAAGGTCCATCAGTGGATATGGGCTTGGAGTGAAAAGTCAGGAGGGGGCTGAAGACACCCACTTATAAGGGGTGGATGGGGGGGAGGTTGATAATGTGCTTTTGCCAAGGTAGTCTGGGTGGCATCTGACATTTCAGAGGGCTGTAAAAAGCCAGAAAGTAAACAAGCCTCATTAATTGCAACAAAGGGCAATGTACGTAGCTGCCAGCTTCTGTTTTTTTCTTTCACTTTCCCCCTTACTGTCTAAGGGCTTCATTATCATGAACAGCTTCACAAATTGCATAACAAACAAGCTTTAAAGCATTTTAAGAATAGTCGAATGATAGGTAACTCATATTCCACCAGGTGAGTCTTTTTCTTCCTTCCTTCTTCCCATTGCCGTAGATCCCTCCTTTTCTCTTCCTTGCTCTCTGTTTCTGCCCCTCTGTGTCTCTCTCCATCTCTCTCAGCTTCTCACTGTGCCAGACAGCACGTGTATGTTCCCAGTGCCTCCAGTGTTCAGCACAGTTATTCTCCTAGCTGTTGGGAAGGAAGAGATTTGGGGTGGAAAATTTAATGAGGTGATCCATAAGCCAGCTGTTACCCATTTCTGTTTGTTTCTTGCTGGAACGAGATAATTTGTACATCCGCTTGGCAAACTGAGGGACCAAGTGTCAGAGTCGAGCTCTGTGACACACACAGCTTTTGCTCATGGGTGATTGGGGAGACGCAGAGCTGTAACCTGGGGTCATGGCTAAACCCCAGGTAAGCCCCAGCCCAAGTTATGCCCAGCATAAAGCTGCCAGGGAAAGAATGGCAAGCGGGGCACCGTTCAGACGGAGGAAAAGAGCTTGAGAAAGCAGCTCATGTCAGAGGGCACATGCAGCAACGACAGACATTATTTGCAGAGGTGCCAAATCATTTCTGCAGGCTATTTCGGTTCAGGCACAGATAGCAAAACCACAGTCCCTCTGTTTTGTTAGATACGGAGCATCGTATTCGGGCATGAATTTATTTTCAGAAGCAAAGATTTGTAGTCCGTTCCTGTTTGTGGAAAGGTCCCTTTTTGGATGCCCTGAGCTAAAAAAAGATACAGGCTTACCTATGGATACCGGAGACAGAGCTTCATTCCTTTCTTGCTGCTGAATTCTGTGAAATTCAAACTGAGCAGAAGTGAATATTGCTCAGCCAAGAGTTGTTTTATTATTTAACAAGCCTACCCAGAGTTATAATCAAAGTGAAGAGCAACTTGGGAGCATATGTTTAATATCATGCTCCAGGGTTATGTCACGCTGTGTCTCAAGGCTAAGATGTGATGTTGGAGATTCGGTTACTCCGTACCCACTGGGGTAGGAGTTTATACTCAGGATGATCAGAAGCGGTGATGTGACAGTCTTATCTCGTGTCTCTTGGCCTCCTGCATAAGGGAAAATAGACGCGGAAGTCCACCTGTCCTCATTTTAAACTAATCCAGTGCAGATATGTGAGCTGAGAGTAGCTGCACCCCTTCCCAAGAGTTCAGGAACAGTCTTCTCTGTGGCCTGCTTGCCTGGGCTCTCAGTTTCTGCTCTTTCCATCACAGCCTGTGACGCTGAGACCGTGCAGCATAGAGAAACTCCTCCTTCGGTCCGAGGATCAGCCCAAAAGCAACCTCCTACCTTCTGTGGTTTGCCTGCCACTGCTTCAGAAGTTTCCTGTTCCGTGAGCCTGGAATTCATGCAGCATGTGGTTAATAGTGCTGCTAACTTGAGTGGCTGGGATCTCTCCTACGCTGGAGAATCACCATGGAGACCCCTGACGCGGCCGTGCACCCAGCACACCTCTTGGCCCTGGCATTAATCGTTTTGCAATGTACCACAAAGTCGGCTTTGGCTTGGAGGAGCAATCAAATAAATATGAAAACTGCTCCCAGAGGAGGTGAATATTCGCTAGACAAGCAGAAAGAAAAGCAATAATATACCGTGTAAGCTACTGCCTTTTATTAGCTCAGCTCCCTTTTCTCCCCTTGTAAAGTATTGTTGCATTGTTATATTAATCTTTACTCGGAAGCAAATTAAAGCAGGGACAGTTGTCGGAGTATTATTAAGAACGTCTGTTTAATTAGGGCTGCCTTTGCATCCATTTGAGAGAGAAATGTAACACCCCTGTTCATCCACTCCTGCTGTCTCACTCCCCCTTCCCACCCTTCCCCAGCCACGTTGCATGCCAGAAGAAGAACGTGCGGTGAATGCAGGAGCACCTGGGGCCTTTATTACCTCCCATTTCCTCTGCTTATAAGAGGTGTCAGTTCTTCCTATAAATGCTGGGGAAGGAGGCGGCAGGCAGGGAGGTATAGCTGTCGTGGGGTTTTTTAGTGATCTCTGTCTTGAGAGCCTCTATCCCTGCTTCCTTCCCCTCAGAAAATAATTTGGAATTCTGTAAAGAGATCATGAATAACTATTAATTATCATTAGCAATTTGCCATTCCAGGCCAGCCTTTCATCTGGGAATCTCAGAGCAGTTTTACAAATGCTAATTAATTGAGACTACTTCATGAAGTAGTCTGTTAAGCTCATTTTACAGGGGTAAATCAAGGCTAAGAGATATGAAGCGACTTGCTTGACTTTAATGTGGTGCTGCCAGTGGAACCCAGGCTTCCCAGCTACAAATCACGTCGCAACCACCCCACAAGTGAGATTCTCAAGCTCTCCCACCTTCCCTGCGATGCCCCAGCTGGACGATGGCATCCCCCCCGACACACAAGGCAACACCAGAAGGTGATAAAAACAGCTGCCAAAGCTTTGGCCTTGTCCATTTCTTTGTCTTCACGAGATGGTTCGCAAAATACAGGTTCAGTAATAACGATAAAATACAGTGATCTAACTGCAGTCTGCCTGTGGTTGCCAGAATTTGAAGGGACTGCTCTGAACATATTCTGTTCTTCCCTAATCATTTGCTACTGGTCTTTGTCAGGGCTGTGATCCAGCGAGGCTTTTGCTCTGACCCGTTCAAAACAGTTCTTACAATCTTATGCCCTTCTGTCTCCCTTTTTCCATGTATCTCTGCATTTCTGTGTCTTTCCGGATCGCAGTATCTGATCGTCTAGGCACCATTTCTTCTGTATTTATGTAGCTATTTGCCCAGGCAGCCAGCAGTGAATTAATCATTATGTCTACAGGCTCAGCTGGGAAAGGTATTGACTCATAGATTCAAGTCCAAGAGGCCAAGAGCTTGTTTGTTACCTGGTAAGACTAAACTTCATTTGGGGCTGCTCAAGGTGTCACGGGTGGTTTAATGAACTAACTTCATGAACTATGAAGGTCGGAGCTTAGCTCTGCGCCAGTGCACAGAAAACACAGTTTGTGTGTCTGATTGTCCTATTCCACGTGCAGCAATTCGCTGTACTGTGCATCACAGCAGTGCAGGGAAGCGCTTGCAGCAAAGAACAGTTATGAATTCATGAGAGCTGAGAAAAATGGAACCAGCTTCTCCCCCGCAACCCTTTCTCCGTGCCGTGTCTCATCATATGTTTTTGAAAATTAGAAATTTTGAGTCAAACCTTTTTCTCCATTTACCATGGACCATTTTTCCCTAAGAGTATATTCCCTGAAAGGTCTGCCTGTTCAGTCGTATACATTATCCCCAGACTCAGGCTATCTGCTGAGTTAATCCGGTTTAAAGCTGTGTCAGGTCACTCAGAAGTTCAGAGCAGCCCATACCTACGTGTGAATCCAAATTCCAGGGAGCAGCCTCAGATATTGTAGCAAGAGCTACATGCTAGACATAGTAAAAACTCCATAAAGCCCAGCTCAGTTTACAAGCACTTGGAAATATCTGGGGCTCTGGGATAGTCTAAAAAATCTGGACTCTGAATATTTGAGGCTTTCCCATCATTATCAGTATTAACCATATAATTAGGTATTATCTGACAATTATCCATAAATACTCACCACAACATGATATTTGCTAAGTAATAATTAGGCTATGAAAGGAACTCAAATAATACCTTTGTCTAGAAAATTAAAGGCCCTGCATTGCATTTATACAGCACCATGCTGAGGGGGTAATCGGGTTTAAAATTGCAGTAAATTACAGTTAGACCAAATCTCAGCCCCCTTAAGTGTACAGAAGCTGCAGGGCAAAAGAGAAATCAGGTCTCCGAAGAAATTTCAGGCGAAGCCATGCAGATTCCAGTTCTTTGCGGCAGGTTTGAAATGCACTCAGTGAAAGATGCTGGGTCTGCTTCACCATCCGCTCCGGTGCAGGCGAGTTAGTGCCACCTGAAGTGAGGGCTTCTTGGTATAGAGACTTGTCATGGTGGGATTTGGCCTTGCCAAACTCGGTTTATGTCTTACCCAACCACCTCCAGTCAGTGCCACTCTGGATTTACATAGGGTCGGGACCTGGTTATCTCCGGAGCGGGTGACACTGAGAGTCTGGCGTCTGAATTTAATTGCAATGTCTCTTACGCTCACCCTCTGGCAAAGACCCTTGGCATCAGGAGACCCCTGGTCATTTACTAACAGAGAGAGCCTGTGAAATTTTCATCCCGTTTGGAAATAATAGAGCTGACGAAAGAAGACAATTTGTCTCAAAGCAAAAAAGTGCGTGAGGACATCGATGGTGCTTAAATCTGTGCAGAAAGCGCAGTATAAACATGAGCTGCTGGGCAGGAGGCTGAACCAATTGAAGCCTCAAACATTTAAAATTGTTTTTATTAAAGTTCCCCTTTCAGCCTTTTTATTATAGGTTTTAAATTCTAATGTGCAGAGAGGACAAAGTAGGTGACTTAAACCTGCCACTGCCTGGTGAACTCTGGCGTTTTATATGGGGAGGCCTCTGCCCAGGAGGCTTTGTAAAGAAAATGTGTTTCTGTGCTCTGATCCGTGAAGGATCTGTGCTATGTTTGTTCACTTCACAGAAGTAAACACCTGCATGTTGAGGACAGAAAATGTAAGAACAATGCCATGCTGGTAGCATTAAACCAGGACATGATCCCTTGTAAATTCAGCTGGGGAGGTTTAGAAAATACAGTCCGTATTGAGTGTACACAGCTACACCAGCCAGGACTGTTCAGATCTGTGTCCTGACGAAGTTTTGGACAGGAGGCCGCAAGTTAAGACATAGAGACTGTAGGACCCTACAGTTCTTAGTTGTTCCTCAGATGTCTGGTGCAAAAGGCCTCACGCTGGTAACCCTGTGGACACGTTCATTTTGCAGAGCTCTGTAGCTTCGAACGCTGCACCCCTGCCCCTATTTGTAACCCATATCTCTACCGAAGATTACTGTCTGTGGGAGGAATGTCTCACACGAGTGCTCTGTGAGCGGCTCCCATCCGACTCAGGTTACTGCAAACATATCATTTATGCCATTTAAGCTAAGCTGACCGATTATGGCTGAAGTGGATCGAGGAGCGCTCTCAAGAAGCAATCTGCCTGCCGAGCTGCGGGGACCGTGGCTTCTGACAGCAGGGCAATAGCAGTTCAGTGAGGTGGGGAGACAGCTTCAGCTTCCCCAGCTGGTCTGTGGAAGGGCCTCTTTTGGAAAAGGTGTCCTGGCACGGGCGCTGAGGTTCCTCTGCAAATGCAGGGCACTCCCAGTGTGGTGTCGGTGCACATCTCATAGCAAGTTTCGCAGGTGGTGTTTTGTGAATTGCTGCCATCTCAGCCAGGTTTCCCCAGTGATATCAGGTACTTAGGTGAGGGGTTTTTACTTGCCATTGCAGAAATTTCCCTATTCCAGCCGTCTGGCCTTTGGGGAAGAAATCCCATGGCTTTACATTGGCGCATCTCTAGCTCAGCATCCTCGGTACCCAGCATACTTTCCTCGGCAGCTTCTCGCTGTCCCCACGCTGCAGCATGGGACACTGCACTCTGCCTGATGAGCTTCAGCTCGCAGGCTGTAGAATCAAGCAGCTCCAAATCTCTTATTGCAAGACAGAGATCCCGCCTGGCAATAGTGAGCAATCGGCACCATCTGCCGCTGTGCAAAGCCTTGTAGGCTTCTGTGTAGCTGCAGGAGGTTTCTCTCCGCTGCCACCTGTTTGCCATTTAAATTATGTATGTGTCCCCTCCCTGATATCTTTGTTTCCAAATGAAAGGCAGAGATGAAACAGCAAGATCTGCATGTTTTCAAGCAAGTGGTTTGGCCTGGGTTCTTGTGTGGTTCCCGCTTGGTCAAAAGTGGAAGAATCCTCCTTGCCGGGTCATGCTGCCGTTTGACTACATAGGCCATGGAATACGGAGTGACATTCGCTCTGCAGTGCCTCAGCCTGGCTCAAGTCCCACTATCACTTTCCACTTCTGGAAATCTTTTTCCCCACCTTATCTCTGTTTTCTTTTTCTAAACTTAAAAAAAAAAACCAGGACATGATACTGAGCTTTGGAGTCAGAGTCCCGGGCGGATTATTAACACCAGTAACGAAGAGCACAGCTTTGCGAGGACAAGGAGTTTGTTAAAATCATTAATCTTATTCATAATAGGGAATTAATGTGCAGAAAGGCGATGCCAGCCTGGCTGTAATTGCTTTTTGGTTTTAAAATGCTAAGTGGAAAAGTTAAAAGTCATTTCCAGCTGCTGCTTCCTTTCTCTTCTCCTTCACTTTCTCCTTCTTTCTCTTACTCTTCTTCTTGTTTATTGTTGTTTCACAAGAATTGATTTTTTTTTTCTCTCTGCTTCTTCTTCATTACGAGTCATTATATTTCATCATTACAAGATTTTGGTCATATTTCATTGCCTTCCCATTATGTTTTCATAATTTTTTCTGCCAATATTACCATACAGAGCAGAGCCAGGCAGGGAATTGAAGCAGCTCAGGACTATTTGATGCCTTAGCTCTTGTTGGAGTTAATGAGCAGCCATATCTCTGGCTACTTTTGGCCTTTGAGCAAGCAGGTGCAATTTGTTTTCCCTCTTTCTTCTCATGGAATCCACCACCTCCTTCAGGCAATAGGGTGTCCCATGATTCGGAGTTAATGCCTTGTGAAAACCTAAATGCCATTTCGTGCTCTCTTTAAAGTTGCTTTCTCCTGTAGATTTCAGAATGTGGGAGGATGGAAGATTATTGAGTAAAACAATTGAAGGGGAGTGCTGACCAGCCTAAATCTTGCTTAACATTGTCTGGCGTTGTGGTCCTTTGTGCTCTTGGAAATCAGCATCATTCGATATTTACCCTGCAGGAAGAAAACTTGCCATGTCAAACTGGCTGCTGTTGTAATGCTGGAGCCCTGGACTAAACACCAGACTTTCTTTTAGGTTTGATGGCACCATCATAAGTACAGCTTAGTCCTGGACTGAGCCCAGAAATTTGTGGTCGTTATGGTCTGACTCATCTTAAGTTTTATGCAGAAGAAGTTGAGCAGTTTGGTTGTCAACGTTTAACGTACACGTGTACCCAAATGTGTGCAGTCAGCTTCAGCTTTGCTTGAAGACAGAGCGAGAATGGTGTGAAAAGGTCAGAGACAGGCGTCACACTTCAATTGGAAGAGAGGAAGGAAGGAATAAAAAGTTCAGTCTTTTTAATTCGGTTTTTATTGTTGCAATAAATTTTACCAATTGCCTGGCTGCAAGCAGATTCTGAAATACCGTATGCAAAGTTCCTTGCAGAACTGGAAACTTTTAGAGGCCACTTTGTCGTGCCTTTTTACCAGGGTGCTGAGCTGATTCAGAGAAGGTCTTGAGAGCTGCTCTCCGTTCAGACTTGGCCTCTGCCAAGGAGTCTCAGCTTGCGCTTCTTTTCAGTTGTCTACACCAGAACATTAAGTCTGAAAAAATCCTGTGACCCAGTTCCAGATGCAGACCTCGTGATTCACCTCAACTACGCCAAAATATAAGAAAAATCAGTTATCGTCCTTTTCTTGCTCTTTCCCTCTCCTCCTTTGTCATACCTTCAGCGTTTGTATAGCTTCATTTCAGTTCTGATAAAAGCAAACGACATTTTCAGTTTTAGAGCATGATTTCTTGTCATTTGGGTTTTAATTTATGGAAAAATAATTGAAAAGAAAGGGAGATTTAACCCTGACAGGCATTCTTGATAGCTATGAGCCATAGCTGTGGGGCTGTAGCTATTTCAGGACACATTTTAGTCACCCAAGAATGACAGAGACTTATTGTTTACTGCTACTAGTTCTGTGCAAAGGTCTAATTGATGCCCTTTCCTCGCTCCCCTGCCCCGCTACTTTATGTTGTGCATTCACAAGTCTGCACATCTTCATCACAAGACGCTGTTGCACGGATGTGTCAGGAGGGTTTTCTTTGGTGCCTGCTGTGTGTGGCCGGGGGGAAAGATGAGTACGCACAGGGCTGCAGCTTCCTTTGCTCTTCCTTTGCTCTTCCTGGTAAATGTGTCTCTGTGCACTTGGCCGCTGGGGATTTACGCAGCATTTTTCGAGTCTGAAAAATGGGATACAAAAGGAGCTTGGCTTCTCTTTCACCTGCAGAGGGAGCTCTGGGAGGGCCAGGGACATACTAGCTCTGCCTTTTCAGTACAATTCTGCAGATTTCTGACGTTTCAGACCCTGGGCTGTTAGTCAGGGGCCTTTCACCAGGACGAAACTCATCTGAAGTGAGCACAGCATGGTGAAGAACAGCGAGCAGATGTTTGGGTTTCACACCGCACCTCTTCCTCTCTCCCCATCTGCCAGTCCTGCAAGCGGATTTTTCACTGATAAATGCAATGAGGATTCTTAATGAACAGCCTGTGTTCGGCCAGAAAAAAGTGTTCTGTGCATGCTGGGGGCGGCTGATGGTTGTGTGCTGGGGTTGAGGGCAGGATGCTGGGGACATGCAGGGATTTCTTGCTTGTGCAAGACAATTCTGAGTTGCTCCGGTGTTGTCTTTAGCAGAAAAGGCAGATCAAGGGCCACTGACCAGGACTTTGCCAGTTTTGTGAACTCAATGTGACTGTCAGCATGTGGCCTCCAATGTTGAAGGACTGATGGTGTGAATCACAGTCCTGGTGCCTGATTGTGGTCAATCTGAGCGCAAGAGGAAGCAGCTTTTGGTTTCCTTTCTGAAACGCCCGCATTCTTATGTATCAGGAATTACAATCCTGGTCCTAATGTCCTGACATAACGCCTACCGCATTTAAATACTGATATTTATTTGGGCGGGGAAGGAAGTGAAATCCTAACCTATATAAGCAGGCTTCTAAAGTGCAATTCTCGCCATGCAACACAATATTCTAGAAACAGATAAAATCGCTGTGCTTTGCATATATTAGGGATATGGTGATAAAACAGGCATTTGGGTAGCCTGAAATTCTCAGTGGATTACACTAGGAAGTGTAGCTACTAAAATAGGATCTGAAAATGGAGTGCATTTTTGTAGCTAGCACATAGCAAGGTCCTGGGATGATATAAAGCCCTGGGCTTTGACAGTCTGGGCATGTGTGCACTACAGAAAGATTCTCCCCCTTTGGAAACATTTTCTCTGATTGTGATTCCTCTCAGCAGTTTCTCTCTGACCTTTGAGTTTAGAAAGCCCTTAAGTACCAGAACGAAGGAAAGCAAAATATTTGTGGTGATAAATTTTCACCCCTGCTGGCAAGTCAGTGTTAGTCCTGGTTTTGTGACATTGTCAGGCTCTAATGGATCAAAAATGAACCTTATTTCTAACAGCTTTGACTCCCCAAGCAGGTGCCTGTACAGTAGGCCACATTTTGTCTCCGGAATGTAATAAAATTATATAAAATTGTATGCATGTTACACGTATTATGTGCTTCTTTTCATACATTGCTGATGTTTTCAATATTAATAATATCAGCTGCCTCACTCCATTCTCTGGCTCCCTATTTCCCCACCCTTCACAGTTTGCAGAAGAGGCAGAGCTTGGTGGAAACGTCGCCGCAAGGTTAGAAATGGGACCACGAGGCTGGAATTGTCACCATTTCCACCCAGCTCTGCCTCTCTGCGAACTGTGAAGCATGGGGGAGCAGGGAGGTGGAGAATGGAGCGAGGCAGCTGGGAGATTATTAATATTGAAAATCAGCGAGCGTCAGCCCCTTGATCACAGGGCATGTTTACAAAAGGACCTTTCCTCTGCGTGAGGACGCGTGCACACTCCAGCAAGCTCGTTGGCATTCAGTGCGTGCCACAGCATCTGGTTCTGTCTCGAGCTCCGTGGCTGTCCAGAGAGGGATTGTAAAATGAGTCGACAGGTAGATAAATAAAGAGAGAAAACCGGGCTATCGTCAGAGACAAATGCAGGTTTATGCAACTTGACAGGAGGTGAGGAGGGATAAGGCAGAATGTGCGTGGAGGCATCGCGATCGCACTGGAATCTGTGGTGCGAAGGGTCTGTGAGGACTGGGAAAGGAGAGGGGGGAACAAGCACTGTCAGTGGCCTGGACCTGGTGTCCAGCTCCAGCCCTTGTGCCGTACCTGGTGCCATATCACGGCTCCAAAGCATTTCTGCTCTCCTAGGTCATGATCTGGTTGGTGCTGATTATGGCCCCTGGGCTCTGATTATGGCCCCTGGGCTCTTCCAAAACAGAAATAATAAATAGCACCGTTCTGCTCTGTGCTGCATCCTCATCTGGGTACTGACGTGGACCTTCTTCTGAACTGGGAGAGGGTTTGAATCACAAATCAAAGGCAGAAGAAGAACTGTGGGATCACCCAGTCCTGTCAGCCCCAGCCTGGTCTGCAGATATTGATACGATTTGTTTGGTTGTTTTTTGATTTATTTTTTTTT